>SMMG02000093.1:0-100081 GCA_005393395.2 Gossypium australe
GTCTATTGTTAAACACCTAAAAATTTTAAAACATTTCAGCCCTAACTTTTCAGAAATTTCAGCCACCAAACTTTTTTCTCTCATCTCCTTTCTTCCTCCGGCCAAAGAGGCGTCATCCGTCTGTCTACCCGTCACCGGTGGTGGTCGTCCTTACGCATCAAGGGGTTTTGCGGCCCCTTTCCGAATGAATCGGAAGGCAAGAGCCTTAAAGCCCACAAATCGAAAGCAAAAAGGACCACTTTTACCCTCTTCCCTTTTTTATTCCCGACCTACGGGTTTTCCTCTTTCGGCCGATCACCATGCCACCATTGTCACGGTGGCCGGCGACACGCGAGGAGGGTGTTTCAGGTAAGTTCTTTTCTCTTTTTTCGTTTCTTAACTGGTTCTTTTCGAACTTCTATTTTGTTTTTCTCTTTGTATTTCCGATCTATTTGTTTTCGATGGTGCGTGTTATGGTTTCGAAAATAATAATAAAAAAATAAGTAAAAGATGAAAGTAAATGACGGCAGAGAACAAGAACAACCTTCAAGTTTCTCTTTTTGATTGCTGGTATTCGTAAAAAAATCGGTTTCTCTTTTTATTTGCTGATTGTTGATCGATTATTCTAGCATTTGTGAAAGAAAAGCGGCCGACCCTTTTTACATTGATTTGAACGGCTTTATAGCCGAATATCCACTGTCTTCTTAGTATTATTTCTTATTCTATGCTTCTGTGCTCTTCTGCTTCTCTGCTGCCTGTTCTTCTTTTGCAGGTGATGGGTATGGCTTGGGGCGTGCGCGAGTGTCCGGTCGAGGCGCGATAGTGGTTGACAGAGGCATGGGCGAAGCACGCGGATGGTCGTGGGTCAGAGCCCTAGTGTTGATCGAGGAGAGGCACGAGTGGAGGCCGAGGTGTCTTGGGAGCTGGAGCGACGTGCGTGAGAGTGGTCAGATGGAGGGTCGGGGCGCGTGGACGTACGCGTGTGGCCGACGCGCGAGGCAGATGAAGAGCCTGCTGGCGGCGCTGGCTTAGGGTTTCTGACAAACTTTTAGTTTTGGGCCGTTGGGCTCATGTAAAATGGGTCAATGGGTTAGGTTGTAAATGGGTTGTGTATTTGGACGTGTTTTGGGCTTGGTATTGGTTTTGCAATCGGGTTTGAGGGTCTGGATTCATTTGGCTTGGTTTTCATTGTTTCGATTTAGGCCTGATATTTAGTTATGTAATTGGGCCCTGAATTCGTTCTGTAAACGGACCGGACTTTTATTTAATTGGTTTATTTTTTACTGGTTTATTTTGTTTTGTTTTTGGGCTCTTCATATGGGTATTGGGCCTAGGTTTGGGTTTGGTGAGTTGTGAATGGGCTTTTGGGGCTTGTATTTTTTGGTCTGTTTAATGGCATTTTGTTTTATTCCAATTTTTGGTTTTGCAATTGGGTTCGGGTTTGATTGAGGACCCGGGCAAAATTTGGTTATTACAAGTAATTTTTTAAATATTTATTTTTTAATATTTTACTATACTCATTTTATATTTTATATATATTTTTTACTTATAGAGTTTAAAAGTTTTATTTATAATGTAATAAATGTTAACTTTTTGTAAAAAAATTTAAACTCTAAGTAAAAAAATATCAAATATAGTGTAGCCTTTAATCTCATGTTGTTAGTTAAAAGAGAAAGGAATCCCACATTGTTTAGGAACAAGCTGCAAAACTATTCATGAGTCTATATATACACATATCTCATATCCCACATTGCTCAAGAAAACAAGGCAAATGAGACTTTGGGTCTATATAAAGATTTGCTTTGTAAGTTATATTTCTATATTAATTGGTGACCTTAAAAAAATATGGTGCTGTCACTTTGAGCCTTTATAAATGTTTATTCTCGCAAAATTTTAAAAGAATTGGTCTATTTTTATAATATCTAAAAAATGACCTTTTTTGAAATTTTATTCGCGCTGACGTGGACGCGTTTTTAGGGGAAATGACCCATTCTGGTAAATAATTAATGAATAGGTCCTTTTTTGTAAATTTTGAAAAAAAGGGTATTTCCTGGTAAATTAGCCCTTTAAATATACATGCATTCTAATTATTTTTGACTTATTTTGATATCTATATTATATTTCTATTATATTTTGTCTTTTTTTTTTACAAACATTAAAAAAAATTTTAACTGGTGGTTAATCACATAGTGTGGCATCTTTTCGTAAACAAAATATTAGTATTAAATGCATACACATCTTTAAAAAAATATAATATCTAAAAAACATATAAATTATAAAAAAAATTCAATAATAAGAAATTAGTTGAAATTAATAGTATTATTGTAAAATGTAAAAAAAACATTTAAAAATATAAAAATGTGTAAAAAATTATCTAAAATAAAAACTATAAAAATTTATTTAAAATATGAAAAAGTTTTAGAATTATTTAAAATTTTGTATCGTTTAAGAATTTTAAAATGATTAAAAAATGTAAATATTATAATAAAATTTGCATATTTTCTTAAAAATAAAAGTTAGAAAATACAAAGAAATTACCAAATTATTATGCCAAGATAACCTGGATTAGAATTTTTTTTTTTTGAAGGTACGACGAGATGATTAATAAAAACATTAAAACAAATCCCATAAACAAACATAATCAACCACAAACTAGAATTTTTGCTTCCGTATTGAGTGTTTCACTTCAAGAGACATAAAAATGATACACTACACTAAATTTGGGTTTTGGTGACATTTTAACAAGTCAAGAAAACAATCAGACATTGATTTTCTGTGTTTTTTATGAAATGTAAAGAGCGTCACTCATTAACAGTATGGAAAAGCTTTTTGTGATGCTATAAAGCGTCATGAAGAGTTTCTAAAAATGTCACAAATTTTTTTTTGTGACATCTCTAAGTGTCACATTGACTAACATAAGCAAAAAAAAAAAAAAACTTATTTGTGGCGAATGTAATCGTTAGGACAAAAGGTCACAAAAGGTTTTCATTCATGTTGTTTATAAAATGTCACAAAAGATTGAGAATAAGCAACTAATTATTTATCTATTTGTGACATTTTAAAACGTCATGAAAAATTAAAAAAAGGTGACAAAGGGATTTTTGGTTACTTTTGTTTTTATAACAAAGATTACTATAGCTATAGAAGCATCACAAAAACTATTAGCTTTCATGACACTTAAAATTAGACCATTTAAAAAAACATGCGGACTCAAGAAGCAACCATAATAGGTAATAGGTAGCCAATTCTTTAAACTTGCCTTTTTTTTTTAGAAAGTCACATAATGCTCTAATTCATTACTCCATTATGCATGAATTATCATACAATTTGTTGCATTGCATTATGCAATTATGCATATCATAGGTAAGCCCCCCCAATCACATGCCAACAAGAAGCTTTGCACTCCAGCCACCCGTCCACCTCAAAATTTATATCCGGTATGGTCTAAAAAAATCCCAACTTTAACATTCCAGTACATAAAATAATCCTATAACCTATTATAAAATCGTATCTGAAAAAATGACACTGCATTCTTATGTTTTCGTTGGTGTTAATAATCATTCATCTAAAATATTTTACAGTATTCAAATGTTACTATAAAGAAGAACCAAAAACATACAACAAGTATAAATAGAAGCCAATGAAAGAAAATAAGAATTTCCAGCTAGACTAAAGAAATAATTATATATTAGGCACTGAAATTTACACGGGCAGTAGGGAGCCATTTACAGATGGGCAAAGATCCAAAGTTTGGTGGCACCTAGTATCTTCTATCCTTACGTTGCATTCTAATATTATTCTTCCATAATTGAAGCTTTCTTTGTATTCATCCCATTTACTGATGGGCAAGGACCAAATTTTGTATTGTTTTAAGTTGACGTATGAACTTAAGCTTTAATAATGTGTGAAATACAAATGATTTATTTTGGGGATATAAATAGGAAATGAAAGGTGATGGGTGTAGTTTTGTTTACTACTCTTTCATTATTTTTACGGGACTAAACTTTTTATTATTTTTTCCTTTTTGAATATAATGTTTATTAACATTTATGAGGGACTTCATTTTTACATATGCATGGTCAAATTGTTATTAAAGATTGTATCGGATTTAACATAATAAATAAATAAAAATAATATATCATATACTCTAACATGAAAATTAAAAAAATACAATTATTATGCGTTCTAAATTACATATGTAATCACTCTATATGTCACCACACTTGTCATATATTATTGTTTGACAAATTTATTTGGTTAAATTTTGCTATACTTTTATATATAATTTCTATACTTTTTATAATTTTAAATCACAAAAAAAATATTTTAATTTGGTTAGGTTTAAAAATATCACAAAAAATGTGAAAAAATTATAAAAAAATGTTTTCATTTGGCGACGTTTTAAAAATCAACAAAAGATCTTAAAGTATCATGAAAAGTCACTATTTAGTGATGCTTTGAAACATAAGCGTCACAAAAAATGCATTCTTTTGTGATGTTTCCAGTTACTCTATCTTTTTCTTACAGAATGTCATGAAAAGTAGCATCTTTCGTGACGTTTTTCCCAACGTCAGAAAAGTCGCATTTCTTGTACTGATAGATTATATTTGCTTACAAATAAACAATAGATGAATGTTAGCTCAAACAAATCATATTTAAGTATTGTATTTGCGTAAAATAATTAATGAATGTCTAATCAAAGAAGAAAGCAAGTAATTACACAGTTAATTAAGAAAATATATTAATAATATGTTTTTGACAAAAAAACATTTTTTATGAAAAAGTAATTAAGAAAATATATTATGGTTAACAATATGTTTTTGAAAAAAATAACATTTTTTATGAAAACATAAATTACTGACTGATTAATAAACTTACATCCAAGAAGACATTTAAAATCAATAAGGAGGAAGAAAATAATTTAGGTTTTAGATTTTATAGATTTTTTAATTTCTATATATTTAATTTTTTCAAATATATATTAAGAGTTTATATATGATTTTATATAATTTTTTATTATTTACATATTTTTAAAAAAAATTACATTTTTCATAATTTGTACAAATTATTAAATATTTTTAATAAATTTTAATATTTTTATAAAAGTTTACAATTTTTATAATATTATTTTTAATTTCTTTTCATTATCATATATTTTTGTAATTTTTATTTTTATAATTTCTTTTATAATTTATATGTTTTTTTCCTACATTATATTATGAATTTTTTTATATATTTATTTCTATTTTTATATTTTAATATTTATATACATTTGATAAAAGGAAATACTTATTTTTTTTACAAAAAAAGATGCCACGTGGTGCTATGCGATTGACCCTCAATTTTTTTAACTTTTGTTAAAAAATGGACTAAAATATATTACAAAGGCATACTTTAAGTACCAACATGAGAAGCAAGTGTACTTTAGGTACCAAATTGAGCTAAAAAATTTAGGTACGAAAGTGGGAAAATAAGTATATTTCAGGGGTCAAATTATGAATTAAGCCTTTTTAATTTAATTTTCAATTTTGCTCTGCCTATTACAATGATATTTGATATTTAATATTTTATAATTTGACTTAATTTAGTCTTCTATTTTTATAGTGACATTAGTTAGCCTAAATAGTTATTATGTTCAACTATTTCGATTAAAATGATGACATAATTTTTCTTAAAAATACTTTTCTAATGTGCACACACACACAAAAAAACTACCTAACATCATAAGTTAAAATAGGTATTTTTAACTACACGCATGTGTGGAAGATTGTGTTACCTTGAACTACACACGGATTGTCATCAATTCACTTAGTTAAGACACACAACTTTCACCACGGGTCTGATTGATGCCCCTCACGAACAAGTCTGATCATTCACCTAGATCAAATCCTTCAACGGCAAATACACACAAGTTATGATTGGTATCAAAGATTTTGGGCAAAATTCGGAAAAAAAAACTGATTTAAAGAATATTGAAGCAGAACACAACCCAACTCAATTGTGGATTCAAATACGGAATCTAAGAGATCTTACTTACTTGTCTATGGTAATAGGAAACGAAAGCAATTAACGATCGTTCTACACACTAATGAGATTCAGATGAATGAAGTTTGATTTGGCAATAAGAAAGAAGATCAATGGTTTAAAGATGGTGGTAGATGTGATGGTGAGGTGGTGGTGCAAACAAAGAAAAATAGGAAAATATGATAGGGGAATGGGGAAATGGATGACACAAACAATTGGGGAAGAGAGATGACTGATTAGCAAATAGTTAAATATGTTATATAGTAGGGTTTATAAACCCTAGGTGCGGCACAAGTAAATTTCCCAAACTTTTCTGAAATTCAAAAAAAAATGAAAGGGAAGGAAAGGCTCGAACTTGGGTCTCTAGGATGGATCCTCTAACTCTTAACCATTAAGCCTATAACTCATTTCATGTTTAATCTAGATTCTTAACCGTAATTATATTGGGGTGTGACAGTATCAATACTTTGATGATTTTTTTTTTTAATTTTCAAAACATCGAGCCTTAAAATGGTGATATGCTCCAATAATAATATTTTTTTTATAAAAATCTGTCAATTTTGCCTCATGCATCTAATTAAAACTTGAACTAAGTTTATAGAGTTCTTATCCATATACAAAACAAAGGTTTAAGACTAAAAGTTGCCCCGATATCTACAAATGTTAAAAAACAAAAGGTGACATGCTCACGCTAGACTTTGATGACTTTGCCTTAGTTCCCTTTTTCCTATGAACAACAATTTAGAATACTTGTTTGTAAATATATATATATATATATATATATATATATATAGAATACTTGAAACAAAGGAGAGAAACATGGTAAGTTCATAAGAAACTTAGTGAGTTATATAAGAAAGTTACTTCCCTTTTTTATTTCAAAATTAAGAATTTTCCACTAATTTCACTTAGATCAAACTTGTGCCTTCATATCTCACAGTTATGCTTGAACTTGAATAATGCATGAGAATTCCTACTGTGAAAGATCATGATGCATATAGTCTTTTTGTACGGGCTTCTTGCACATAATCTTAGCAAAAAACCTACCAAGTGGAGAAAGTCATTTTGGATTAACTTGGCGGACAATCCTGCAGACACTTACATGCGGATTTCTAGATACAGATTCTTATATGCGAACTTGTAGAAGAATATTCATAGATATAGCGGGCTCATACATGCAGATTCATAGAAAAAGATTCATAAATATAGTGGACTCATACATACAGATTCATAAAAGAAGATTCATAGATATGGTGGACTCATACATGCGAACTGTGTCACGGACTTCGTATGGTGAAATCCCACATATAACTTTGACATAAAACTTAGAGAACAAGTCTGGCAAACTTTCATAACTTTCATATGCCATGACCATGGACTTGCTTATAAACATGAGGCTTTAAGCCTTAGACTCCACAGAGTCTCATACTTGAAAGAGCCCACGTAGAGCTATCATAAACATGTGCGCATATATTTTCGTACAATCCAATCGAACCTCCGCAAAACAAAATATCATGTGTATACATTCTTTGTACAATTCGCTTGAACCTCCGCAAAACCGATAACATGTGGCATAAGGTTCACAACATGACATTTCTTCAATTTCCATCAGCCATTACATATCTCCACACTCCGTATATCATTCATTTTTATGATTGACATATAACAAGCATTCAACTAAACATACTGTTAATAACACAACACAGATCATACCAAACATATCACCTATTAGACCATTTTAATGATAAGCTTTTCAGTAATTACTTTACCAGTGACAGTTCATCAAAACAACAAACTTGTACATACATCTGTAGATCATCACTTTGCATGTGTAACAGCCCATTTTCAGTGATATCGAAAATAGTAGTTTCGAGACCACAATTTTGATGAGCGAGTTATTATTTTATTATTATTATTTTGATATCTTCGGGATTATATTAAAGTCATATGAAAATTTTGTTAAGAAATTTTGATGTTTGCATGATTAATTAAGTAAAAAAGACTAAATCGTAAAAAGGGTAAAAGTTGAGTTTTACTAGTTAAAAAGATTCAATAGCTTTGAAATCTTAAACTAAAGGACTTTAGTGGTAAATATACCAATTTAAGAGATAGTGGATGTGCATGGAAATAGTTTAAATGAAATTATGATAGTTTTAAAAGGGTAAAATGGTAAAATGGTAAATGATCAACTAAACTTAAATTAAATAAAACAAAAATTAGTTCATCTTCTTCAAATGTTCTCACCACTGAAAATTGAAGGAGAAAACACCATTTTTAGGGTTGAAGATTGTAACACCCATAACCCATATCCGTCGCCGGATTAGAGTTACGAGGCATTACCACACTAAATACAACTTCCAAACATTCACTTATTCACACATATCATATTCGCATAAATAAAGCATATAGCTGATTAAAAATTAAATATAGATTATTAATCATAAAACAAAAGACAATTCTCTTGCATATAATCTTATTTATATGTTAAATAAACCTGCCTCAAAACCATACAAAATTTGCTTCAAAATATACACATAAATTATATACTCATCACATCATGACATATATGTTCAAATCCAATATAATTATTAAACACTTAATTATTCAATAATTTACTTGCACTTAATAGACCAAACAAATCACATCACAAATCTTAATGTCCAAAATCATATATGATAAAAACAATTAAACCAATTTATTAGCACATTTTTCCACATTAAATTCGAACCATTCAAGCTTAAAATATATAAACACATTACCAATCATCTTGCCTTTAATTCGACTAATCAAATTTATCTATTAAAAGCTAAACCCAAAACATACACATCTCATATAACCAACTTTAACCGATTTTATGAGAACATTATTTACTAACTATAAGTCTATTTAAAAGACAACTATGTGTCGTTTTAAAAGACCATAAACATGCATAGTTTCCTATTACTAGCTTTCGCATATGTGCACACCAAATGAGCCATTTCTGAAAATCCATACAAATCATATCATTGTACAATTAATAAACCGAACCAATCTTACTCACATAACATACTTATTACCTAACTAACATTCATTACTTAGCTTATTGCCGAAATACATAACCATATGCCTCATATTCATAAAAACATGGTATTTCTTCTCGATTTGCTAAACCATGATCAAATCCAAAGATTAACAAAATATATCAACTTTTACTCATTTAAAGCATGCCATTTCAAATCAATACAAAGCCACATTTCCTAATCAAATTTTCATAGCCAAATTATATATAACCTAAAACCATCACATACATATTTCATTTCAAAATAAAATACATACTTACTTTATAAACAATATTCAAATCGGATCATATTACAATTTAGACATCTCAATATTAAATCATTAACTATGCATAACCTAAATTTATCATCAACCTCATATTTCAAGACTTTAATACCTAACATAACCAAATTTATCACATACCTGTAACATGAATATCTCATTCGAATGCAAGCTCAAATCATGATCAAATGTAGTCAAAATAAAGCATAAAAATTAAACACATCAAGAACTCATTCAAAAGCACATAAAATCCAACTTAAACAAAATGATCATGGACAAGCCATTTTTAAACCAACCCGAACTCAAGCATGGAAATTAAGCCATTTTCGCATGGCTATAATAATTACAATTTCAAAACCAACCAAACTAATACTAGACTATACATGCCATAGATTCAAAATTCAAACTTAGTTAATACCAAAACACTCGATAGTGTGATAGACTCCTCCGACGATCCCCAAGCTCATAACCCATCTTCCAAAATCTATAAAACGAAGAGTAAACATACACACAGTAAGCTTTTGCAGCTTAGTAAGTCATAAGCAAATAATAATCATATGAACATTAACACTAAATCAATTAGCCAAGTCAATCTAAACCTTAATTAAATATACATATATCACACTCACAAGTTTACATGTTATCAAATATACATTAGTGTAAAAG
Organism: Gossypium australe; assembly: GCA_005393395.2. NCBI lineage: Eukaryota > Viridiplantae > Streptophyta > Magnoliopsida > Malvales > Malvaceae > Gossypium > Gossypium australe. The sequence goes on from SMMG02000093.1 coordinate 9,988, forward strand.
CCTAAATTTGCCCGAGCAAACCAAAATCATTAAACCTTAACCATTAAAAAACCCAATTAAAGTCCATTACAACTAAACAGTTCATTCATAAAAAAAACAAAACAACAGCCCAGTTTTGGCCCAAACTTTGGCCCTATACATTACGAGGCCCAAAAGGCCGAAAAGCTTTAACCTTTCCAGAAACCCTAGGGGTTTCTAGAGTCTCATAACGCCGCAACCCCAGCCAGACGATTGGGCTACCTCGTTCCTCACACGCGCACCACGCGCGCATCGCCACGTCCGCACGTTCAAGCCTCTGTACACCGCCACAACTGGAGCGTCGTACCTGCGAAAAGGACAAGAAAAACGACAGCAAACCAAGAAAATATTGTATTTCATTCGGGCTAAAAAACTAGAAGAGATCATTGTATTTTTTACACACGGTTACGAACACTGATTCATATATACAGAATACCACAAAAGAAAAATGGATTGAAAGGTGATTCCCGATTTCAATTTCTTTGGGATTTCAGATTTAATTTTGCTAGTTTTTGATTTGTTTCTTTTCCGTGCATGCGAGAAATAAAAAAAAGGAAGGGATAGGAGAGTACCTGCTTCGGGTAGCGTCGTCGGAGTTTCGCCTCCGTCGTCAAAATCGCGCCCAAAGGGAAATCAAAATCCTCTTTTACAGATCTGGTGAATACTGGTATATTTTAAAATGGGGTTAAAAAAGCAAAGGGCTATCGTTTGCTTCCGACCACCGATTAAGGTGGTGGTTCGGTGGTGAAAGGATTTGGGTTCAGTTGAAAGAAAAAAAAAGGGAGGCTAGGGTTCTATTTGGAAAAAAGGGAATGATAGATTTGTTTTAATCTGGTTTAAAAGGAAATTTTATATATTAAGGAAACGACGTCGTTTGGGCTTATTCCAGTAGCCCCAAAACAACGCCGTGTATGACCACCCGATGACCCGGCCCATATGCGGCTGAGTTCCGCGCGTTTTGGTCTCCGAAGGTATATTTGTGTACTTAGTCCCCATATTTTGCACCATCAATCGATTGAGCTCTGCTTTTATTTCTTCCGTTCTTTAATTTTTTTTCCTTAAATGTTGTGCGTTTTTCATTTTAGTCCCCACTTGAACGCAACGTTTTCGAGACCGGGGATATTTACTAGTTCAATTCATGATCGTTTGCGCGCACTTTATTTTAGTCCCTAATTCGGCCTTAATAATTTATTTATTTACTTTTTATCCTTAAAATATTGCTTTGGTTTTCAATCTCGTCCCTAGTTTACTTAATTCATTTATTTATTTAGTTTTAAACTGTTTTATTATATGATATTTAAAAATATTTGTATACTATCTGTTTTAAATTATTTTATATATTATTTATTCTAACTTGTTTTAATGCAATGTTTCTTAAAATTTGTTTTACTATTTAAAATAATTTTATACACATTACTTATTCTAAACTTTTATATATTATTTATTCTAGATATTTTTTCATATATTATATAGTTTATTTAGTTTTCCCTTTTTACATATATTATCCTTTTAAAATTGTTAGGTATTTTAATTTCCTCTTTTATATATATTGTTTTAAACTTTTTATATTTTTATATTAAATTATTTTATATACCTTATTTTAGATTCTATCTATTTATTTTAAATGTTTTATATATCATTTGTTTTAAATTATTGTATATTATTGATCCTTAAAACTACTTTTTACATTATTTGTCTTAATTTTTTTTAAATTGCTTATATTCTATTTATTTTTAATTTGATTTATGTTTATTTTTTATTGTTGGTTATATATATATATATATATATATATATATATATGTTTAATTCATTTTCAAAATTTGTTAATGTGAATGTTGGAATAATGTAGGTTGAATGATTATCTGTTTTGTGTGTCGCAATTTGAATTTATTGCTTTCATATTGTTCGTTTGTATCATATTCGATCATTTATGCTTTCCAATACCATGTTTCGTTAATGTGTTTTGGCGATAATATGTCATTATTCATATGCATGTTGTAAAATTTTTCACTATGAATAGCCATTTAAATGTTTTAGTTCAATCAATTATCTTTTAGTTAAATCATCAACTCTTTTATTTTATTTTGAAATAGCCCATTCAAAAACTCCTCAAAAACAAGGCGATATTTAGTGATTGAAAATTTGAGAAATCGTGCCCTAACGTGCTGGGTCTCGATTTTCCATTTGACCAAATAACTAAGTATCCTTTCGTAATTTTGTCCATGTTTTCCTTTTAAAAGACAAGGCAATATTTCGTGTTTGGAAATCCGAGAAATTGTACCCTAACGTGCTAGGTTTCGATTTTTTGTTTGTCCAAATATCCAAATACCCTTTCAAAATTCCAATGCATGAGTTTTGAGAATTTTGGGATGATCTTGAATGGGTCAAAGAAGCTCACAATTCTAAGAATTTTTTTTAGTTTTTTTACATTAGGACATTAATTGATCAATTTGGTACCAATTTTGGGCGTTGTGAGGGTGCTAATCCTTCCTCGTACGTAACCGACTTCCGAACCTGGTTTTTCTATTTAGTAGACCAAAATTATTTTTTTTACAAGGTGATCCAATCACACCTAAACAAGAAAGGTTGGTGGTGACTCCATTTTCTTTTTAAAGTTGATCCCCGTTTTTCCAAACATAAAAAATGGTTTCGACAGCTTGGCGACTCCACTGGGGAAAATAAGAGAGTCAAGCCATAAATTGATTATTTTCTGTCCTTTGTCAGAAATTTGAAAATTCGATTTGAAAATTTAATTGTTTTGTTGCATTTGTTGGTGTCATTGCATATGATTGTTACTTTCTTGCGCACATTGCATTGCATGACCGTTGTGGTCGCACCTTTAAGTGGGAGTGAGAAACTATGCCTTCATGAGGTTTCACCTCCGCATGAGCTAGTGGACTGCTTCCGGGATACATCCGTACCTATGTCTTCGTGATGTTTTCACTTCCGTATGGACATAGGGAAATGTATTCCCCTGAACCAAACTTGATCCAGATGAGCCTATAATGGGTGAGGATTAAGGAATCTGTTGGTTCAAGTACCCTTCTCCTTAGAACTTTACCTCATATAGTGGACCATAGGAACCCACCAGATGTAGTAGTGCTAAATGTTAGTGGTTATCCATATAAATGTTTGATTATTTTCTGTTTGCCTTAAATCTTGTTATTTCATACTGACTTGTGTATTTTATTTATGATTGCATGACATTGAATATTTAAAGAGGAATCGGTTCGTGTTCGGTTACTAAGTTAGAAGGCTTAACATGGAGAATGAATTTCTTGATAGAGTCGAGGATAATGCGGCCATCCGCGCATGGTCAGAGAAGCTACAACTTGAGAAAAGGGACAGTCTGGCCAAAGGATACACATCGGAGCTGTGGGACTTTACTCGCATCAATGTAATACAAAATGAGCTGCAATAGTTGAGGGATATATGGGCCCATTGGGATAAGGGAACTAAGCAATTGTTCTACCAGAATTATGATGATATACCCTATTCGCTAGATGTCAAGGTAGACAAGCATTTATTTCGGGCTATGATCCAATTTTGGAATCCTGCGTATAATTGTTTCACTTTCAGAAAGATAGATTTGGTGCCCACTATGGAGGAGTATAAGACCTTGCTTCATTGTCCAAGGATCCTAGTCGACAAAGCTTACTCTAGGGCCGCTAATGCCCCGACTTTTGTGAAGAAGTTAATGAGTATTACCGGGATGAGCGAGCTTACGGCTCGAATTCAACAGAAAGGGGATGGTAAATGTATTCCTTGGGTGATTATGAGAGATTTGATCTTGGCACATCTGGATGTAGGGAAGAAAGTGGATATCTTCGCCTTGAGCATTTATGGTTTGATGATTTTTCCTAAAGCTCTAAAGCATATAGACAAAGCAGTCACTGACTTATTCGATCATCTTGACAAAAAAATCACACCGGTACTTGTAATTCTAGTCGAGACGTTCAGATCTTTGAGCTTGCGTCGGAGGGCAGGCGAAGGCAGATTTATTGGATGTGCATAGTTGTTACTGGTATGGTTTCACAGGCACTTCTGGAAGGTGGACAAGGTCTCTTACCGGGTCTTCTCCGAAAGTTATTCCCCATTGAAGAAAGAAGTAGCTACGCAAAGGAGAAGCGATATCTCAGAAGAAAGATGGATAGCAATTCTTAAAAATCTCAAAGAGGAGTATATTGAATGGAGAGCTTTTCGGATGGTCCCAGATGAGATCCGTTATCAGTGTGGGAGTTTTGATTATTGCCTCTAACCGGAATTTGGGGGCCATTGGATACACGTCGTTGCTTGCATTAAGGCAATACAAGTCGAGGCAAATTATACCGGCAACTTATGGGCTTGCTCAATGTGAGTTCTCAACTTAAGGTTCAAGAGATTTCGGATGCTTGGAAGCAGACTCGCCGGATGAAGAGATTAGCTGTCGGCTCTATGACGACGCTTGAATATAATGATTAGTTTAGCCGAAGGATTAATGGTAATATTCCTAGGTCGAATTTAGAAGGTGCTCGATCAATGGAAGAATGCTTACAAGTTGTCCCGTTAGAGCTAGAGATTATAAGACAAGACTTTGAAAAGAAGAGTCTCGAGTTCGGGAAAAGGCTTGAGCAGCTAGAGGAAGAGAAAATGCACTTGAGATTAGACGTGGAAGTGTAGAAGGCAGAGGCTGAGAAGTTAAGAAAAGGGAAGAATAGGGTTGAAGAAGATCTGGATAGTTTAAAGGCAGACTATAAGAAGATGCGTCTATCGATGAGGACTGCTGGTTTAGGAAAAACTTCAGAATAGTGGCATCAGGAGGTTTAAGACGAAAGGACTAAAGCTGATCAATGGGAGGAGAAATTTCGATAGGCACAAGCACGAAATGAATCTGTGGAAAGAAACCTCTCAAAAAGCCAAAAGGAACGAAGCGAGTTAAAGGCTAGAGTCGCGAAACTCGAGAAATCTCTTCATCATCAGCGAAGCCATAATTCTGTGAAAGAATTGAGAGTAAGCTTAAGTACGATAGAAGAAATGAAAGGGAAAATAGAAGAATTAGAGGCAACATTACGGAATTGTGAAATGCAGATCGAGTCATTCGAAACAAGTGATGAACGATGGAGGGAGCAGCTTCATCAGTCGCAAAGTCAAGTCAGAAACAGGGATTACATTATGGGAGAAGCTATAACTCAAATTCGAGATATAGCTGACCACCTGCAAACTTTGGCAGTACAAGAAGATATACTGTGTGTGAAGTATGAGTTGCAATCAGATCGGGGACAGGAGCTAGCTTCACTGCTTAGGAAAGTTAAAGCTTTAGGTGCTAGGGCAAGGCCTTATTTGTAACTTGATTTTATGTAAAGGACTTTGTTTTCTAGTAAAGTTTTCTAAATTAAATTGAATCAGAATCGACACCTTCTTTGCATTCATGCATTTGCATTCGTTTTCATTTCATTCATATGCATTAAAGGTCATTAAAAGATTTTAATTGATTAATAATTATTTCAGTAATCTAGAAACAGACCAAAATCAACCAAACACGCACCCTTACGGGACACGAAGGAAAACTAAAGCAATGGATAAAAAACTAGAGAGGTTGAAGAAAATGTAGAAGGAGATGCAAGAACAGATGCAAGCACAAATGCAGGAGCAACTGGTTAAGATCCAGCAGGACATGATGGACAAAATGATGGAATCTCAGAGGAATATGATGACTTAAATGACTCAGATGATGCAGCTGTTAAATGGGCTTATGGATAAAGGAAAGAGTCCCATGGTTAATGTTGAGGAGAATACTAAGTATCCTCAATATCCCCCTGGTTTTACTCCACCACACATGCAAACACGACCTGAAGTAACTTTATAAAGGCCATCTGTCATGATCAGCCCTCAACAATTCCAAGTGGGTGCTTCAGTAAACCTCTAAACTGGCTCAGGTTTAGGAGATAATCCAATCGTTACTAATGTCCCTGATTTGGATGAAATAGTTGAAGGAGAAAGGACAAAAGTAGAATTGCCAAAGCAGCTAGAAGATAGATGTAAATGGTTGGAGGAGAAGTTTAAGGCGATAGAAGGTGCTGATAGCTGTTATGGAATTGATGCCAAGGATTTAAGCTTGGTCCCAGACTTGGTGCTTCCATATAAATTCAAAATGCCTAAATTTGAGAAATATAATGGGACAAATTTCCCCGAGGCTCACATCACTATGTTTTGTAGAAGAATGTCGGGGTACATTAATAATGACCAACTGTTGATCCATTGCTTCCAGGATAGCCTGGTGGGAGCAGCAGCCAAATGGTATAACCAGTTGAGTCGTGCCAGAATTGGTTCATGGCGAGATTTGGCTCAAGCATTCATGAAATAGTACAGTCATGTGACAGACATGACTCCCGACAGAATTATTCTTCAAAACATGGAGAAAAAGGCGAATAAAAGTTTTAGACAGTATACGCAGAGGTGGAGAGAGGTTGCCATCCAAGTCTAGCCACCACTTCTAGAGAAAGAGACCATAATGCTCTTTATTAATACACTGAAGGCCCCGTTTATCACTCATATGCTAGGAAGCGCCACAAAGAGCTTCTGGGACATTGTGATGACGGGAGAAATGATTGAGAATGCCATCAAAAGTGGAAAGATCGAGGCGGGAGAAAGTAACAAGAGAATGGCCACAAGGAAGAGAGAAAATGAAGTGAGTAATACAAGCATGGGGTACTCAAAGTCGATTATCGTTAGTCAGCCAAGAGCAGTGACTACTAGGCATCAGGGTTCATCAAGAAAAGAATCTGGCACAAGGCAAAGCAATGAGAAACTCTAATTTACGCCTATACCTATGACTTATAGAGAGCTGTACCCGAACCTCTTTGATGCATATGTGGTGTCCCCTTTCTACTTGACACCAGTGCAACCCCCGTTTCTCAAATGGTATGACACAAATGCCCAATGCGAATATCACGCTGGAATCGTGGGGCATTCAATTGAAAATTGCACCGCGTTCAAGAAAGTAGTCGAAAAGCTAATAAAAATAAGGATCGTAAAATTTGACGACCCACCCATACCAAATGTAGCGGGAAACCCCTTACTTAATCACACTGATCAAGGAGTAAATACGATAAATGAAGGTGGGGGCAGGAAAGTCAAATACGAGGTTGCAGAAGTCAAAACCCCATTGAGACAGGTTTGGAAGGAGATGGTGGAGAGAGGACTTATCATATTGGATTCGGAAGAGAGGTCCGAGGGAAGGAGGAACCATTATGAATTTCATAATAGAGAAGGGCATGGAATCCAGGAATGCACTGAGTTCAGAGCCATAGTGAAAAATTTGATGGATAATAATGAGATGGAATTTTACGAGGAGATTGAGGGATCAGAAGGACGAGAGGTTTATGCTTCAGATGAAGGATCAATGGAACGGGTCCAAAAGGGCAACCGCCCAGTAGTGATCATCTCGAAGCCAAGAGCCAATGAAGCTGGAACACAAGTAGCACCGCGAGTCATAATTCAAAAGCCAATAGTTTTTCTGTATAGGGATAGCAAGAGAGTCCCTTGGAACTATGATTGTAATGTGACGATCCAAGGAAAAGTGAATTCAACTAGTGCTTCAAAGGAAGATCAAGATAGAGGTTCTCACACTCGTAGTGGGAGACTTTACGATCCGGTAAATACCCGACCAGAACCAGCAAAAGGGAAAGCTCCAATGGTAGAACAAAATAAGGAAAAAATCAGGCGAGCCTGAGTCGCCTATCAATGAACCGGTGAAGGAGGAAGAAGCTAAGGAGTTTCTAAAATTTTTGAAGTACAGCGAGTACAGTGTGGTGGAACAGTTGCATAAACAACTAGCACGCATATCAGTATTAGCTTTGCTTTTGAGTTCAAACGTGCACCGAAATGCATTGATGAAGGTTTTGAATGAGACCTATATGGCCAATGATATCTCGGTTAATAAACTGGATAGATTGATTGATAACATAAGTGCTGACAATTTCATCTACTTCAACGATGATGAAATTCTGCCAAGTGGCAGGGGATCTACTAAGGCTTTGCATATTACCATTTGATGCAAAGGGTACACACTACCGAGGGTCTTGATAGACAACAGGTCTGCGTTAAATGTATTACCCTTATCCACATTAAACAGATTACTGGTGGATAGTTCACACATGAAAGAGTGCCAAAATATAGTGAAGGCGTTTGATGGCACGCAAAGAAGAGTCATGGGGAGAATTGAGATACCCTTATTAATTGGTCCGACTACTTATGAGGTGGATTTCTTGGTCATGGATATCAAGCCCTCCTATAACTGCTTACTAGGAAGACCGTGGATTCACTCAGTGGGAGCAGTACCTTCATCATTACATCAGAAACTGAAGTTAGTATCAGAGGGTCGGCTAGTGACAATAAATTCCGAAGAGGATATTATCGCAGCTGTAACTACAGTATCTGGAGATAAATGACGAGGTAATCGAGTGCCCTTTTTGATTCTTAGAATTCGTAAATGCAACATTTATTACAGAGGGGAACAGGATTCCAGTACCAAAGATATCTAAGACCACAAGAATGGATTACAAATGATGGTAGGAAAAGGAGCTTTGCCGGGAAAAGAACTCATGAGACATCTTCAAGGAAGAGTTGAGACTCCAATACTGAAGGATAAGCAAGAACGCTTTGGCTTAGGGTTTAAGCCAGACGCGAGACAAAGAAAGAAGGAACTCAAAAAGAAACAAGAGACGAGAAGAGCACGGTTGAGCGGGGAGGAAATCAAGTGGGAGCCAATAATTTTTCCCTACATATCCAAGACATTTGTATTAGGAGGAATCATCCACCCTGAGTGAGGGACCCCAAGAAAAGGAACCATGGGGAGTACGTTGGAAAACTCGTACATCAATGCCATATTCGAGGAGGAAACCGAAAGAAGAAACTTGTCGGGCATCCGCCCCTTTGAGCCGGGGAGCCTTCTGGACAATTGGACTGCGGAAGAGATCCCGGTAGTGTTTAGAACTATTTCAGAGTAATGTCCCAGAACACTTATTGCTCTAGGCCTAGGAGTAATAAGCATCCTTTGTGAAATAGGCTTATGGCCCAAAAATCTTTAATTCAATAAAAATGTATTTTTTGAGAAAATATTCTTTATTCTTTCCAATTCATCCACAAAGACAATTATTCTTTATTCCAAATATTCTTTTATTCTTCATTCATGATCATACTACACAAATAATTATTCATAAATTTATTCGTTCTTTGTATATTCCTTTGTACCTATGACAGGCCCCTGGATATCAACGACACGAGTAACATTGTTAGGGAATTAGAACTTCCTTTTGAGCGAGACGTGTGTTTAGAGAGATCCCAGGACTTTGAAGATGACATAGACTGTGACTTATCTCTAGACTTGTTAAGAATGGTAGAGCAAGAGGAAAAACAAATTCTACCTCATGAAGAGATAGTAGAGGTCGTAGCCTTGGAAGAAGGGAAGGTGGTAAAAATTAGAACGTGCATAACCAAAGAAACAAAGCGAGACCTCGTAAATTTACTTCAAGAATTCAAAGATGTCTTTGCGTAGTCATACCAAGATATGCTGGGATTAAACACTGACATTGTTGTGCACTGCCTCCCCATAAAAAAGGATTGCAAACTGGTTCAACAAAAGCTCCGAAGAATGAGGCATGACATTGTGCTAAAAATAAAAGAAGAAGTTAGAAAGCAGTTTGACGCCGGATTTTTGCAGGAAGTCAAATACTCGGAATGGGTAGCCAACATTGTGCCTGTCCCTAAGAAAGATGGGAAGGTACGAATGTGTGTAGATTATAGAGATTTGAATAAGGCCAGCCCGAAAGATAATTTCCCTTTGCCTCATATTGATACTTTAGTAGACAATACGACGGGCTATTCGTTGTTTTCCTTCATGGATGGCTTCTTGGGATACAACCAGATAAAAATGTACTTTGAAGATATGGAAAAGACTACCTTCATAACCTTGTGGGGAACATTCTATTATAAGGTGATGCCATTTGGGCTGAAAAATGCAGGAGCTAAATACCAAAGGGCTATGGTGACTTTGTTCCATGATATGATGCATAAAGAAATTGAGGTTTATGTTGATGATATGATTGTAAAGTCTAGAACAGAAGAGGAACACATTCAAGTATTGAGGAAACTGTTCTTGAGGTTGAGAAAATTCCAACTAAAGCTTAATCCAATGAAATGTACTTTTGGAGCTAGATCTGGAAAATTGTTGGGCTTTGTAGTCAGTGAAAGAGGAATTGAAATTGACTCAGACAATGTCTGAGCTATACTAGAATTGCCTCCACCGCGTACTCAAAAAAAAGTTCAAGGTTCCCTGGGAAGGTTAAACTACATTGCTCGTTTCATTTCACAGTTAACCGAGAAATATGATCCCATATTTTGTCTTCTGAAGAAACACAATCTAGGAGTGTGGGATGATGAGTGCCAGAAAGCTTTCGATAAGGTCAAGCAATACTTGTCAAATCCTCCAGTATTGTCACCCCCATGCCTGGATAGACCATTAATCTTGTATTTAACAGTGTTTGATCACTCTATGGGATGCGTGCTGGGTCAACACGATGATTCAAGAAGAAAAGAAAAGGCGATATACTACCTTAGTAAGAAATTCACTGAATGTGATATGAGATATTCGCCAATTAAGAAATTGTGTTGTGCCTTGATTTGGACGACTCGGAGGTTGATACAATACATGCTGTACCACACGACCTGGTTAATCTCGAAGTTGGACCCTCTAAAGTACATGATGGAGTCAACCGCTTTGAATGGAAGGATGGCTAGATGGCAAATTCTCCTCTCTGAATTTGACATAGTTTATGTGAGCCAAATTTGACATAGTTTATGTGAGCCAAAAAGCTGTAAAAGGAAGTGCAATAGCTGATTTTCTAGCCAACAGAGCTCTAGAAGAGTATGAGTCTCTAAACTTTGATTTCCTCAATGAAGAACTAATGTATGTGGCAACTATTGAAGAAGACGCCACGAAAAATCACCTCTAGAAATTAAACTTTGATGGAGCATCAAATGCTATAGGCAATGGAATTGGGGCAGTCTTGGTATCCCTAAACGGAGATCATTATCCGTTCTCGTGTAAATTGGACTTTGATTGCACGAATAATATGGCGGAGTATGAAGCATGTATCTTGGGACTCCGTGCAGCCATAAAACGTAAAATTAGAGTGCTGGAAGTATATGGAGATTCTGTATTGGTTATCTATAAACTGAAAGGTGAATGGGAGACAAGAGACCCCAAATTGATCAATTATCGAAGGATACTTTTCGGGTTGATTAAAGAGTTTGATAACATTACTTTCAATTATCTCCCGCGAGACAAAAACCAAATGGCTAATACTTTGGCTACTCTGACTTCCATGATTAAAGTGAACAAGAAAGAGGATGTAAAACCTATTCAAATGAGTATTTACGAGGCCCCAGCTCATTATTACAATGTGGAGGAAGAAGAAATAGATGATCACTCCTGGTACCAAGATATATTGAGATATGTGAGAAATCGTGAATATCTTGACCAAGCGACCGAGAATGATAAGAGGACGTTGAGAAGACTAGCCTGTGACTATGTCTTAGACGGGGAGATCCTGTATAAAAGAAGAAAGGATCAGATACTGTTGAGATGTGTGGACACTGTTGAAGCTAAGAAAATTCTAGAAGAAGTCGACTAGGGTGTCAGTGGAACACATGCCAATGGTTTCACAATGGCTAGACAAATTATGAGATTCGGATACTATTGGTCCACCATGGAAGGAGACTGCATCAATTATGCTAAAACATGTCACAAATGCAAGATCTACGGAGACAAAATTCATGTACCTCCTTCGCGTCTGCATGTTATGACTTCTCCGTGGCCTTTTTCTACGTGGGGCATGGATGTCATCGGGCCGATCTCTCCAAAAGCTTCCAATAGGCACCGATTCATCTTTGTAGTCATCGACTATTTCACCAAGTGGGTAGAGGCTGCCTCATATGCTAGTGTTACTAAATCAACAGTTAGCAGATTCCTAAAAAAAGAAATTATATGTCAATATGGAATGCCTGAGAGGATCATATCCGATAATGCGTTAAATTTGAACAACAACACGATCGCGGAGGTCTGCAGTCAATTCAAATTCAGACATCACAATTCGTCACTATATCGTCCAAAAATGAATGGTGCAGTGGAAACAACCAACAAAAACATTAAGAAGATTGTGGGGAAAATGGCTAAAACCTAAAAAGATTGGCATGAGAAACTACCATTTGCTCTTTATATTTATCGAACATCAGTTAGGACCTCCACCGGGGCAACTCCTTTCTCATTGGTTTATGGAATGGAGGCAGTGTTACCCATCGAAGTTGAAATTCCTTCCCTTCGATTCTTGTCAGAGCTAAAGTTAGATGAAGCCGAATGGATCCAGTCTTGATACGATCAGTTGAACTTAATTGAGGAAAAAAAGCTAAAGGCGTTAGATGTACCAAAAGAGAATGATGCAGACTTATGACAAAAAGGTTCACCCAAGAGAATTTCACGAGGGAGACCTAGTTTTGAAAAAGATCCTCCCCATGCAAAAGGATTTCAGAGGGAAATGGATGCCAAATTGGGAAGGACCTTATGTGGTGAAAAAGGCTTTCTCCGGAGGAGCACTGATCTTGGCTGAGATGGATGGAAAAAACTTACCCAATCCTATAAACTTGGATTCAGTCAAGAAGTACTATACTTGAAGAGGAAAAGAGGCCAAAGTGAAAACCTGCAAGGGACGCTTTGAGACCTTTAAAAAAAATCCAAAATGAAAAACGGAGAGGCCAAGGTGAAAACCCGCAAAGGGCGCCTTGAGACCAAAGGGGCTTTGAGTCGAAAACCTGAAAAGGGCGGCTCAAATTGTAATCAATGATGGGGCATGCGGTAATCTTGCCATACCTGAACTAAGAAGGAGAGATGTTACGTTTTGGACCATCAACAAAGTACTTTTGATCTCCTAAACACATGTTGAACTTAGAATGGTCTTCAGAAAGTCAGTACAGAGAAACTTAGGCTACGATATCGGGGGCACCTATCTTTTCCCCTAATCATTTTCTATTCCGGTAATGTTTGTTTTTTTAATCAACCCATTCTTTTCAGATTTCTTTTCTGATAGATTCCATTTTTGTCTATTATTTATGACTATTTTCAAGCATTTTGTATTGAAGTAATGATTAATGGACTAATAATATTTTCATAAAAGGAGTTTTGCATATTACTCTGAAAACTTCTAAATAATACGAGAACCTAAAACAGGATTTTTATTTAGAACTCACCAAGCCTAAGGGTTGGAAATCTTTGAGAAGGAAACTCTAAACAATGAACATTGCTTCGAATTTGCTATCAAAATGTTGGGTAAACAAAAGACAGGATATTACATCAGTGATACAACCTTGAAGAACAATGAGCAATGACAACCCTAAATGTTTAAAAAGGGATCATTCTCATGAAGTTCTGCATTCATGCAAAACACATTTAGTTAGGAGCATTCTATTCATTCTACAAAGGATCATTCTCATGGCATTCTGCATTCACGCAAATGTCATCCATAATACATTTAGTTTGAAGCATTTGATTTATTCCGATCATGGCATCCTAATCATTATCAATAAGCATAAATCCATAAATCAATTCTACAGGTCATGTTCCCCAAAGAACGGTGTAACAAGATCTGCGAATCCACAGATCCTATACCTCTGAAGTTGCAGTAGGTCGGATTGAATTTACCATACAAGGCTTATCTCCTTGAAGTTGCAGTGGAACAAACTGAATCTTATTTCCCTGAAGTTGCAGTGGAACAGATTGAAGCTATAAATTACAGATCTTATCTCTCTGAAGTTGCAGTAGAGCAGATCAAAACAAACCTTATCTCCCGGAAGTTGCAGTGGAGCAGGTTGAAGTCACAAGTCTTATCTCCCTGAAGTTGCAGTGGAGCAGACTGAAGACAGTTAATCCTATCTCCCTGAAGTTGCAGTGGAGCGGATTAAAACAACGGATCCTATACCTCTGAAGTTGTAATAGGTCGGATTGAATAGAAAGTCTCATTTCCCCGAAGTTGCGGCAGAGCGAATTGAAGCTACAAGTCTAATTTCCTGAATTGGATCGAAGTGCTAGTTCTTATACCCCTGAAGATGTAGTGGGATGGAATGAAGCTACTCGAAGAAGAAAAGCACCGAAAGAGGTCTGGACTCGGCAAGACTGGGCAAAATTGGCCCTTTAAGTCTTTGCTCTGTTCTCGTTACACGACAACAAGCAAAGAAGGGCAGCTGTAAAAGCCCAAATTTGCCCGGGCAAACTAAAATCATTAAACCTTAACCATTAAAAAACCCAATTAAAGTCCATTACAACTAAACAGTCCATTAATAATAAAAAAACAAAACAACAGCCCAATTTTGGCTCAAACTTCAGCCCTATACATTACGAGGCCCAAAAGGCCCAAAAGCTTTAACCTTTCCAGAAACCCTAGGGGTTTCTAAAGTCTCATAGCGCCGCAACCCCAGCCAGACGGTTGGGCTACCTCGTTCCTCACACGCACACCACGCGCGTGTCGCCACCTCCGCGCCTTCAAGCCTCCGTACACCGCCACAGTTGGAGCGCCGTACCTGCGAAAAGGACAAGAAAAACTACAACAAACCAAGAAAATATTGTATTTCATTTGGGCTATAAACTAGAAGAGATTATTGTATTTTTTACACACGGTTACGAACACTGATTCATATATACAGAATACCAAAAAAGAAAAACGGATTGAAAGGTGATTCCTGATTTCAATTTCTTTGGGATTTCAGATTTAATTTTGCTAGTTTTCAATTCGTTTCTTTTCTGTGCATGCGAGAAATAAAAAAAAAAAAGGAAGGGGTAGGAGAGTACCTGCTTCGGGTAGCGTCGTCGGAGTTTCACCTCTATCGTCGAAATCGCGCCCAAAGGGAAATCAAAACCCTTTTTTACAGATCTAGTGAATACTGGTATATTTTAAAATGGGGTTAAAAAAGAGGAGGGCTATCGTTTGCTTCCGTCCACTGATTAAGGTGGTGGTTCGGTGGTGAAAGGATTCAGATTCGGCTGAAAGAAAAACGAAAGGGAGGCTAGGGTTCTGTTTTGAAAAAAAGGGAATGATAGATTTGTTTTAATCTGGTTTTAAAGGAAATTTTGTATATTAAGGAAACGACGTCGTTTGGGCTTATTCCAATAGCCCCAAAACGACGCCGTGTATGACCACCTGATGACCCGACCCATATACGGCTGAGATCCACACATTTTGGTCTCCGAGGGTATATTTGTGTACTTCATATTTTGCGCCATCAAACGATTGAGCTCTGCTTTTATTTCTTCCGTTCTTTAATTTTTTTCCTTGAATGTTGTGCGTTTTTCCACAAATTCATTTCATGCTTGTGCCTCTCGGAATTTCTCCTCCCATTGATCAACTTTAGTCCTTTCGTCTTGAACCTCCTGACGCCACTGTTTTGAAGTTTTTCCTAAACCAGCAGTCATCATCGATAGACGCATCTTCTTATAGTCTATCTTTAAACTATCCAGATATTCTTCAACCCTATTCTTCCATTTTCTTAACTTCTCAGCCTCTGCCTTCTGCATTTCCACATTTAATCTTAAGTGCATTTTCTCTTCCTCCAGCTGATCAATCCTTTTACCGAACTCGAGACTCTTCTTTTCAAAGTCCTGTCTTATAATATCTAGCTCTGACGGTACAACTTGTAAGCATTCTTCCATTGATTGAGCACCTTCTAAACTCGGCCCAGAAATATTATCATTAATCCTTCGGCTAAACCAATCATTATATTCAGGCGTCGTCGTAGAGCCAACAGCTAATCTCTTCATCCGGTGAGTCTGCTTCCAAGCATCTGAAATCTCTCGAACCTTTTTCTTATAATTGTCCCATTTCTAAGAGAACTCACATTGAGCAAGCCCATAAGTTGTCGGTATAAATTACCTCAACTTGTATTGCCTTAATGCAAGCAACGGCGTATATCCAATGGCCCCCCAAATTTCGGGCAGAGGCACATAATGAAAACTCCCACACCAATAAAGGATCTCATCCGAGACCATCCAAAAGGCTCTTCATTCAATATCCTACTCTTTGAGATTTTGAAGAATTGTCATCCATCTTTCTTCTGAGATATCGCTTCTCCTTTGCATAGCTACTTCTTCCTTCAATGGGGAATAACCTTCGGAGAAGACCCGGTAAGAGACCTTGTCTACGTGCTAATCCTTCCTCGTACGTAACTGACTTCCGAACCTGGTTTTCACAAGGTGATCCGATCACACCTAAACAAGAAAGGTTGGTAGCGACTCCATTTTCTTTTTAAAGTCGATCCTCGTTTTTCCAAACATAAAAAATGGTTTCAATAGCTTGGCGAATCCGTTGGGGAAAATAAGAGAGTCAAGCCGTAAATTGATTATTTTATGTCCTTTGTCGAAAAATTGAAAATTCGATTTGAAAATTTAATCCTTTTGTTGTATTTGTTGGTGTCATTGCATATGATTATTACTTTCTTGCGCACATTGCATTGCATGACTGTTGTGGTCGCACCTTTAAGTGGGAGAGAGAAATTATGCCTTCGTGAGGTTTTCACCTCCGCATGGGCTAGTGGACTACTTATGGGATACATCCGTACCTATGTCTTCGTGAGTTTTTCACCTCTGCATGGACATAGGGAAATGTATTCCCCTGAACTGAACTTGATCAAGATGAGCCTATAATGGGTGAGGATTAAGGAATTTGCTGGTTCAGGTACCCTTTTCCTTAGAAGTTTACCTCATATAGTGGACCATAGGAACCCCCCAGATGTAGTAGTGCTAAATGTTAGTGGTTATCCATATAAGTGTTTGATTATTTTCTGTTTGCCTTAAATCTTGTTATTTCATACTCACTTGTGTATTTTGTTTATGATTGCATGACATTGCATATTTAAGAAGGAGTCGATTCGTGTTCGGTTACTAAGTTAGAAGGCTTAACATGGAGAATGAATTTCTTGATAGAGTCGAGGATAATGCGGCCGTCCGCGCATGGTCATAGATGCTACAACTTGAGAAAGGGGATAGTCTGGCCAAAGGATACACATCGGAGCTGTGGGACTTTACTTGCATCAATGTGATACAAAATGAGCTGCAAGAGTTGAGGGATATATGGGCCTATTGGGATGAGGGAACTAAGCAATTGTTCTATCAGAATTATGGCGATATACCCTATTTGCTAGATGTCAAGGTAGACAAGCATTTATTTCGGGCTATGATCTAGTTTTGGAATCCTGCATTTAATTGTTTCACTTTTGGGAAGATAGATTTGGTTCCCACTATGGAGGAGTATACGACCTTGCTTCGTTGTTCAAGAATCCTAGTCGACAAAGCTTACTCTAGGGCCGCTAATGCCCTGACTTTCGTGAAGAAGTTAATGAGTATTACCGAGATGAGCGAGCCTTGGGTTACGGCTCGAATTCAGCAGAAGGGGATGGTAAATGTATTCCTTGGGTGACTAATTTCCTTGAATTGGATCGAAGTGCTAGTTCTTATACCCCTGAAGATGCAGTGGGATGAAATGAAGCTACTCGAAGAAGAAAAGCACTGAAAGAAGTCTGGACTCGGCAAGACCGGGCAAAATTGGCCCTTTAAGTCTTTGCTCTGTTCTCGTTACACGACAACCAGCAAAAAGGTACAGCTGTAAAAGCCCAAATTTGCCCTGGCAAACCAAAACCATTAAACCTTAACCATTAAAAAACCCAATTAAAGTCCATTACAACTAAACAGCCCATTAATAAAAAAAAACAAAACAACAGCCCTGTTTTGGCCCAAACTTCGGCCCTATACATTACGAGGCCCAAAAGGCCCAAAAGCTTTAACCTTTCCAGAAACCCTAAGGGTACGTTTGGTTCACTGTAATGGAATAAGGCTATAATTGAATAGAGCTATAATGGAATAGAGCTGTAATCAGTGATTCAACTGTTTGGTTGAATGGAATGGAATAGAACTGTAATAGTATTCTTGTATTTTGTTGAATGGAATAGATGTTGTAATAGTATAAGGAAAAATGCTTAAATGACTAAAGTATCCTTAACAGAACTTTTGTAGGTAGATGATTATTGTTATTAAATTTTAATAAGATTATTGTTAAATATATTTTAATAAAAATAAAAATAAATAAGTTAACCATATTTTAACATAATTATTATTAAATATAATTTAATAAATCATATATAATTTAATAACATTCTTAATATAATTATTAATAATATTAAAATTATTAAGAATATTTTAATGCCTAATATTTTGCTTTAATCTAGCCTCTCACCTGTTCTCTTAAGTCACAATCGCCAATATAAAAATGAGTTTAACGTACGATATGATAATCCTCTAATAACATTTTATTTTAATAGTCAATTTTAATAGAAAACATATTTTTTTATATTTTATTTTATCCTTTATAATAACATGATAACAACAATTAATTATACGGTATACTCTTTAACAAATTAATTATTTATATAATAATTACCTCTTTAACATATTTTTTTATATTTTATTTTATCCTTTATAATAACATGATAACAACAATTAATTATACGGTATACTCTTTAACAAATTAATTATTTATCTTTTGGTGAAATAAAAACCTTCAAATTTTACATAATAATTACTAAATTTTAGTAACATTAGTTCTTTCCATATGTGAAATAAAAAATCAAAACTCATGAAAAAAATAAATGCTAATGATGCATTTTCTTATGCTTCCCTTCTTTAATGCTTTAGCTATTTTGAATAAATGCAAAAACTAGAACAGAAAAAGCAGAATGAAAAAGAAAAAAAAGAGCAAAAGCAGCAATCAAAATTTACTTCAATTAATATGACTTAAGACTACAACAATCTTTCTTTTTTTTTTTTGGTGAAAACACAATAATATTCCTCAAAGCCAGGGTATCCTCCTGCTTCCCTTTAAATTCCAAGAATTCTCCAAGAACATGCTTGCTTCCATTAAGCTCCAGCCTACAGAAATCATGGAAAAGAATGATAACTTGAACTAGAATTGCCTCCGATGAGAACATAACCAAAAGAATAACGAATTATCCTCAGATAACAAACACTTTATCTTCCTATACAAATGCATAATAGGAGCAATGGGTAGGGTAAGAGAGGACAGCTTAATTAATACTTAATCCCTAATGCTTAACTCAAATTTTATCAAGTTCAATTTTCTTAGTACTGTAGTGTCATTTTATTGTCCAATGAATCACTTAACACATTGCAATTCATTCGGTGGAAAAGCAGAGAAAACTAAGTAAAATCAAATAAAAAAATTTCAGTACCATATAGTACAGCATATTATCAACATTATTAACAAAAAGGGAATAACATGCATAAGCAA
Source organism: Gossypium australe (assembly GCA_005393395.2). Lineage (NCBI taxonomy): Eukaryota > Viridiplantae > Streptophyta > Magnoliopsida > Malvales > Malvaceae > Gossypium > Gossypium australe. The sequence continues at coordinate 29,385 of SMMG02000093.1, forward strand.
TTTATAACATAATGTTAAATAAAGTGAAAAAAAAAGAGTTAATGGCACATCAGATAACAAACTTGACCCACTAGGGGCTGTGCTGAGAATGAAGTTAAGTTGCTGATGGAAAGAGTCCTCCATTTCCTTCTTCCCACCACGAAAAGCGCCCTTAACCCACCCGAAAATCATACCTTTGGGTTCTGGTTCTAATTGCACCCATTGATCATAAATGATTACCTCAGGTGAAAAATTTCTATAAATCTCACTGTAGTTGAAAAACTATTCAATACATACTCTTATAAGAACTTTTTAAAGGAAATAAAACCTAATACTTAAGAAATGTGAGATAACACCACTTAACAATATTGTTTGAGCTTCAACCAAAAGCAAGTGCATATTCATAATTGCTAAAAGCCAATTTTGTAAACTAGACATTTTCTCTTCCCCCACAACAACCATAGACCATCAAGTAATTCCTGTCTTTTGTGGATGTTCTTTTCAATAGAAAGATGCTTGAGAACATGGAGAAAAACAATAAATGGATAAATTTACACACTTAATACGGCATGACCGACACTAAGAATACAATCGATCTAGCAAAGATTTTATGAAAACAGACACCCTTCTTATGATAAACATTCAAAAGCAATATAGATTGAGTTGCTGAAGAAGCAGGCATGCGAGCATGGTGACTTACAGGATCAGGAATACGCTCTTTCCGGTGGCTGCGGCCACCTTTAGAAGTCCAACTACCATCATCATTTATAGAAACAAACCCTGACACATTCTTGACAGAAATAACCGCTGCTTCTCTGCACAAATGCATCAAGAATAAAATGAGCACTAAAGAGAAGTCCTTACATAATCAAATCCTTGCAAGTTGCAACCAATAAAAACCTAGATGACAATAAGAGATAAAGTCCTCCCTCTCAATAGATATATTTAACATGTTTTCAATCTTATTTCAACGTTTCATCTTCGTATGCAACTTAAACAAGCCAAATAAAACTAATATGCATGTGTGTAAACATATATAAGAACATAAGCTGAGAAAATGAAATGAAGCTCGCAAAGCAGAAAAAACTTACCCTTTGGTAACAAGAACAATATCGATACTCTTTCGAGAACCAGTGTCAGCATCAGGAATGTTAAGCCCCAAATAAACTTTTCCACCACAAAGCTTTTCAGTCTACAAAGATGATGCACAAAAAGTAACAGTTATAGATGAGATGGAGACTTAATTATGGCAATGAAAATCAAAGGAAACTTAATGGAAAGATTGAACAGCCAAAATATTCTGTTTTCCATTTTTGATCTCCCAAACTGAAAAAAAAGAAGTCTTTGAGCGATTTCAATTTTCCAGTAAATCAAGCAAACCTTAACAATCCAGTAATATTTACACAATCAAACTTATTTTAGCAATAGCCTGTACCAAAATCAAGAAAGTTTCACACTTATTTCGGACAATTTTATCATAAAATCATAAGAAATGCTGAAATTGTAAAAAGAAAAGAAAAGTACCGATTAGCTACGAAGAAAATATCATTAAAATCAGAGGTTTCCACGTCTAAAACATCGTTGCCACCATAAAAGAAGCGCCGGAACAACTGGTAAATGATGATTCCGCAGATGATCTCCAACCACATTCTCAACCCTTTTTTTATATATAATTTAAAAATTAAGAAAAATTTGACAGAGCTGAAGATAATTAAAGAGAAATTGAAGTTTTAGGAAAAGAACTGCAAACAGTTGAGGGGCAATGGTGTTTAGGGCTTTGTAAATGGAGAAGGTAGTGAACATAGAGGCTGGAGTTGAAACTGCAGAAAGGAGATGATGATAAACAATAAGAGCAAAAATGAAAAAGAATAATCTTTCAGTATTCCTACCGTGCTCTGAATAGCCATTCAGAGGGTGAGGCAAAGAATGCTATTCAGCCTCTATTCAGTGGTTAGTGCGAATAGCAAACTAAACAGCAGCCTCCGTAATAGAAATTTCATTGAACCAAACAAGGGTTTATGGTGGGCCCATGGAATTGAATTGTAATGGCTATGCCATTACATTGAACCAAACAGGGTGTAAGGGTTTCTGGAGTCTCATAGCACTGCAACCCCAGCCAGACGATTGGGCTACCTCGTTCCTCACACGCGCACCACGCGCGCGTCGCCGCGTCTGCGCGTTTAAGCCTCCGTACACCGCCACAGCTGGAGCGCCGTACCTGCGAAAAGGACAAGAAAAATGACAGCAAACCAAGAAAATATTGTATTTCATTCGGGCTATAAAACTAGAAGAGATCATTGTATTTTTTACACACGGTTACGAACACTGATTCATATATACAGAATACCAAAAAAGAAAAATGGATTGAAAGGTGATTCCCGATTTCAATTTCTTTGGGATTTCAGATTTAATTTTGCTACTTTTCAATTCGTTTCTTTTCTGTGCATGCGAGAAATAAAAAAAAAGGAAGGGATAGGAGAGTACCTGCTTCGGGTAGCGTGTCGGAGTTTCACCTCTGTCGTCGAAATCACGCCCAAAGGGAAATCAAAACCCTCTTTTACAGATCTAGTGAATACTGGTATATTTTAAAATGGGGTTAAAAAAGAGGAGGGCTATCGTTTGCTTCCGACCACTGATTAAGGTGGTGGTTCGGTGGTGAAAGGATTCGGATTCGACTGAAAGAAAAACGAAAGGGAGGCTAGGGTTCTGTTTTGGAAAAAAGGGAATGACAGATTTGTTTTAATCTGGTTTTAAGGGAAATTTTGTATATTAAGGAAACGACATCGTTTGGGCTTGTTCCAGTAGCCCCAAAACGACGTCGTATATGACCACCTGATGACTCGACCCATATGCGGCTGAGATCTGCGCTTTTTGTCTCCGAGGGTATATTTGTGTACTTAGTCCCCATATTTTGCACCATCAATCGATTGAGCTCTGCTTTTATTTCTTCCGTTCTTTAAATTTTTTTTCCTTGAATGTTGTGCGTTTTTCATTTTAGTCCCCGCTTAAACGCAACATTTTGGAGACCGGGAATATTTACTAGTTCAATCCCTAATCCTTTGCGCGCACTTTATTTTAGTCCCTAATTCGGCCTTAATAATTTATTTATTTACTGATTATCCTTAAAATATTGCTTTGGTTTTCAATCTCGTCCCTAGTTTACTTAATTCATTTATTTATTTAGTTTTAAACTATTTTATTATATGATATTTAAAAATATTTGTATACTATCTGTTTAAATTATTTTTATATATTATTTATTCTAACTTGTTTTAATGTAATGTTCATTAAAATTTGTTTTACTATTTAAAATAATTTTATACACATTACTTATTCTAAACATTTATATATTATTTATTCTAGATTTTTTCATATATTATATAGTTTATTTCAGTTTTCCCTTTTTACATATATTATCCTTTTAAAATTGTTAGGTATTTTAATTTCCTCTTTTATATATACTGTTTTAAACTTTTTATATTTTTATATTAAATTATTTTATATACCTTATTTTAGATTCTATCTATTTATTTTAAATGTTTTATATATCATTTTTTTAAATTATTGTATATTATTGATCTTTAAAACTACTTTTTTACATTATTTGTCTTAAATTTATTTATTTTTTTAAATTGCTTATATTCTATTTATTTTTAATTTGATTTATGTTTATTTTCTATTGTTGGTTATATATATTGTTTAATTCATTTTCAAAATTTGTTAATGTGAATGTTGGAATAATGTAGGTTGAATGATTATCTGTCTTGTGTGTCGCAATTTGAATTCATTGCTTTCATATTGTTCTTTTGTATCATATTCAATCATTTATGCTTTCCAATACCATGTTTTGTTAATGTGTTTTGGCGATAATATGTCATTATTCATATGCATGTTGTAAAAGTTTTCACTATGAATAGCCATTTAAATGTTTTAGTTCAATCAATTATCTTTTAATTAAATCATCAACTCTTTTATTTTATTTTAAAATAGCCCATTCAAAAATTCCTCAAAAACAAGGCGATATTTAGTGATTGGAAATTTGAGAAATCGTGCCCTAACGTGCTGGATTTCGATTTTCCATTTGACCAAATAACTAAGTATCCTTTCGTAATTTTGTCCATGTTTTCCTTTTAAAAGACAAGGCAATATTTCATGTTTGGAAATCCGAGAAATCGTACCCTAACATGCTGGGTTTCGGTTTTTCATTTGTCCAAATAACCAAATACCCTTTCAAAATTCCAATGCATAAGTTTTGAGAATTTTGGGATGATCTTGAATTCGAGGACTTAAATTGTCGTATCCTAACGTGCTGGATGCGATATGTTATTCCTTCGGAACAAGAGAATCTTAATATTCAAACTCGAGTATCTTCAAATGGGTCAAAGAAGGTCATAATTCTATTTTTTTTTAATTTTTTACATTAGGACATTAATTAATCAATTTGGTACCAATTTTGGGCGTTACGAGGATGCTAATCCTTCCTCGTACGTAACCGACTTTCGAACCTGGTTTTCTATTTAGTAGACCAAAATTATTTTTTTTACAAGGGGATCCAATCACACCTAAACAAGAAAGGTTGGTGGCGACTCCATTTTCTTTTTAAAGTCGATTCCCGTTTTTCCAAACATAAAAAATGGTTTCGACAATTAGCATTTAACATCATATAGCTAAATGCACAAATACTCATAAACATATATAATTATCACTTTTAAATATCACAAATATATTAATAGGCCGAATCACTTATATTATCACAAATACATAATAGGCCTAATCACTTATATGTTCAAATATGCTAGCACATAATTCATATTTCACATAACTTTAAATCATCAATTCAAGTATACAATTTACCTTAATTTCATAACATAGTATGAGTACATACCTGAACCTTTTAATTCAATTTCACATTTGGTCTTTACTTCACATTGCCCGTTGAACCGTTCAGAATTAAAAAGGATACGCGGATAGTCGAAAGCTCGTACAATGCCAACGTCCCAGACGTGGTCTTACACGAAAACACATATCGAAATCCTATGTCATGACATATGTATCCTAACTATTCCTAGGGTTTGTACGGGACTTTTGGGCAACGTATCTCGATCGAATCGAACTCGTAACTTATCTTCCAAGCTTAATCACAATCGGCCAATGCACATATATTTTCTTAAAATTCAATTTAACACATAACAAATAAATATTTTCAATTTAACAACATTTATATGCTTATAGACTTACCTCGGATAACGAATATCGGAATGGAACGATTATTCGACGACTTTGGTTTTCCCCCGATCCAAATCCGATTTCTTTAATTATTAATCTAAACACATTCAAATTAGATTCATTTAAACATAATTCCATTCAATTTAGTCCAAAAACACATAAATAGACAAATTACCATTTTGCCCCTGATATTTCACACTTTTTACAAATTAGTCCTTATACATAAATATGCAAAATACACCAAATTTCCACATACCCATTCATAGCCGAATATTCATGTATATTATACAAGCCCATATTTTCAATTATTTCACATTTCTAACCACAAAAATTCTATCTTTTTCAATTTAATCCCTAATTCATATTTTTTTTGTCAAAAATCACTTTATAAAACTTGTATATCTTTAAACAACCATCAATAATCTTGCAAGAAATATCAAAATAAACATGTATTCAACAACGATACATTTCAAAAACATTACCAATTTTAGAAATTGAGGTACGGGCTAGCTATATCGAGCTGCAACGAGCTCAAAAACATAGATATCATTAAAAACCGAGTAAAAATCGTACCTTAAATAGAAATTAAAGCTTGGCCGAATGTTAAAGCCACCAATGGCTTTCTAAGTCTTCAAATTCGGCTGGTGAAAAAGGAATGAAAAAGATGACACTTTGTTTCTTTTATTTATGATTTGTTTTGTCATTATTAACTAACTTACAAAAATAACCTTTATACAACTTATTTATTACACCAAATGCCAAGCCATCATATTTCACTATCTCTTTTAACGGTCCAATTACCAATTAAGGAACTTTCATTTAATGTTTTCTAGCTATTTGGCATTTTTAGCTAATAGAACACAAGTTTTACGCTTTACGCGATTTAGTCCTTTTTACCGAATTAACCACTCAAACGGTAAAGTTTCTTTAAGAAATTTTCACACAAACATTCTATCATACTGTAAATATTAATAAAATAATAAAATAAATATTTTGACTTGATTAAGTGGTCTCGAAACTACTCGTTCCGATCAAACTCAAAAATAGACTGTTACAAAGATTCAGTTAAGCTTGCTTCTTACATGTAAGTGATTTTGAGTCCCGTTTTTAATGATTTTTATGTTTTTGAGATCATTTTAGCTTAATCTAGCTAGCCTGAGGTTAACTTGTAAAACTTTTGAAGGTTGAGGGTTATGCCATGAATGTTCTTGAATAATTTTTTATGTTAATTTATAGATTATGAATCCTTATTGAAAAATAAACAAGTTTTGATAAGTGATTTTTTATGAAAAATGGAATTTAGAGATTAATTTGTTAAAAGTATAAATTCTAGGGTTTTATTGTGAAATGATGGTAAATATGAGTTGTTCCAAAGTCCCTTGCATATATGGTTAACATGGATTTAGATTAAAATGGTTAGATTTTAAGTTATGAGATGAAGGACTAAATTATGAAAAGTTAAAATGTTAGAGGCAAATTGGTAATTTAGTATAAATATGAAATATGGACTAAATTGAATTTTAGAAGCACTTAATTGACTGAAATTATATCTTTAGATCAAGATAAGCCACATTCGGACTTAGATCGAGGAAAAGCTAAAGCTTTAGATTAGTTCAAGCTAACTTCTACGCCCCTAGTCATTGAGGTTAGTTCATATAAATAGTAATTGTGTTAATGTTATTTAAATTGAATATTTACTATGTTATGTTTAGCGTAAATGGATTGATGTGTATAAACATATCAATGCTAAGACGAATTAACGGCTATTGAGTCTTGGTTGAACCTTAGGAATTCTTAGGATACAAATGACATATCATTAGAGATTTCATGTTTCGAGTGCTGGTCTTGAATGTCCTACCGATGGCTGAGGTCTTGTATTTGTTGTGGATACTCCATAGGTTGTGTGAGCAGCATTGTGTAGCTTACATTTCAACTCGTACCTCGTGTGAGCAGGCCTATTTCATAGCTCGATTGAGCAATGATGTAAAGGAAAGATTACGGTTATATGTAAAGGCACACTTTGTGTGAGCTTTCCCGTGTATCCGATGTAATTCTACATGGTTCAATGGGTATGAAAGGAACGAAATGGTAAGTGTTCAAATGGAATGTATCATGAATTTATGAAAAGGAATTATGAACTAAATGATGAGTTTATATGAGCAAATCTATTTGTTGTGGATGAATTCATTTGAACCATGTACAAGAGTACTAACTTATGATTTTGATGATGTTGTATAGGCTTATGCCAACCTTTTGGTTTTGATTAGTTTTATACTTATGCTTTATATTATGCAAATGAAATGGTAAGTTATGTTTTGGTTTATATGAGCTTACTAAGCATTCATTGCTTACGTAGTTGTTTCCATTTGTTTTATAGATCATCGGAAGCTCGATTTGGTTGGAAGCTAGTCGAAGGCCTATCACACTATCTAACAATCTATTTGGTAGTTTTTGAACATTTTGATCAAGGTTATTAATGGCATGTATAGGTCATTTTCAAATGGTACTTAGTGGATGTGTTAATGTAAGTTTTGGTATGTATATGTTTGAGGTTATGGTGATTTGGTGCATTTCAATGTTTACCAAGATATGTTATCTTGGTCACTTTCATGTGCTTATGTATAAGGTTCCTTTATGGTATGTTTTGGCATGGTTTGAGAATGATTATAAGTGGTATGTTTTGGTATCTAATTGGAATAGGTTTGTAACACCACAAACCTGGCCCATACGTTACGAGCGGATTTGGTATGTCACAAGAAGAAAATGTTTTGAGAACTTATTAATGTACTAAAGAATGACATTAATATAATATAGTTACGAAAACAAGTTTGATTTATAACTATTTGATAAAATACAAATTTCGGGAAGTTGATTGATGTAACAGAAACCGAACTTTTGAATTTTAAAACCATGAAGAAAATCGTAAAACATCATGTGATTCTACTAAAACAGGCGTTACTTAGTTGTGTTTTAAGTAAATAAATTTTGTATGTAAATATAAAATACAACTATTTTTGAAAGATCATTTGATGAGTCAAAAATCGAGGTAGTGCTTTAAAATCGTGACTTTTGAAAATGTCGTAGATAATTTTGAAAGAAAATCTGAGTTAAATCATTTGTAAAAGTTTGCTATAAAATCCATTTATTAATCAATTCTGGAAACCATTATTTAAGTTTTTAGAAAATTTCCTTTTTAAACAATTTTAGAAAAATAATAAAAACATCCCAAGCATAAAGCAAAAATAAAAATAGTCCAAAGGCCCTATTACAACTTAAAAACCCAAAATAGTAAAGGTAATGAAATAATACGGAAAAGTAATTTACTAATGGTTGCAAACATCATTTATGAAGTATGGCCTCCACCGAGCCATCCATGGCCCCAAGTCCTCGTCACTGAGCGTTACCTACAGGGATTAAGAAAAGAAAAGGGGGGTGAGTTACAAGAACTCAGTATATAATCCCCTTACCGTCATCCACTAGGTCTGAACCCATTTAGCAAAAACTTGGGCCGAAGCCCATTTATAATAACTTGGGCCGAAGCCCATTTACAAAACAGAATATATCGAATGAATCAAATGAATGTAATGCAATCCCAAATCAAACCTAGTAATCTATCCACTACACACCACCCGTACCAACCAACACACTTGTGGGGATCAAGTCAACCCACCCCGCCAACACACCAATCGCAGGCATTAAGCCATTTATAACAAATTTGATTATGGACAAGCCACCAGAATAACAAAATTTACGTGGCATTGCCACTATACAGATTTGTGGCAGAGCCACCAAAACTTCTCTTCAATATTATCCCATCCCATGCAAAATCATGTATATAATGCATAACAATTCATGATTTTTACAATAACAACAGTAATTTATTTGGATATTCATTATCAAAAGTACGGCCCATTGTAACAAATTATCAAATCGGCCCATATAGCAAACTATCAAATCGGCCCATATAGCAAATTATCAAATCGGCCCATATAGCAAATTATCAAACCGGCCCATATAGAAAATTATCAAATCGGCCCATATAGCAAATTATCAAGTCGGTCCATATAGCAAATTATCAAATCGGCCCATATAGCAAATTATCAAGTCGGCCCATATAGGCAAATTATCAAATTGGTCCATTAAAGCATTTTCGTATTTAGGCCCTTTAGGGCATTTTCATAATCCGGTAATTTTACCCAGTAAGGGTAATTCGGTAATCTCGCAAGCTAGGGGTATTTCAGTAATTTACCCTTCAAGGGTATTTTGGTAATTCTGCAACCTAGACTTAACTACTAATGTGAGGCACAAAAATTGAAACTGTCCACCTGCGTCATACTGACTAAATTGTCTATAACTTGAGTTAAGAATCTCGAAATTTAAATCCGTAAATTTTTCATGAAACTAGACTCGTATATCTTTCTACTATAATTTTCCCAGAATTTTTACTTAACCAATTAGTACAATTTATTCCTTAAAAATTCCCTTGTTTCACTGTCCAATGATTCTGACCTCTCTTATCTTATTTTCAAATATCTCACTGTACAGTTTTCATATACTGCTTCCACTTGTCTTTAATGAAAATAGGCTCACTAAGGAATCTATACATGTAAACTATAACTCATAATTCACTTTGTACAATTTTATACGATTTTTCCAAGACAGAACAGGGAACCACGAAGTCAATCAGAACCAGTCTCACTAAAATTAAGATATCTCAGAATATAAAATTCCTTTTTCTTCTCCATTTCTTCCATATCAAAATAGACATAGTAAGCTTTGATTTGATATCTTATTCACTTATTAATTTCCTTCCTCCTATTTTTCGTGATTTTTCTAAATCACGTCACTGCTGCTGATCGAACTGTTTCATTGCTAAAATACGGTTACCACTACGAATATACGCACTCCCGAGTGATCACGGTTGCCGGTTTCCAGTTTTTCTTTGGTATTTCGACCAAATCACAAAACATATCATACAAACTTTTAGAGAGATGTGAGATTACAAACCATTTCAAACATGTATTCGGAAGGTACGGGATTACACACCTTATTCACGAGTTGTACTATCCACCGATTTCAACACCACGAATGTGATCTCCCTCAGTGCACCAAGAATCGATCCTACCCTTTGGCTACTGAAATCCCGTCCTAACAAGATTTGGTGAGCGAAAGAGTTGTTAGCAAATATCCCACCTTTGGCCAAAACAAATCTTATAACAACGTTCTTACCCCACTTGCTTGACGAGTCGATGATAACGATTTGGTTAAAACAAATCACTTGTGCTCCTTCACCTTGTTGAAAGTCCTAAGCCCAACGATGGCCATATCACAGAAAAGAATGTAACTTAAACCCAACGAGAGAGAAAGAAAAACACACGATTTATTAAGGAAGAACTCGAATGAAACAAAGTTATTGACAAGGAGAGAATTACTACTTACCGATTCGATTAAGAAGAGGTTTTCCCACATGATAGGGAACGAAATGATGAAGAAATAGGATGTTAATGGGTTTGGCTATAGAGAAAATTGAACAAGAAGATGTGATTACAAAGTGATGTCAATTAAAGAAGAAGAAAAGGTTGATGAAATGGTCAAAAGAAAGGAATGGATGGAGAAAAGTGCTTTGGTGGTTTCGGCTATCAAAGGGGAGATGAGCAAAGGTGAGTGTTTCGGCCAAACTAAAGAAAACGAATGCACAAATGTGTTAGGAGATTTCAGCCAAAGCAAAGAGGGAGATGGATTTGAAAAGAAGACACAAATGTTCAAAGAGAAAAGTGTACCTCTCATGCACCAAAAACTAACAAAATGATCTAAAGAGAAAAGAGAAATTCGGCTCTCCCTTCCCCCTAACAAAACCGTCCATAGCTTGACAATAAGGTCAACATTAGCCAACCAAAACTTTCCAAAACATCTTCCTCTCTTTGGGCCAACATGTCCCCTTATCTTATCCCTTTCTTTGATTTCCTTCATTTTTTTTCCCTTATCTTCCTCCTTACCATAATCCTTAGTCTTCTATCCAAAAATTTAAAAGTCTTCCTTGCCATATTAAAGCCTTGACCGACACTTTGGATGAATAGCACAAAAATTAATCAAAAGTTTGCAATAGATGGGATTCGAACCTCAGACCATTAGTACACTCCACACGCCACTTTCCACCTTTACCAATAGACTCCTTGTGCTAGTAAAATGCACACTTATTTCCTTAAGTCTTGATGCTACTTGCCTATTCTCCTTAAATGCTTAAACACAACATTTTTCCTATAGCTCATCTTGAACCCGGAACTTCCTAGAAACCTCGTAACCTTCCAAATTCACTTAACTAATAAGTTCAATTTGCAATAACGCCATTCTCATGTTCTCGAAAATTTCAAAGATTCCTACACCCAAGGCCCATTGGGCCCAATTCTTCTAGGCCCAATTTCGGGATGTTACAAGGTTATCATATGTGAAATGATACAATATTGGCATGTTTTGATAATTGTTGTATTGGTATAATGTGGTGCCTTTGAATGGCATATTGGTTAGTTGAAATAGGTTATTGAAATGACATTTTGATATGTGTTTATGATGTTTAGGTCTCGTTTTAAGTGTGCTTGAATAGGTTGAGAAATTATGCATGGAATGGTTTTGGGATTGCTTGATTTTAGGTAATTTTGGGTTCACACGATCTGAGACATGGGTGTGTGGCTCAACCATGTCTAGAGACACGGCGATGTGTCATCTGAAGATTTCAAAGGGTGCGAATCAGTGAGTTACACGACGTAGCACACGGACGTGTGGGGTAACTCAGAGAGTTACACAGGTGAGGACACTGGCTGGGACACGATCGTGTGTCCCTTGTTTGAATGTTACACGGCCTGGGGTGATTCCACACAGGCTGGCCACACGGCCGTGTGACCCCTGTTTCAAATGTTTACCTGTTTTTCCTAAACTTCTTTTTTTTGTTTCAAACTAGTCCCGAATTGCTCTCAAGCTATTTTTAGAGTCTCGATGGCTCGATTTAGGGACAAAATGTATGAGAATGAATGGTTTTTGATATATTTTTATTATTGAATGTTATGATGTTTAAATGTTTTTGATTGTACGGTAATGCTCCGTAACCCAAATTTGACGACAGATATGGGTTAGGGGTATTATAGCATGCTTCAACCGCACGACAAACATCCTACAATAATTCAACTCCTCATCATCAGCATGACATGAAGTCAAACATACCACAACAACACAGTACTGATATACATAAAACAAACATTGAGGGTTTGAGTTCAAAAACTCACTAACAAAATACCTGGGGCTAACACAACTTACACCTACTTAGCCTTCCCTTTATCACTTGGGCCTCCTCCTTCTTAGTTAGCTAAGCATAACAAACATATAAAGATAAAAACGATGACATAAGTATGTAAGAAAGCCTTAATTCATGCATGCAGAAGAGTTTTAAATGCTAAGAATGACTTAAATCATCACAGTTCAAAATAAATTATGTTGAAATCCTTAGATTTTCCTTCCTTTTTCTTTAATAAAAAGGTATAGAAGAGTTAGAAAGATTACCAAATTGCTAAATTTTCAATTATTTAGGCTAACACTCTAGTTTCTTCCCTTCATGCAAAACACTCCTTAATTCTTTCATACAGAATAAACCAGAGAAGAAGATGGAAGAAAGAAAATACATACAGAAATGAGAGTGTGCTCCCAAGAGAATGACAATTATTTCCTATATAACATTTTCACACTTGAACACCAAAACCAATTCATTAGCATCAAAATCAATGTTCCTCATCATAATGTTTTCCATTAAAGAAAATACGCAGTTCTAATGTAACGAGACTAATAGTTGAAATCTAACCAATTACCAAATCAGTTAGCTAGATTCACGTAATTACACTAAGACCCTCATAAACAGAAAGTTTTATAATTAGATACCCAAAATTATTGTTGTACTTATCCTTTAACATTTCCAGGTGTGATAATTTTTCCAAACATTGAAGCTCAAATTGGTATCGGTACTTGGCTAGGGTATTGATACTTGTTCTAAAATCTTAAAAATATTGCAATTGGTCCTTTTTCAATCTTGGGTTAACTTTAGAGTGTACATAGGCTTGTATAAGTCCCAGAAAATGTTGTACATCACATTTTTATATTAAAATGCTTATGTTTGCATGAATTGTGTTCTAAATTAAATGTTTTGTATTTGTAGTTGCTCCGACAACCAATGTGACATCTTGTTGCTCTAACCCGACAATTGGGTCAAGTAAGGGGATGTTACAGAGCAAACTGTGCAGCCTCCAATGAAGAATTACTTCAAATTGTCTAAGCTGGTATAAACCCTCGAAGTTGAGAATCTTAAAGAATTCTTTAAGGAACTAAAATTAGAAACCTACTAAAGTGAAGCAAGTAAGAAAATTCAAGAAAGCTAGAGCAAGTGCTCTTAATGTATTGATTTCTCAATGTTGAATGATATCAATAAGGCTGAGAATGCCTCTATTTATGGTTGAGTATCACTTATATCAATGATACAAATTAAATTACATCAACAACTTAGGTTTAAACTTATCTATAAGATACAATTCTAATAAAATTTAAACTCTGTAATAACTTTTATACCTTTTTATAATTTTATTAATTGAAGTTTTCTTACAATTTCCTATTATTTTATTATACTTTATTATAATTTTAATTTAAGTTGTCTAATTTTTTTATAAGTTTTTGCAAATATATATTTTTAATAATTTTATATTTTCAAAATTTTAAAGTTTTAAAAACGTCATAAAAATTATTCTATTTTGGTGAGATCTAAAAACATCACAAAACAATGAGGAAAAGCATCACCAAAAATGTTTTCATTTGGTGAGGTTTTCAAAACATCACAAAAGATCCCAAAGTGTCACTGAAAAGTTCAAATTTTGTGATGTTTTAAAAGGCCACTGACCATTACCCATAAGCGTCACAAAAAGTATAGTTTTTCGTGACTTTTTCTTTTAATTCTACCTTTTCATAAATAACGCCATGAAAAATAGTATCTTTCATTATGTTTTTATAAAATGTAACAAAAAGTAGTACCGCTCGTGATGTTTTCTTACACATAACAAAAAAATATTACAAAAAAAAAAAGAAATTTCTTATAATGAGTGTTTACTGGATCACTAAGCTTATGTAGACGTGCCTTCTAGAATGATTCAAGTATTGGGTCGTTCTCAGTGGATTAAAAGTAAGCCCAATTACCCATAATGACAACTTGGGTCAAAAGTGCACACCTTAGTCATGGGCCTTTGTGTGTGGACTGTGACATCAACATCCAATAGGTGGTCTTGCGACGTCAGTAAAATATCTAGGGAAGAAATCTACTTTCAATACCACCAACCACTTGATATCATATTCTTAATTTCACTAATGTTGAACTCTAGTTGTTTCAAGTAGAATAAAAATAAGGTTAAAACATGTCAAAAGTCCTTATACTCTTCGTAAATTTATAATTTAGTTCTTATATTTTTATTTTTAGGAATTTAGTCCTACTTTTTAAATTTCAAAATTCAGGTTCTATTGTAAACATTGTTAAAATTATTTTATTAGGTTCAAGTTCATTGCAATATCATTTATTTTGTTATGATTATTGAGTGGTTATTTTTTATTTTAAAATGTCGCATCAGTAAATTTAACAAAAAATAAATAAAAATATTAACAATTGAACTTGAATTTTGAAATATGAAAGGATTAAATTTCTGAAAATAAAAGTACATGGACTAAATTTTAATTTGTGAAAAATACAAAAATTTATGGCATAAAACCTAAAAATAAATAAAATATTGATATATAAAATACCAAATAAAATATACGGCTAAAAGGTAGAAGGGACATGAATATCCCAATAGGTAGAGAAAAGGAATCAGCACTCTCGTAAACTAGACCTCTTTCTTTACTCTTGAGTCTTGATTCACCCAGTCATTCTTCACCTAACGACGCCGCCTCTTAACCAATGTCGTATCCATTTTTGATAAAACAGTAAACGACGCGGTCGACTCGAGGTTTGAAAATGGAAAGGAAGGGAGTCGCCACCGATCTTTATTTGGGTGTGATCGGATCACCTTTGTTTTAATAAAACGCCTCGGTTTATTAAAACGATGCTTTTGGTCTACGAAAATTTGAGAAAAATGGGTTCGGAAGTCAATTACGTGCGAGGAAGGATTAGCACCCTCGACACGCCCGAAATTGTACCAAACTGATTGATCGATGTCCTATTGTTGAAAACTTTGAACTGATTTGAAAATATGATACTTTTTATTTCCAAAATTTGAAGGAATTGGAAGGGATGCTAAGACTCTCTTATTTTCGAAGAGATAAAGTATCATGTCCAGTAAGTTAGGGCGCAATACTTTAGACTCCCGAAATTAAGCTTGCCTTTTAAAACTTAGTTTTATATTTGAAGAGGGTCTCCCGTCATTTGTCAAACGAGAAATCAGAACCCAGTAAGTTAGGACTCGTTTTCTTGAAGGTCCAAATTAGGAATATTGCCCCTATTTTAATAGAAAAAGAAACTTATCCGAAGTATCTAGATGTCGAGTCCAGTAAGTTAGGGCGCGACATTTCGAATATCCGATATTAAGTGTTTTGTTTAAAATTTAAATTGCGATTTCAAAAGGGATATCCCGTTGTTTAACTTAAACGAGAAAAACAGGAACCCAATAAGTTAGGGCTCGATCTTCCCGAATCTTTAATACGAAATATCGGTTATTTTTAAAAACCTGATGTATCGAGAAAGATTAGTGCGACAAATGATGAGATGTTACATGTGAAAAGAATAATGAAAGACACATACATGTATATACGTATAAGTAATGATAATATATTGAAAGTATTGCGTATATTAACCGTAGTAGAAATAACGATGAAATAATAATGATGATAAAAAATAATGGTAATAGTGATAGTAATTAATAAATGAAATAATATATATATATATATATATATATATATAAAGCAATAATATAACAATAGTAATCAGAATAATAATATAATACTAAATAATAATAATAATAATAATAATAATAATAATAGTAAAATACTTAAATAAATATTAGTGACAAAAAAGGAAATGATATCGTTAATAATAAAATAATAGTAATAGTAATAACAATAATATTAATAATAAAGAATAATAACATGTAAGTTAATAATAATATATAGTAATAATAATATATAAAAATAATAGTAATAAAAATGGAAATAATAATACTGTTAAAAAAACAATAGTAATAGCGATAGTAGCTATAATAAAAATGATAAAAAATAATAATAGTAAGAGTAATAAACTAATATTTTAAGAATAAAATAAAATTAAAAATAAATAATACTAGTAATAATAATTGTAATGATAATAATAATAAGGTAAAAAATAATAATAATAGGTAAAAACATATATATATATATATATATAATATAAATATAAAAATAATGATATAATAGTAAACAAATAATGAAAAATATACATATAATAATAGTAATAGTGATAATGATAATGATATAGTATGATAATAAAATAATAATAAAAATAAAAGAAATTTTAGCTAAATCAATAATCAAGATACTAAAAATGATGAAAAAGGGACTAAATTAGGAGAAAGTAAAATTAAAGGCCGAAATTTAAAAGAAGAGAAAAGGAATTGTGGCCCCTGTGTAACACGCGGAAATGCGGAGGGACCAGAAGAGAAAAATTCCCCCGCCCAAAATGCGCAGCATGAGGGAGGGGTCAAAAATATAAATTTGAAAATTAATGGGCCGAATTAAAAAGAAAATAAAACTTGATTGCAATAGTATAAAAGAGCGGAGGGGCTAAAAGTGCAATTAGCCCCTCCAATGAAAAACACGCGGATCTCAGGCTGGAGCGGGTCGGGTCGGGTCGGGCCATGTCAAAACGACGTCGTTTTGGGCATTAAAGGCCAGCCCCAAAACGACATCGTTTTGGGAGGCTATTTAATGCCCAAGTTTCTGAAAAAAAAACTCATTTGTCACCTGTCTAAAAAAAAACCTTAACCCTTCTCTTTGTTTTCTCTCCAGGTTTGAGCGCCGATGGGAATTCCGACGAGTCGCTGTCGCAGGCTTCGTCGCCGGCGCCGCCGTGCACGGCGGTCGGAGCCCCGAAAAGGTAAAGTTTTTAATTTTTTTATTTCCTTTTTTATAATATATATATGTACTCGCCGAAGAAAAAAATAAAATAAGAACTTCGAAAAATAAAAAAAGAAATCACCTCTCTTCCTCGATTTTGATTCTAGTTTTTGTAGGGATTAATTTCCGTTTTTGTATTTGTATTTAATCAACTGCTTGTTTGTGAATCTGAAATCTTTCTTTCTTTTTTTGTATTCGAAAATCTCCTCTTTACAAAGAAATTTTAATAGGCTTTTATAGCCTAAATTTTTATACACTTTTTACTTTCTGTCGTTTCTCGTTTAATGACATGCAGGTGGAAGTGGCGGTGGAAGGGCGGTGGACAAGACCACGGCGCAGGGCAAGTGGCTGTCAGACTGACCAATGGCAGAGGCGGCGGCATTAGCTAGGGTTTTGGTGTTTTTCTTTTTTTCTGACTTAGGGTTTGTAATGGGCTAATTGGGCTGATTGGGTTTAGTATTGGGTTGGTTTTAGGGTTAATGGGTTGGTTTGTGTATGGGCCGGTCAATAATCTGGGTCTTACAGCTGCCCGTCTTTGCTCATTATCGTGTAACGAGAATGAAGCAAAGACTTCAAGAAGGCCCGAGTTTGCCCGGATCCACTGAGTCTAGATTTTTCGATGCTCTTATTCTTCATGTAGTCTCATTCCAGTCCACTGCATCTTGTTGCTTCGATCCCCTCCACCGCTATTTCAGAGAGATAGGACCTGTAGCTTCAATTTGCTCCTGCTGCAACTTCGAGGGGATGAGATTTGTTTATCTCTAACTTGCTCCATTGTGACTTCAGGATAAGAATTCAGGGAGAAGAGATTCGTAGTCTCCATCTTCTCTACTGAAACTTTAAAGAAATAATGATTGATCCTCATTGTTAACTCAGGGAGACGGGATTTGTAATCTCAACCTACTCCACTGGAACGTCGAGGAAATAAGAATTCAGGGAGAAGAGATTTGTAATCTCCATCTTCTCTACTGAAACTTCAAAGAAATAAGGATTGATCCTCATTGTTAACTTAGGGAGACGGGATTTGTAATCCTACTCCACGGGAACTTCGAGGAAATAAGAATTCAGGGAGAAGAGATTCGTAGTCTCCATCTTCTCTACTGAAACTTCAAAGAAATAATTATTGATCCTCATTGTTAACTCAGGGAGACGGGATTTGTAATCTCAACCTACTCCACTAGAACGTCGAGGAAATGAGAATTCAGGAAGAAGAGATTTGTAATCTTCATCTTCTCTACTGAAACTTCAAAGAAATAAGAATTTATCCTCATTGTTAACTCAGGGAGACGGGATTTGTAATCTCAACCTACTCCACTAGAACTTTGAGGAAATAAAATCTGAACTTTCCAACTCGCTTCCTTACTATCTTCAGGAAGACTTCAATCTTCAGCTTGCTCCACTAGAGAACAAAATCCTAACTTTCCAATTTGCTTCCTTACTGTCTTCATGAAGACTTCAATCTTCAGCCTACTCCACTAGGGAACAAAATCTGAACTTTCCAATTTCCTTCCTTACTATCTTCAGGAAGACTTCAATCTTCTGCCTGCTCCACTAGGGAACAAAATCTGAACTTTCCAATTTGCTTCCTTACTATCTTCAGGAAGACTTCAATCTTCAGTCTGCTCCACTAGGGAACAAAATCAGAATTTTGATATTGCTGCACCGTTCTTTGAGGAACTTGTCCTGTAGAATTAATTTTATGTGCTTATGCTTATGCAAATGATGAGGATGCTATGATCGGAATGACTCAAAGCCTCCTAACTACATGTGTTATGGACGACACTTGCATGAATGCAGAATGTCATGAGAATGGTCTTTTTACAATGATTAGGAACAATGATCAGAATGAATCAAACGCTCCTAACTAAATGACTATGGATGACATTTGCATGAATGCAGATTGTCATGAGAATGATCCTTTGTTAAATGTATAATAATTAGGATGCAATAATCAGAAGGGGCCTTAATGCCCCTAACTAAATGCCTTATGGACGATATTTGCATGAATGCAGAATGTCATGAGAATGGTCTTTTTATGATGATTAGGATGCAACGATCAGAATGAGTCGAATGCTCCTAACTAAACGCTGAGTGTTTGGGTCGTACCATTTTGGGTATGGAGGTTGCATCGGTTTCAGATATTGGGGGGACACAACATGCGCATCAAATAAACTTTGATACAACTCCTTATACGTCATCGGGATCGGCGTAAATTGAAGTTTTTCAACGTTTTTCCTTGTGCGAGATTCTTTTCTTGATGAACCTTGATACTCAATAGTCATCGTTTTTGGCTGATTAACGGTATTTGACTTTGAGTGCCCCATGTTTGTATTATTCACCTTGTCATCCTTTTTCCTAGGAGCAGACCTTCTAGTGGTTTCCCCTGCTTCAATCTTGTTGCATCTGATCGCATTTTCTATCATTTCACATGTCATTACTATGTCGGAAAAGCTCTTAGTGGTACTCACTACCATATGGGTTATGAAAGGGGCCTTCAGGGTGTTGATGAAGAGCATGGTAGTTTCTTTCTCTAAGAGGGGTGGTTGGACCTGCATGGCGACCTCCCTCCACCTCTGTGCGTACTGTCTGAAACTTTCATTTTGTCTCTTTTCCATGCTTTGCAAAGTAATCCTATCCGGTGCCATGTCTGTGACATGGCTGTAATGCTTCAGAAATGCTTGAGCCAAATCTCTCCAGGAACTAATGTTGGCCCGACTAAGCTGGTTATACCATCTAGCAGCTGCGCCCACCAAACTTTCTTGGAAACAGTGGATTAAGAGTTGATCATTGCTCACGTAGCCAGCCATTCGCCTGCAGAACATGGTGTTGTGGGCCTCCGGGCAGCTAGTCCCACTATATTTTTCAAATTCAGGCATTTTAAACTTATAAGGCAGTACCAAATCGGGAACTAGACTTAAATCTTTTGCATTGATCCCATGATGATGATCGATACTTTCCAGCGCTTTGAATTTTTCCTCCAGCCATTTGCAACGATCCTCTAGTTGCTTTAAGGATTCTATTCTCGACCCCATTTTCTCTACTACATCTAAATCGGGCACAACAGGGTTGGCTGGGCTATCTCCTGGTTGGGATCCAGAGCCTACGTGATAGCTCATGGGAGGTCTAGTGTCATCCTGCCCTTGCTGGGGCCTGATTGTAACTGGTGGCCTTTGAAGATATTCCTCAGGCTGTGCTCTTGCGTGCGGTGGGGTAAAACCCGGGGGGATGCCATCATTATCCTCTTCGACCGGCGGCATGGGACCTTTCCCCTTATCCATTGCCCCGTTTGTTATTTGGGCCATTTGGGCCATCATATTCCTCTGGGCCTCCAACATTTGGTCCCTCATTTCCTGCTGGAGTTTTAACATTTGCTCTTGCATTTGTTCCTGCATTTCTTTCTGGAATTGTTCGAACCTCTGATCCATTTTCCTATTTTTAGCGCGTGTTCCGTAGTGATGTTTCGCTTCCAGATTTTCTCTTTTCACTTTCTTTTTCTCTCTGATAATTTTAGCTAATTAGGCCCCTTTTTATAAACTTAAATGCATGTGATGTGATGTAATGCAAATGCATGAATGCAAGAAGAAGACATCGATTCTAATCAACTTCATTTTAGAAAACTTTATTAGAAGGCAAAACCCTTTACATAAAACAGATTACAAATATGCTTTCGCCTTTAAGCCCAGAGTTTTGATCTTCCTAAGTAAAGAGGTCAGCTCTTGACTACGATCTGCCTGTAGCTCGTATTTCATGCTTAGGATCTCAGCTTGTGCCGCCAGGGTCTGCAGGTGATCAGCCACTTCTCGAATCTGAACTATCGCTTCACCCATAAGGTAGTCTCGATCTCTAACTTGATTATGGGAATGGTGAAGCTCCTCCTCCTAATGCCCTTCTCTTGCTTCCAAAAGCTCAATTCGGAGCTTGCAACCGTGTAATGCTGACTCTAACTCTTCAATCTTGCCTTTCATTTCCTCAATTTTGTTTAGACTTAATTTCAGTTCGCTTTTCGAGTTGCGACTTCGGTAGTGAT
The DNA here is from genome assembly GCA_005393395.2 of Gossypium australe. Taxonomy (NCBI): domain Eukaryota; kingdom Viridiplantae; phylum Streptophyta; class Magnoliopsida; order Malvales; family Malvaceae; genus Gossypium; species Gossypium australe. Next base: position 50,776 of record SMMG02000093.1, read on the forward strand.
GCAGGGACCGTCCAAGCTCAGCCACCCTAGCTTTTAGTCCTTTCTTCTCTTTTTGTCTTTCTGCCATGTCTTTTCTCAGAACCTCGTTTTGTGTTTGTATTTCCTGGAACTTTTTCTCCCAATTGCTAGCTTTGGCTCTTTCCTCTCGGATCTCGCGTCGCCATTGCTCCGGAGTTTTTCCTAATCCGGCGTTTTTCATTGTCAAACGCATCTTCTTATATTCCGTCTTCAAATCATCTCGGTCCTCCTCTATCTTCTATTTCTTCTTCCTTAGTTTCTCAGCTTCTGACTTTTGTCCATCAATGTCTAACTTGAGGAGCATCTTCTCTTCTTCTAGTCTCTCTATCTTTCTTTCGAGTTCTGAACTCATCCTTTCAAAATCTCGTTTCACGATTTCCAGTTCTGATGGGACTACTCGCAAACATTCCTCTCTTGACCGGGCGCCCTCTGGATTTGGCTCGGGGATGTTATCATTGATCCTCCTAGTCCTCTATTCAGTGTATTCTGGGGTCGTCATCGGGCCTGAGGATAATCTTTTCATTCTATGAATCTGATTCTAGGCACTAGAGATATCTTTAACCTTTTTCTTATAGCTCTCCCCTTCGTATGAGAACTCACATTGAGCCAGCTCGTATGTCATTGGTACGAACTGTCTTGAACTATGCTGTCTTAGGACCAACAAAGGGGCGTATACTGTGGCACCCCAAATTCCTAGTAGAGGAACCCAGTCGAAGCTTCCACTACGATAAAGGATCTTGTCAGGAATCATCCAAGGAGCCTTCCACTCGATGTTGTCTTCTTGAAGGTTTTGAAGGAGCGCTATCCAGTTTTCTTCGGACACGTCTTCTTTCCTAGGCGTAGCTACTATATCTTTCAACGGGGAGTAATTCTCCGAAAAAAACCGATAAGACACTTTCTCCACTTTCTAGAAGTGACTATGGAACCAGGCCAATAACAACTGCGCACATCCAATAAACCTGCCTTCACCTATTCTCCAACATGCATTCAAGGATTTGAACGTTTCGGCCAATATGGCAGGAACAGGCGTGACCCCTTTGTCTAATCGGCCGAATAAATCAATAACTGCTTCGTCAATGTGTCTTAGAGCTTTTGGGAAGATCACCAAACCGTAAATACACAAGGCCAAGACGTCAATCTTTTTCTTTACATCGGGATGCGTTAAAATCAGGTCCCTCAAACATATCCAAGGTACACATTTGCCCCCGCCTTTTTTTTTGCATTCTAGCTGAGACCCATTGTTCGCTCATTCCTGTGATATTCATCAATTTCTTCGCAAAAGTCGGGCCATTAACTGCTTTATCAACTTGAATTCATGGACAACGTAGCAAGATCGTATACTCCTCTACCGTGGAAACCAAATCTACTTTCCCGAAAGAGAAACAACTATACGCAGCATTCTAGAACTGAGTCATCGTTCGAAATAGGTGCTTATCTATTTTGACATTAAGCAGGTACGGTAGGTCGCCGTAAGTACCATAGAACAACTGCTTTGCCTCATCATCCTACTGGGTCCATATTTCTTTCAACTCTTGGAGTTCATTTTGCGTTACACTGATATTGGTAAAATCCCGTAGTTCTGACACATACCTCTCAGCTAAGCTATCCCCTTTTTCTAATTGGCATTGCTCTGACCATATGCGGACGGCCGCATTGTCTTCCACTTTATCAAGGAATTCGTTTTCCATAACCAGCTCTCTAACTCAGAAACTAACCGTGAATCGATGCCTCTTAAAAATGGAAATGACATGCAGAGGAAATAAAACATCACCAATTAGTACCACAGAATGAGATATAAAGCATGTAAAATACACAAACGCCTATTTGGGTAACTACTAAGGTTTGGCATAGTTCAGCTCGGGGTGGGTTCTTAGGCTCTTTACGTGTGGTTAAGTTCTAAAGTTCGAGGTACCCGAACCAGTAGATTCCTCGATCCTCACCCCTTATAGGCTCATACGGACCGAGTTCGGTTCAGGGGAATACATTTCCCTATGGCCATACAGAAGTGAAAACTTCACGAAGACATAGGTACGGATGTATCCCGAAAGCAGTCCACTAGCCCATGCGGAGGTGAAAACCTCACGAAGGCATAGCTTCTCGCTCCCACTTAAAGGGTGTGACCACAACGGTCATGCAATGCAATGCCAAAGTATTTACGAGACCCAATATTGAAAGTGCATTAAAAGAAGCATGATTTTTCGAAACCATTTTCCAATTTTAATCAAGGACAAGAATCAATCAATCTATGGCCTGACTCTCGAAATCCCCAGTGGAGTCGCCAAGCTGTCGTAACCATTTTTTGAAAAGAACAGGAAACGACAAGGTCGACTCGAGGTTTGAAAATGGAAAGGAAGGGAGTCGCCACCGATCTTTATTTGGGTGTGATTGGATCACCTTTGTTTTAATAAAACGCCTCAGTTTATTAAAACGATGCTTTTGGTCTACGAAAACTTGAGAAAAATGGGTTCGGAAGTCAATTACGTGCGAGGAAGGATTAGCACCCTCGACACGCCCGAAATTGGTACCAAACTGATTGATCGATGTCCTATTGTTGAAAACTTTGAATTGATTTGAAAAAACGATACTTTTTATTTCCAAAATTTGAAGGAATTGGAAGGGATGCTAAGACTCTCTTATTTTCGAAGAGATAAAGTATCATGTCCAGTAAGTTAGGGCGCAATACTTTAGACTCCCGAAATTAAGCTCGCCTTTTAAAACTTAGTTTTATATTTGAAGAGGATCTCCCGTCATTTGTCAAACGAGAAATCAGAACCCAGTAAGTTAGGGCTCGTTTTCTCGAAGGTCCAAATTAGGAATATTGCCCTTATTTTAATAGAAAAAGAAACTTATCCGAAGTATCTAGATGTCGAGTCCAGTAAGTTAGGGCGCGACATTTCGAATATCCGATATTAAGTGTTTTGTTTAAAATTTAAATTGCGATTTCAAAAGGGATATCCCGTTGTTTAACTTAAACGAGAAAAACCGGAACCCAATAAGTTAGGGCTCGATCTTCCCGGATCTTTAATACGAAATATCGGTTATTTTTAAAAACCTGATGTATCGAGAAAGATTAGTGCGACAAATGATGAGATGTTACATGTGAAAAGAATAATGAAAGACACATACATGTATATACGTATAAGTAATGATAATATATTGAAAGTACTGCGTATATTAACCGTAGTAGAAATAACGATGAAATAATAATGATGATAAAAAATAATGGTAATAGTGATAGTAATTAATAAATGAAATAATATATATATAAATATATATATATATATAAAGCAATAATGTAACAATAGTAATCAGAATAATAATATAATACTAAATAATAATAATAATAATAATAATAATAATAATAATAATAATAATAATAGTAAAATACTTAAATAAATATTAGTGACAAAAAAGGAAATGATATCGTTAATAATAAAATAATAGTAATAGTAATAACAATAATATTGATAATAAAGAATAATAACATGTAAGTTAATAATAATATATAGTAATAATAATATAAAAATAATAGTAATAAAAATGGAAATAATAATACTGTTAAAAAAAACAATAGTAATAGCGATAGTAGCTATAATAAAAATGATAAAAAATAATAATAGTAAGAGTAATAAACTAATATTTTAAGAATAAAATAAAAATAAAAATAAATAATACTAGTAATAATAATAGTAATGATAATAATAATAAGGTAAAAAAATAGGTAAAAACATATATATATATAGATATATAGATATATAAAAATAATGATATAATAGTAAACAAATAATGAAAAATATACATATAATAATAGTAATAGTGATAATGATAATGATATAGTATGATAATAAAATAATAATAATAAATAAAAGAAATTTTAGCTAAATCAATAATCAAGATAGTAAAAATGATGAAAAAGGGACTAAATTAGGAGAAAGTAAAATTAAAGGACGAAATTTAAAAGAAGAGAAAAGGAATTGGGGCCCCTGTGTAACATGCAGAAATGCGGAGGGACCAGAAGAGAAAAATTCCCCCACCCGAAGCGCACAGCATGAGGGGTGTCAAAAATATAAATTTGAAAATTAATGGGCCGAATTAAAAAGAAAATAAAACTTGATTGCAAGAGTATAAAAGAGCGGAGGGGCTAAAAGTGCAATTAGCCCCTCCAATGAAAAACACACGGATCTCAGGCTGGAGCGGGTCAGATCGGGTCGGGCCATGTCAAAACGACGTCGTTTTGGGCATTAAAGGCCAGCCCCAAAACGACGTCGTTTTGGGAGGCTATTTAATGCCCAAGTTTCTGAAAAAAAAAAACTCATTTGTCACTTGTCTAAATAAAAAAACTTAACCCTTCTCTTTGTTTTCTCTGCAGGTTTGAGCGCCAATGGGAATTCCGGCGAGTCGCCGTCGCGGGCTTCGTCGCCGGCGCCGCCGTGCACGGCAGTCGGAGGCCCGAAAAGGTAAAGTTTTTAATTTTTTTATTTCCTTTTTTATAATATATATATGTACTCGCCGAAGAAAAAAAAACAAAAGAAGAACTTCAAAAAATAAAAAAAGAAATCACCTCTCTTCCTCGATTTTGATTCTAGTTTTTGTAGGGATTAATCTCCGTTTTTGTATTTATATTTAATCAACTGCTTGTTTGTGAATCTGAAATCTTTCTTTCTTTTTTTGTATTCGAAAAAACTCCTCTTTACAAAGAAATTTTAATAGGCTTTTATAGCCTAAATTTTTATACACTTTTTACTTTCTGTCGTTTCTCGTTTAATGACTTGCAGGTGGAAGTGGCGGTGGAAGGGCGGTGGACAAGACCACGGCGCAGGGTAAGTGGCTGTCAGACTGACCAATGGCAGAGGTGGCGGCATTAGCTAGGGTTTTGGTGTTTTTCTTTTTTTTTTTTTTCTGACTTAGGGTTTGTAATGGGCTAATTGGGCTGATTGGGTTTAGTATTGGGTTGGTTTTAGGGTTAATGGGTTGGTTTGTGTATGGACCGGGCAAAATCTGGGTCTTACAACCAAAACTCAAATTCCACTTAATTACATGTTACTGTTTCATTAAATGTCGGGAATTTTAATTAGTTTTAAAAAAACAATTAAAATATTATACTAATTAGTTTTTTTTCAAGGTATTTATCGAAGCGAGTTCAGTAACTAATTTTTCGTATTCTGTAAGCCTGTTAAAGAGTAGATGCTGGCTACGAATTTTAAAACTACTCCATACCTAGGGCAAAATAGTAATTAATTTTTTCTAAGTTTTATATAATAGTATTAAATTGTAGTTTTTAAAACCTACAATGTATAAGAATGTATTTGGATACGATTTTTTAATTAAGTTTCAATATGAAAAAGAAATACAATGAATCCAAAAATGCGAGTGAAAACGTTTAAATTTTTTTTTTAAAAAGGTATGTTAAGAATGTTTAATCATTTTCGTTGAAAAAACAAAGGGATAAAACTGCTCACTTCTCGATAGTTGGAGGGTTAGACCTACAAGAGAATAAGTGAACTGTTAATATTGTGCGTTTTAAATATTTAAAATAGTCAAATAAATTGTAATTATACCCAGATATGATTTTTGTTTTACTTTTTGGTTAGTTCTTTATTTCATATTCAATTAATTTATAACATACGTTTAATGAGTTTTTTTACTCATGTTATTATATTAGAATCTAATGTAACATATGTGTAATAAAAATGTAGGGAACTAAAATTAGTTTTTTTGTAAGAAAACTATTAATAACGTATTTATATTTAAAATGTTATTTTATATTATATAAATAATATATCATATATCCTAATTTTTTTCACATCATATTTATATTTTCGTGTAAAATGATAGATTGAAGAGCAAAGATGGTTAATTCTTGAATATAATATTGTTTTAGTCAGACGGCTTGACATTGTCTGGAATTTAATGTTTTCATCTATATTTAACATTGTTAATTGTTAAATGAAAATTCCACATATACGAAGCTTCGTTTCAAACGACTGTATGATTTAATTTTTATAAAATATTGATAAATTTATAATATAATTCTTGCTCTACAGTCTACCCTGAGCTAATCAAATATGACCATATGAAAACAAAAATATAATTATACAACACTACAAACACGTGATAAAAAACAAAAAGTTATAAGAGTAATATAAAATTATATTATTTATTTATCCTATTAAATGTTTGTAACCATTTTAGTTATATTGTGTTTAAGTTGTGACAAAAATAATTATTAACGTGTTATAATATTCTGTTGATGGAACTTATCTACGATGAGTATTTGTTATTATTTTTATCCCTCTTTTATTCTGATCAAAATTTAAAAAATTGGTAAGAAAAGGGGACACATTCCTGAGCTAGTTGTGCTATTACAATTTCATGAGTGGAGCGAAAATTCCCGATTGGTAAGAAATTTCTTTGTTTCCACAGCTGCCATATTATGACTCCAACTCGCCTCATTGGTCAGCAAGCCCTCGCTATTTCCAGCATTGCCAACTATCCAATCTCACAGAGAGACCCATAATTTTGGTGATTCATACAATAATCTTTAACAAGTTATATTTAGATTTAGGTTCAGATTCTGACATTAGTGAATTTAGCATCTGTAATTTTTATACTATTTGTATTCAATTTCACATAATCTTTTTTAAAATCAAATCCAATTATCACTTTAATCAAATTATTATCTATATTAAATAACATTATTTGTCAAATATCCAAGTTTATTAAGCAAAAAATAATAATGAACTGGATATCTGACTTTATTATCTACAAAAATAAAGTAGATTTGGATAATAGATATTGAAAATACAATATTTGAATCTGCTAAAGTGAACATATTAATTTCAAATTTGTAAAAAGAAAAAAAATTGAATATTTGCAGATATCCGGATTTGATGATGGGTTGTAAAAGGGAGACATGTGATCCAATATCAAGTTATAGTTGTATTGATATTTGTTGAAGTAAAAGTTAAATTAAAATTGGTTGAATGTTTAGAGATTAGAGAGTAATTGGAAGAAAGTTTTAAGTATTACCATAGTAAATACAGCATTGAAACAATCAGCCTTGATTTAATAGCTAATAAAATTCCTTGTTGGATCCGTATGGAATTGGCCTTTCTTGGACTTCAATATTGTCTCATGCGCTACAAAACTTTAATTTCAGTTGAAAGTCAAAGGCTCTTCCATGAGTAAAGTAGTTATATTTGGATGGCAAACCCCTTGGCCTTTTATATACATTGAGTTTGTCCCATATAATGAATGTATTACAATCAATTACGGTAAATAAATAAATACAACTTCAACTGCCGCAATATCACGGTAGCTATTTTAACCTATCGCAGCCACCACGTCTCACGCTGCCTGCCATCATCCAAACAACAATATTTGAAAAGAAGGACTTCCATGCCGGAAACTAGTTGCCGGGGAGCTGTTAAAGAAGTGCGACAGAGAGGGCAGGTGGAACGCCGGTATCCGACCCATCTATCCAAGCAAACTTTATGGAAAACATGGTCACATCTCAACTCCGGAATCTCATCGTCTTCGTCGATCTTACATAAACATATAGCACATTCAACTTCTTCTTCTTCTTCATCACCCGCGTCTTGCTTGCAGCTGTAATTCCGGCACCCTAGCTTGAAATCTTCGCCACCAATGGGTGCAGGAATTTGATAAGGGAACAAACAGTAACGAAGCAACAAATTCCAGGCCCATTTCACAACCGAAACCATTGAAAGAATAGAAACCAAGTACTTGCCTAGTTTGTCAATCGCCATGGTTGAGTGGTGGAAAGAAAGTGATGAATATGATGAAGCAAACATTGCGATATGGGTTTTTGTTTTTGGGAGAAACGAGATGGCTTAGAAAAGGGTGGGAAATGAAGGGTTATTTATAGAGTATTGTATCCAGAAATGGTTGCTCTAATTTACTTGCTGCTGAATTATCCCCCAATCCATTCAAAGGGAGGACTTTTAGTAAACATTAGCAGACAAAGAAAATATTACTATTTTATATTTTTATTTAAATATTGCAATGTGTTTGATTTTTGAAGTAAATTATTATTAACAGTCCGAGTTTGATTTTCTATTTTTCTTTTTCTTTTTTAAGGAAAAAAATGTTGGAGATAATTAAAACAGTCTACGTCACCAACAGCATATTGGAACTTCAGCTCTTCTTGGGTTATATATTTTATGTACCCTTTAAATATTAGAATTAGAATTAGAATTTGCACATAATTTTTTAAAGACTTTGTAATTACAATGAAAATCATAACTAAAATCATGTTCCCACTTAAATTTAGAATAATTTGTAGTATATGTTATTTGCTACTAACCTTGGTCGATTTTGCTAAAATAGCATTAACAATAATATTTAAAAGAGAATAAATTTTAAAATGAGTTACAAATATTTTTTACCAGTAATTTTAAATGATAGTTTTTTTTTTTTTTTATAAATCACTAGATTTTTTTAATTCTATAAGTAATGTTAAAATATCATCGTGTGTCACATTTATATATATTAAAAAAATATCTATTATAATGCTAATGAAGTTTTTAAGCTCCACAAGTATAGTTAAGGAATTAACAAATGTTTTATAGAAGTATAGTAAAATATTTTAAAAAATATGTGATAATTTTTTAATTTTTTTTAAAATAAAAAAAATTACACTACCAATGTACCAAATATTAACTCTTTTTTAAATATCAATTATGAATACTTATTTAATTGGCTTTTGAAAATAAAAAAAAATCCACCTATATATACCAAATAATTATCTTTTTAAATTAATTTGATAATAAATTCCCTTTTAAGAGCATTAATTTTATAGAATATTTCACCTCACAAAGTTTTAAAATTTTTATTAAAAAATCGTAGTTGTTTGTAATTACATCGTAATGACATGTTTAAGCAACCATTATAATTAATGAGTCCCATTAAATTTGATGTAATTGAAACACCTAATTACACTTTTTAACTTTTAAAGAGAATTTAAATAATTATACCCAAATCCAATTACCTATAACTTTCAAAAACTTTCATACGTGACTTTTACCTATGAATGTATCATTGCTGCTTAAAATATTTTGACGTAAATTGACACTTCTTTTCAACCACATTAATATTCAATTACACCATCCACAATTTTTTTTAGAAATGTTGCCACAAATGAAATTAATTACTTATAACTATTAAAAGCACAAATAGCAACTGAAAGAAAAAAACAACTCAAAGGGTCCAACCCATTGAAGCATGAGAATAGAATGATTATTTTTAAATACTAAAAATTTCTTCACATGTAAACTTTTAAAAATTGCTTATTTAGAATATAAAGATATATGTATTTGAAAAAGTATATGATAAATAATAAAATGTATATTTTGAAATTGATTAATAATAATACATGAAATATTTACGATATTAAAATAAAAATTAAATTGTGAGTAAAACGAAATTTAAACACATAATTACATCAAATTAATAATACTAAATTGTTTATCATAGTGTAGTCATCAATCTTTAGTTGGTATTGAGTTAATTTGTGACACCAACCCAATCAACAATCTTATTAACACAACAAATTTATCACACGTATGCATGTGGAAACCACATATTTAGAAGACAGGTGTACGTTTAAAAGTAACATACAATAAATAATGAAATGTATAGTTTGAAACTAATTAATAATAACATATAAAATATGTACGATCTTGTAACTTCCCCAGCCCGACCTAGACATAGACCCAAATTCGGAAGATTACATTAGCCACCGAAGTGACCTAGTAAGCTTATTGGAGTTTTAAAATAGTCATTTTAAGACATTTGTTTAGTTTAGTAGAAAACTATCAATTTATTATTCCTAACATTTTAATTATAGTTTAGCAGCGGAAAAAGACGTTATTTATTTATGTTTTTAATAGAAATCGGGTTTATGCATAACTAATTATTAAACGTAACTTGATATCCTAAAATTCAAATTAAATTTCATGCAATATGAAAACAAACCCAAATCCTAAGTCTCAAGATACAGTTTGAAATAAAATTATAATACATATTTGAATAATGATAGTTGAAATAAATCAAATAACAAGCCTGAAATAATTGTATAAATTCAAATCCCGAGCCGAGACCCACTAGATGCCGTACCCGCATCCTAACCTAGTGGGTTATCTAAGAAGATGGAAAATAAAGAGAGTGCGCTATGAAACTCAGTGTGAGTTTCATTACAAAATAATCAATGCAACCAATTAGCATACGAAATCACATCACATATAATAATTCATAACAACATATTTGGAATATCAAATTAACAAATCAACATCACACACACACACACACACACACACACACACACACACACATATATATATATATATATATATATATATCATCTCAAAATATGTTTGCGCATGCTTTTGTGAATGCAACATAGATTCAGATTTAACAGAAAAGATCCTACCCTACTACTACACAACATAAGAGTTCCTCAGCACTCATCCATCCCTATACATCAGGTTGTGAATAAGCCACAAATTTGCAGGTCAATACGCAGCCAGATGGTTGTGAATGTAACACCCTTAACCCGTATCCGTCGACGGATTAGGGTTATAAGGCATTATCGAACATAGCACAAGTCACAACAAATATTTACTGCTCATATAGTCAAAGCCGAATACGTTATGAGTAAAGCATTATCAAAGTATACTTAATCCATCTCGAGCATATCTTTAATCCATTAGCCAATTTCTCATATAAGCATTTTACATTAAATACAAAGGTTACAATCCATGTGGTCATTTAAGATTCATTTTTTTTCGAACATGCACATGCTCATTATTAATCTACTAAAGCAAGTTGTCAAATACCAAAACTAGACATACATATGTTTTTGTATAGAATTTTGCTTAACCAAGTTCAAGATATACCAACTGCATACACATCCACGCATGACATAGATCAAATCATCTAGATAAACATAATCGAACCAAAAATACCAAATATGTCTTCCATAGTCCAAAACACCTAAACTTGAACTCAATATTCATGCACCTATATAAACCATATACGAATATGTCAATCCAAATACTTAACCTAAAATTTCATCAGTCCCTAACTCAAACATATTCAAATACCACAAATGTCAACTTACCAAAAACACAACTTATAAGACTTTAAAAGATACTTCATATCAAAACATATACATATACTTGTGCTTATAATGAACTCACATGGCAACCATACTTATAATCCAAGCATAAAAAAACACACATAACATGATTAAGAACATTTAAGCATTAGATCATTTGACTTTAAAATCAAGCCATTTTCGCATGGCTTATATTTACAGCATCAAAACATCTTCTAATTATTAAACTAGCCTATACATGCCTTAAGTACAAAATCCAAACTTTAGATGTACCAAAATAAGTCGATAGTGTGGATGACTTTATTGACGATCCCCCGAGCTCATAGCTTGAAACCAAAATCTACAGAATAGAATAACAAAACACACAGGGTAAGCTAATTTAGCTTAGTAAGCCTTAAGCAAACATAACAAATCAATTTAACATTCAATCAAATTTAACCATACAATTTATAACACTTATATAATATCATAACACATTTATAGACTGTCATAGTTGAATGCCAATATCCTTACCTAGCAAAACCTTCGACATTATCTCTTTAAATATAAAAACTTACCAAATACACATCGTTTAATATATTCCCATATACAACCGAATAGACAACTACCATGTACATAAAAAAAAAATCCCACAGAACCGAATGTATATATATATAATCCCACATAACCTAATGTATATATATATGCATAATTCCATATAACCGAATGTATATTTGTATATCTATACATATATGTCCATTAAACAATCTCATATTTACAAGCAAATAATTTCAACTCAATATCATTTCATTCACATCTCAAAGAAGCCGAATATACAAGAACATTTATCTATCAACTTACTTGCTCAATAAACATCACATATAACATATACATATATAAATACATACCTTATAGCTGAATATAATCTAAATCATTTAAATAAGCTTTAGCTTGCTCAATTTCCACTATAACTTGATCATTTCAAAACCATGAGATTGTAATATGAATCACCGGTATAAAACCTGCTAGGCATAAGCCTGAATCATACACTGACACTAAGCCTGCTAGACCCGAGGTCTGATATTCAATCACCGACAATAAGCCTGCTAGGCACAATGCCCGATATGTTCACCAGCTCAAGGCTTGCTAGGCTCAAAGCCTGAATAGTAATACTTTAAGTTGTCTCACACAAATCATTTCATATATCGAACCTTTTACTCATTTCAAACTCATTGTACGAACATTCAAATAGCATATATAGATCAAATAACTTAACTAAATCAAATATTATACTTAGCCAAATTCGGCTATTTCATAATCTAGTTACAATGTTTCCAAATTTCAGCATATACTAGGTTACGTAAATAATTTATGATGTTTATTTGCTTAGAGACTTACCTCGTATATCAACGAACGACGAAAACCGGCTATTCGATTATTTTCGCTTTTCTCCGATCCAAGTCCGTTTTCTTTTGTTCTTGATCTAAACATGTTCAAATTAAGCTCATTCAAACACATTTCTATTCAATTTAGTCCTAAAACATATAAATGGGAAACTTACCATTTTGCCCCTAATATTTCACACTTTTTCAATTTAGTCCTATTTGCACAAAACACAAAATACACAAAATTTGGCTACACACCTTAAGGGCTGAATATTCATATTATTCATATAAGTCCATGCATTTCATTTATTTCACATTATAGTCTCTCTAAAATTTATTTTTGCAATTTAGTCCAAATTACTCAAATTCATAAAAAATCCAAAGACAAAACTTATTAATCTAACACATATATTTCATAATTCATCAACTATCATCATAAAACTCATAAACTCATCAATGGCACATTTCAAAGTCTTCATCAAAATCAAAAATTCAAGCATGGGTCTTGAAGTATTCGAAGCAATGATTTCAAAAACGTAAAAATTATCAAAAACCAAAAACTAAACATACCTTATCCAAGCTAATTTGTTGCCGAAAATCAAAGCTTCCCTAAGTTCTTTTTCTTTTCTTAGTTTCGGCTATCCCTTGTAAAAGATGAATATGTTTTTATTTTTTATGTTATAATGTATATTATAATAACATATTATTAGATTACTAAATTAACCATTACTTAAAATTATTCAAACACTTTAACTACTTGACATAAATGTCATATGCCGTCCACTATCACATAAAATGGCTAAATTTCAAGTTTAATACTTCCTTTTTTAAAAGACAACATCAATTTAGCCCTTGCACATTAAACTATCAATTTTATAATTTACGCGATTAAGCCCTTTTTATTTAATCAAGTACACAAACAATCAAATTTTTATACAAAACTTTCACACATACTAATTCAGATATAATTAACACAGAAAATAATATTTAAATATTTTTCGGACTCGAATTCGTGGTCCCAAAACCACCGTTCCAATTAGGGTCAAATTCGGACTGTTACAGTGAATACACAACATAAATCCATATGAGAGCTGTCAGACAATAGGTGGGCGAACCACCAGTGTTGCAGCTTAATACACTAACAGATGGTTGTGAATGCACAACCTAATTGCAGATAAAAGTTGTCAAATACTATGTGGATGAACCACCAGAATTGCAGATTAATATTCTGCCAGAACTTCCTCCTTTCAAAACATCTCATCCCATGCAATAAAATATGACATACTTATAAAAAGAATATAACGGAAACGGATAACATGCTTATAACAAATCGAGAATGGCACCAATAAATATACTCTCATCCACTCAGTACAACAACCAAAACATGTGCTTTTCAAGGATCCAATCTAACGGTATCATAAGGCATGTATGAAAATTCACAAATACAGATATAATATGCATGTTTATTCACAATTCATGTAGTCATATAAATATAATATTAATTCATTGAATTATATCACAAATTTTAGCATAATTCATATTATCAGGAACTCAATTGAGTAAAATAAGACATTAAAAATAGTTCAGGAACCATTCAGGGACTAATCTGCATAAAACATAAAATTTTAGACAAAACTGTAAAATTTGAGAAACAAGGGACACGCGACCGTGTGACCGGACCATGTAGAAAGCCCTGGACCATGTGGAGGGGTACACAGCTGTGTGGCTAGGTTGTCTAACAGACTGAGGCTATGTGGAAATTGTAAAATCGAGGTGTAGGGAAGACACAACTGTGTAACAGGTTGTGTGGAGGGTCTTAGGCCGTGTGAGAGTCGAATTCCTAGGGTTTCGGGGGAAACATGACCCTGTGATAGGGTCGTATGGCCCTATCTAGAGGCACAATTTGCCCCTGTAGAGAAACACACACCTAACATTGAGGTCTCGAGCAACGATCGTCACGCTCCAATCTTATTCGAGGTAATTAATTCGGGTTCGATCTTTGATGAGAATTCAGAGACTATAGGCAATAAATTCAACAATCGATGGAAAAATGAGTTTTGTTGAGAATTAGCTTTGATTTAGGATTTCAAAAGATTAACTTCCAACAATGTAAAGAAAATATTTGCAAAGGAAAAGTTGAAGAAGAAAAGGAAGACATTAAAGATCTAAGTTTTCAAATTTTAAGGGCTGATTAGGTAATTATCCCCTTCTGTCGAAAGAAAAAGAAATGGAAAAGAGTTTGGCATAACTTGAACCTAAGATATAAGGGAAGAAGAGAAAATGATTAGCCATTAGGCTACTATCCACACTTATTCATTTTCTACTCCATTTAATATTTATTTTAGCTTGACTTTCCTCCTAGTTTGTAGAAAATAAAATTAAAAGAAATGGGAGATACGTGGATAAAACTTAAGATCTATAGGAGAGAGCATTAACTACATAACCATCAAGACTAAATCATTTTCTTAATTATTTTATTTCATCTAACCCTATATATTTTGGGTTGTTGCAGATCTTATTAATAATAAATATGAAAGTAATAAAGTGTGCATAATAAAATTAAAATGTATAAGAATATTAAAATAAGGCTTTAGTCAAGGGTAAATTTAAGATGTTATTAATGTAATTGGCATGGGTTCAAATCTCACAACATCAATAGTTTTAATTTTTTTAAAAAATAAAAATAAAAAGACTAAAGTATCATCGAATATTATAACTTATTTTAAATATAAAAGGACATTTTAGTAATTTTTCTAATTAAGTTGGTGCCCAATTGATCCGTGACACCAACTCAGTCAGAGGCTTAAATAATAGTATACATATACAACTGCTAAAAGTAATAAATTGTGCATATTAAAATAAAAAGTATAAAAAAACATTTAAATGAAGCTTTGGGTAAATGATAAATTTAATATTTTACTAACCTAATTAGTCTGGGTTCAAATTTCATCATATGCATATTTTTATTTATTTTTGTTAAAATAAAAGACTAAAGTACCCTTAAATAATATAACTTATTTTAATTACGGAATGGCATTTTCATAATTTCTCTAATTGAGTTGGTGCCCAATTGACTCGTAATACCAACTCAACCAGGGGCTTAAATCATATATATTATTTATTACAAGGTTCTAAATAAATAAATGTGTTCACATTACAATTTTTTGACACGTGACAATCTTCATTTTAAACATTTATTTTCACTTTGGATAAATTAGTCTTTTACTTATTTCCTTTTTAAATTATATCAAATAATTTACATTAAATAGAACTTAATTATTATGCATATATTACAATTTATAAGACTCTTTTTTAAAATTAATTTTTAGTGTTATTATGTTTTATAATAAAATTGTTTTTGTTACTATTAATTATAATTGCTTTTCATAAATTAATTTATTTGTAAGTACAAAATTTAATAATAAAACATTAACATATCTATTTACTATAATCTTTTTAATATAAAATTTCAAATCCAAATCTCTTCAATTTATTTTAACAATTCAATTCTCTATTTATTATAATCATTTTAATATAATATTTCCAAACATCATAACAAAACATATATTTTACATACTACTAATATGTATTATCAATTTTTATATTAATATTAAATATACATGATTTTTTATTTCTTTTTTAAAAACAATTATATTGACAAATGCTATTAGTATGTTCAACCCATGGATTAGTGTGAAACTATGTATTTAAAAATAATATATGATAAATAATAAATATATAGTTTGAAACTAATTAAAAATAACACATGAAATATATATGATATTATAATTAAAAAATTAGATTAAAACATTTATCGTTCAATTGTCATCAATCTTAAGCTAGTGTCGAGTTAACTTGTGACACCAACTTAATCAAATACATTATTAATACTAGAAATTCTATAACATGTGTATGCACGTGGAAACTGCATATTTAGAATACAGGTATGTGTTTAAAAATAACATACAATAAATAATAAAATGTAATGTTTGAAACTAATAATAATAACAACACAAATGCAATTTGTACAAAACTAAAATAAAAACTTGTAAGTAAAAGAAAATTGAAATAGGGAAATACATCATATTAACAATATTGCACTACAATTATTTATCATGGTGTTGTCATCAATCATAAGTTGTGTCCAGTTGACTTGTGAAACAAACTAAATTAACAACATTATTAATATATATACAACTAATGGAGATAATAAACTGTGCATATTAAAAGAAAAATGTATAAAATACATTAAAAAGAGATTTTGGTTGAGTGATAAATTTAAGGTTTTATCAATTCAATTGGTTGAGCGGTAATATCACCTTTCCGCTACTAAATTATAAATGTGTTTTGTTAATAAACTAATTCAGGTTTTCAAACTAAGTTTTCAAAAGAAAACACCTTTATAAAGATGTTAAACTTGATCTTTTTTTTATGCTACTCCTGAGTTTTTCTAAAAAGAGACTAAACTTCCTTCAAAAATAAACAAATGTTCTTAATTAACTATTTTTAAAGCTCTGAGAATTCTTCTAGGCCATTTTGGTGGTTGATGTAATCTCTCGAATTCAGGTCTAACATTTAGGTCGAGTGGGAGAAGTTACATTTAGTGGTATCAGAGCCTAAGTTTTCTATACTCGGACCGTAGAAATTTGAATGAATTGCACGCATACATTAAAAAGAATGAATTTTGGGAAAAAAAAACATGCCACAAAATTCTTTTGAATTTTTTTTTCTGCGAGAGACTAAATCTGATACTCTGATGCCAGCCCTATTTTAGTTATTTATACTTTTGGGAAACTTTATATAAATTGTTAGACTGAAAATACTCAGGAAATAACTAATATTTGAACCCCTTTGTTTGAAACCTATAGATATATTTTTAAATATTAGATTTTCATGAGATCATTATGAATACTTAAGGTAGTCGTGGTAGTGAATAGAATCTTCAAGATAAGTCTCTTGGAGGATTAAAGAGAACTGCTGCCTGGAACTGCATAGGAATCAGAGTTGTGTAGGGAAAGCATAGTGGTTGGTTTAAAAAGAGGAAAAACAGATTTTGTGATTAAGCAATTGATGTGTTAGTAGGTAAATGTCAAGGACGAAATTTCTTTAAGGAGGAGAGAACTGTAACACCCAAAAAATTAGGGCATTAGAATTTATAAAATCATTATGAACTGAGCCCTAGTATTAGTGGTTAAGAGCTTAGTAAAACCCCTAAATGACCAAGGTTCAAGTCCCACTTTTTACATTATTCCTCTTTATTTTTCAACAATTAAGGATGAAAACCAAGTTAGTATAAGAAATAAATGTGGTAGAAAATGACTAAGAATGAGTATGGTGGTTTAGTGGTAAGGCTTCAGCATATTTCCCCTTGCACCAAGGTTCATGTTATGCCAATTTCCTTCCTCTTTTATTAAATTCCGATAGATTGAGTAATTTACCAAATCAGCCCTCTAAAAATTGCATAACATTGCCATTTGGTCCCTATCCTAATCATAATAAGATATTGATTATCTTTTTCAACCCTTTTTAGAATTTCTTTTCTTCTTTAAATACATATTTTATCTTTTATTTCTCACTTTTCCTTTTCATAAATTTTCATATTCTTTTGTTGGAAATTTATTGTTGAAATCCTAAACACCAATTTCACCCCATTCAATCTACTCTTCGTATTGTTTTAGTGTAACACCGTCAAAATCCGTTTCTAACGTGCTAAGATCGATAAAAATTCTTATTTTTAATTTCATATAACCTTAGGATTCTAGAATAGTGTTGTTCTTGACAATCTTTCAAATTGATTTCGAATCTTTTTTGAGTTTTCCTAAAAATCTTACTAAAATTCGATAAATCTTGAAGGTAGATATTAATTATTGCATTTTTGTCAATTGAAAGACCCATGTTGGTAACCTAGATCAGGTTTGGAGGTGAGGACTGTGGATGAGATCCCGGAAGTCAGGTGTGTATTCTTTTACGAGAAAATCAAGGCAAAATCAAACCCAGCCTAGACCACACAGCCTGGACCTTCCTACATGACCATGTGACCTACACGACTTGAGCCATTCCACACGGCCTGACCACACAACCATGTGCCCCTGTGTTGTGTATCCACATGAAAAGCAGATTCTAATTGCGTCCGTTTTACCATGCAACCACAACCCTCTAATAGCTTTTATCTATGAATATGTTATGCTTCCACGACCATTGACAAGTTTTATCTGCATTTAATTGTGCGTTGTGTAACGCCCCAAAATTTTAGAAATATTATTGTGAGAATCTACAGTAATTAATTTCTGTATCTCTGGTTCTGTGCTATACTTCTGGGTTTAAGGTCTAGAGTTCGAGTTGCCTTGTTAAAAGTTTTGTGATTGTTTTTAAACCAACCTTCACCCATGTACTCCATAGTTAAGTTCAATTCTAGGTAACTTAGTGACAAGAATGAGCTTGCTTGTTCACTGGTTAAGCATCTGTCTATATTCTGTCTGGTTTCGAGTTCGAATACCATCGCATGCATTAGGAAATTATTTTTATTTTGCAAGTGTCGGATGGAGGTGGTTATTTTTAAAAGCATTTTGAAGAAAAGTATCGTTCTTTCTCTTTTCTTTTTTCTAAAATTGGTTCCTGGTCTTCCTGTTCTTTTTTCTTTTATTTTCTTTTTATTACTATTGATTCTACGTTAATTGAGAGTTCCCTGTTGCCTGTAAAGTCGGCTGTGCGATTATTAAGTAAGTTTTGCTGCCTTTTCCTCTTGTTTCGCGGGTTTTCACCGAGTTAACGATATTATGTCAAAACGAGTTTTACTCGATTGCTTGAACATTGTGTATAATCATTTGATTGGTTACCTTTTTAGGCAATAAACCGCCTTGTTAGTCTGGTTTCCCTATTTCGTACGATGAGAGTGTACAAATTAAGTTGGGGTTACGTCGAATCTTTCGACATGTTTTGGTGGTGGGTTGATTTTGCTAAATTATTGTAATTGATGGTATAATTCATCAATGAACGATTATTTAGGTCCCGAGTAGTCTCTATAATAATTCTCCGTCGAAGCGAGATCAGGTGTGTATCAGAAACCTTTGTTTTTGCAAGTTTCGCCGCTGGAAATGTGGCTGTCAATGCCACACGGCCAGGCACACGGGCGTGTGACTAGGCCGTATGAGTCACACGAGCATGTGAACAATCGTGTAACTCACTGTTTACTGAATTAAGGCCACACTAGTGTGTGTCTAGGCCGTGTGGCCATGTTAGTGCAGGGTTCATACGGCCAGGGACACAGGCGTGTGCCCAGGCTGTGTAACTAACTGTTTGTGCTTAAAAACCATACAACCAAGGCACATGGGCGTGTGCCCAGGCCGTGTGGCAGGATGTTGGGTCTGAAAACTGTTTCTGAGGTTGAGAATGATGCTAAACTTTGATATTGGTTTCCCAATGTATGAATGACTGGATATTTTTACGAGAGGACTGTCTAATACACTGAAACTGAGCTGTGAATCACATAATTGAATGTGCACTATAATACCACTCTGTTATTGAACTGTTTTATTAAATTATGTAATGTATTGGAATGACTAAACATGTGATATGGTAGTTGTATTCTGCATTGATATGGGATGAGATGTTGTGAAGGAAGAATAAATTTGTTCTGAAATCGTGGCTATGCCACTAAAAGTATATCTGATTCTGGCGCATGTCGCATACTGAATTAGCAGCTAAGCTGCATTTCTGTAAAAGTGTCAACGAACACTTGATGGTGTGCAAGGTTGGTTGGGCATTGAATGTCCTTAATAATGTGTTAGGATGGTAGAAGATGGTATGTAGCGGATGGGAATAGGAAATTGCATACGAATCTGATTGGTACCACATATGAACTAGAATTGCATATATGTACAGACGTAGTTGGTCTGCTCTGAATCCAAACTGCAAATACTTTTGAAATGAATTGAATATCTGAAATTGGAAATTCACCATGAATGAATTCTAATAGAATAAATTCCTTTTACGCACCAAGCTCACAACTTACACTTTCATTAATTTGGTTTCAAATGGTTCCCAATCTTGATGGGTCAGGGGCGTGGAAGCTCGGTCAAACTTTTATCTTTTCTTTAAGCATTATTAAAAGGGATTAATGTTCTACAATGTTATGGAATTTATGATAACTATGTCTAATTTTGTTGCGATGAATGTTATGTAATGTATAGATTAATTTGACTGCGTTATGATAGTATGAAATTTTAGTACATATGATGTAATTCTCAAAACTTGGTCTGGACATCTAGACCGGGTTTAAAGTGTTACATTTAGTGGTATCAGAGCCAGGTTAGTCAACACTCGGACTGTGTTTGGGCTCCTAATGTGTGAAAAAAGTAGCTAGTAATAATTAGTAATTGAACTAATAGAGAAACATTGAAACTTTACTGAAAGACCGAGCCTCCGACGCTGACCCTGCAAGTATTTATGTTCTGTTATAAAAATTGTTATACTTAAATTGTTATGGGTAAACTATTTTGATGTGAACTGGTGAACGCATCCTGCCGGATGTCTGAACTGATCTGTATACTCTGACATTGTATCTAGATTGCCAAAAATGAGTTCGCACGGTAGCCGTGGGCATGGTATGTGGGGGCGTCGAGGACGCCGAGGAGGAAGAACTCAAGCCGAGTCGAGACCAGCGAGACTGTTGGTACTCCCACTACTGAGACGGAGTCCCAGACTCTGACGGCTGGGGACGACGTACTGTCTCAAGCCATGATTTGGACACTAGAGAGGGTCGTTGAGACCCTTTCGGGATCGGGAGGCCGAGGGTTAGTTACTGAACTACTCCAATCGAATGGTGCTAAACTGTTTAGAGGCGTTATAGGAGTTGCCCCTAATATTGCTGAATATTGGCTCGAGGCTATCGAGTGTATTATGACTGACCTTGACTGTACTATTCAAAAATTGAGGGGTGATGTGTCCCTACTCTGAGACGAAGCTTATCAGTGGTGGTTAACCATTAAATAAAGAGCTCAACCAGAGCAAGTGAACTAGGACTATTTTAAGAATGCCTTCCACGGTAAATATGTGGGAGTAAGTTATGTTGAGGCTCGCTGACGTGAGTTTATGAGCCTAGTTCAAGGCGATCAGTCAGTGACTGAGTATGAGACTGAGTTTTTACACTTGAGTAGGTATGCACGGACTTTGATAATGTTAAATTACAACAAGTGTATGAGATTCGAGGAAAGACTGAATACGATCTACGGAATCTGATAGCTCTTTAGAGGGTGCGAGTTTTTACAGTTCTGGTTGACAAGGCTAAGATTGTGAAAGAAGTGAAGCGTATTAAACGCGAGCGACAAGATCGCGAGAAGGATCAGCATAAGGTTAAGAGGGACGAGTCTATATGGTTCTGTTCAGCGCCCTAAGAAGTGGGCGAGGTTTGATAAGCCCTCGAGGGCCGAGACACCATCCGTGGTAACTGATATTCAGTAGTGTACTGATTGTAGGAAGTGCCACCCAGGTGAATACTGGAGGAAATTAGGGGTGTGCCTCCATGTGGTTCGATGGAGTATCGGGTTAGGGATTTCCCTCATCGACCTAATTCAGTGTCAGCTACGGCATAAACTCTGGCTCTGAATTCTGTTCAGCTACTGAGAGAGGTGCAGCAACCATTTAGAGGTCATGGTACTTGTAGGGGTGGAAATGGATCTTGGAGAGGACAGAGAACACCGGGTAGAGGTGCAGGTCAGGCTGAGGCTTGTCAGCCAGCACTGGTTTATGCGGAAAAATACCGCGATGAGAGCGATGATGCTGATGTCATTACAAGTACATTCTTTATTCATTCTGTCCCATATTATGCTCTCATTGATATAGGCTCTACATACTCATACATAGCTAGTGTTGTTTCTACAAATCTGGGTTTAACAGCTGAGAATACTGCTAGAGAGTTTTTTGTAATTAGTCCGTTAAGTCAGTCACTTCGTGTTGATAGAGTATACATGCGAGTACCCCTAATATTCCAGGGTTTGGTATTTCCAGTTGACCTAATGGAATTACCCTTTAATGAGTTTGACTTAATTTTAGGAATGGATTGGCTTGTTGAATATCGAGTCAGTCTAGATTGTGCAACCAAGAGGATTACTTTGAGACCGACTAAAAAGACGAGGTAGTAATAATTAGGGAGTGTCGAGATTACCTCTCTAACGTAATCTCCGCTCTTGTAGCACACAAATTAGTCCTAAAGGGGTGTGAAGCATACCTAGCTTATGTATCCGATTCTGCTCCCAAAAAGCTATCAATAGGAGACATCCATACCGTGAAGGAATTCCAGGACATCTTTCCCGAGGAATTGCCTGGAGTACCTTCGAATAGAGAGGTGGAGTTTAGAATTGATTTGTTACCAGGTATTACTCCAGTGTCCATTGCACCCTATCTCATGGCACCAAAAGAGCTGACCGAACTAAAAGCGCAACTTCAGGAACTCCTTGATAGAGGATTTATTCGATCGAGTGTGTCTCCGTGGGGGGCACCAGTATTGTTTGTTAAGAAGAAAGATGGGACGATGAGAATGTACATTGATTATAAACAGTTGAACAAGTTGACAATCAAGAACAAGTACCCATTACCGAGTATTGATGACTTGTTCGACTAGTTTCGAGGAGGGTCTGTCTTTTCCAAGATCGACCTATGTTTGGTTATCATAAGCTCAAATTCAAAGAAACCGATGTGTACAAAGCTTCTTTCAGGAGACATTCTCTAGAGATATTATCTGTATGGTGAAAGGTGTGTTATTTACACCGATCACAAGAGTCTCAAATATTTGTTAACCCAGAAAGAGTTAAATCTTCGTCAGTAACGATGGGTTGAGTTACTTAAAGATTATGATTGCACTATAGAATACCATCCAGGGAAGGCTAATGTGGTAGCTGATGCCCTTTGCCGTAGAGCGATGACGGATTTGAGAGCAATGTTATCTCGTTTGAGTTTGGTTGAGGACAGAGGACTGTTGGCTGAATATCAAGTAAGGTTGACTTGGGTGGAACAGATTCAAACTAAGCAAATGAGTGACGAGTCATTAGTCCAGTGTATGTAAAAGATTGACTCGAATGAGAGTTCTGATTTTTGTTTGAACAGAGATAAGGTGCTATGTTTCAAAGGTCAGATTTGTGTGCCCAATGATAAGGAATTAAGGCATTTGATTCTGCAGGAGGCACATAATAGTCCCTATGCTATGCATCTTAGTGGGAGCAAGATGTACAGGGATCTCCGAGAGCTTTATTGGTGGCCCGGGTTGAAATAAGAAGTAGTCACTTTTGTGTCCCACTGTCTGACGTTTCAAAAGGTTAAGGCCAAACATTAGTTGCCCTCTATACTATTGCAACCAGTTAAGATTCCACAGTGGAAATGGGAGCGGGTAACCATAGATTTTGTTACGGGATTGCCTTTAACTTTGAGTAAGATTCAGTTTGGGTTGTCGTTGATCGGTTAACCAAGTTAGTCAACCCATGTCATTCCTATCCGAACAGACTACCCTTTACAGAAGTTAGCTAAACTGTACATTGTTGAAATTGTGAGATTACATGGAATTTCGATCTCAATTATTTCTGACAGGGATTCGTGATTTATGTTTCAGTTTTGGAAGAAACTCCATGAGACTTTAGGCACTCGACTTAATTTGAGAACTGCATATCACCCTTAGATCGACAGGCAGTCAGAGCGAGTCATCCAGATCCTAGAAGATATGCTTCGGGGTTGTGCGATAGACTTTAGGGGTAGTCAGGAGGAGTACTTACCGTTGGCAGAGTTCGTATATAACAATAGCTTTCAGTCTAGCATTCAGATGGCACCGTACGAGGCTTTATATAGTTGTAGGTGCCGTACCCCGCTATGTTGGACAGAATTAGGTGAGCATCGGATACTGGGTCTTGAACTGGTTTCTAAAACTGAGAACACTATGAGAGTAATTAGGGATCAACTGAAAGCTGCGACTGATTGGCAAAAGTCCTATGCTGATTTAAAAAGGAAAGAAATTGAGTTCTCTGTTGGTGATCAAGTTTTCTTGAGAGTGATACTGTGGGAAAAAGTTCTCCAATTTGGATACAAAGGCAAGTTAAGCTCGAGATTCATTAGACCTTACCATATCTTGAAATGGGTCAGACCCGTTGCTTACCAGTTAGAGTTATTGCCAGAGCTGGATCGAATTCATGATGTGTTTCATGTCTCGATGCTGAAATGGTATCAGTCGGATCCATCACATATTGTTATTGTCAACGAGATTGAATTACGACTGTATTTAACATTCGAAGAGGAACCTGTTCAGATTTTAGACTGCGATATTAAAATGTTGAGGAAGAAAACTATTCCTCTAGTGAAAGTTCTATGGCAAAACCACAGTGCTGAGGAAGCCACATGAGAGCCGGAAGAATCTATACAACGACTGTATTTGTATATGTTTGATTCAGGTAAAATTTCAAGGCCGAAATTTATTTTAGGGGGAGAGAGTTGTAACGCCCCAAAATTTTAGAAATATTATTATGAGAATCTGTAGTAATTAATTTCTATATCTCTAGCTCTGTGCTCTACTTCTGGGGTTTAAGGACTAGAGTTCGAGTTGCCTTGTTAAAAGTTTTGTGATTGTTTTTAAACCAACTTTCACCCATGTGCTCCATAGTTAAGTTCAATTCTAGGTAAATCAGTGATAAGAATGAGCTTGCTGGTTCGCTGGTTAAGCATCTATCTGTATTCTGTCTAGTTCCGAGTTCGAATACCATCGTATGTGTTAGGAAATTATTTTTATTTTGCAAGTTTCGGATGGAGGTGGTTATTTTTAAAAGCATTCTGAAGAAAAGTATCGTTCTTTCTCTTTTCTCTTTTCTAAAATTGGTTCCTGGTCTTCTTGTTTTTTTCTTTTATTTTCTTTTTATTACCATCGATTCTACGTTAATTGAGAGTTCCCTGTTGCCTGTAAAGTCGACTGTGGGATTATTAAGTAAGTTTTGCTGTCTTTTCCTCTTGTTTTGCGGGTTTCATCGAGTTAACGATATTATGTCAAAACGAGTTTTACTCGGTTGCTCTTGAACGCTGTGTATAATCGTTTGATTGGTTACCTTTTTAGGCAAAGATCTTGCAAGAGACGGTAAACCGTCGTGTTAGTCTGGTTTCCCTATTTCGTACAAAGTGAGTGTGCGAATTAAGTTGGGGTTATGTCGAATCTTTCGACATGTTTTGGTGGTGGGTTGATTTTGCTAAATTATTGTAATTGATGGTATAATTGATTAGTGAACGATTATTTAGGTTTTGGGTAGTCTCTGTAACAATTCTTCATCGAAGCGAGATCAAATGCGTATCGAAAACCTTAGTTTTTGCAAGTTTCGTCATAAAAAATGATGGCTGTCAACGCCACACGGCCAGGTACACGGGCGTGTGACTAGGCCGTGTGAGCCACATGGGCGTGTGGCAAGCTGTGTGAACGGCCGTGTAACTCACTGTTTACTGAATTAAAGCCACACGAGCGTGTGTCTAGGCCGTTTGTGGCCATGTTAGTGTAGGGTGCACACGGCCAGGGACACGAGCATGTGCCCAGGCCGTGTAACTCACTGTTTGTGCTTAAAAACCACACAACCAGGGACACGGGCATGTGCCCAGGCCGTTTAACTCACTATTTATGCTTAAAAACCACACGGCCAAGGACCATGGGCGTGTGCCCAGGCCGTGTGGCAGGATGTTGGGTCCAAAAACTATTTCTGAGGTCGAGAATGATGCTAAACTTTGATATTGGTTTCCCAATATACGAATGACTAAATTTATTTATGCGAGGATTGTCTGATACACTGAGACTGAGCTGTGAATCACATGATTGAATGTGTACTGCAATACCACTCTATTATTGAACTGTTTTATTAAATTATGTAATGTATTAGAATGACTAAACATGTGATACGGTAGTTGTATTCTGCATTGATATGGGGTGAGATGTTATGAAGGAAAAAAAAATTGTTCTGAAATCGTGGCTATGCCACTAAAAGAATATCTGATTCTGGTGCATGTCGCATACTGAATTAGCAGCTAAGCTGCATTTCTGTAAAAGTGTCAACGAACACTTGATGGTGTGCAGGGTTGGTTGGGCATTAAATGTCCTTAATGGTGTGTTGGGATGGCAGAAGATGGTGTGTAGCGGATGGGAATAGGAAACTGCATCTGAATCTGATTGGTACCACATATGAACTGGAATTGCATATATGTACACACGTAGTTGGTCTGCTCTGAATCTGAACTGCAAATACTTTTGAAATGAACTGAATATCTGAAATTGGAAATTTACCATGAATGAATTCTAATAGAATAAATTCCTTTTACGCACCGAGCTCACAACTTACACTTTCATTGATTTGGTTTCAAGTGGTTCCCAGTCTTGATCGGGTCAGGGTCGCGGAAGCTCGGCCAAACTTTTATCTTTTCTCTAAGCATTACTAATAGGGATTGATGTTCTACAATGTTATGAAATTTATGATAACTATATGTCTAATTTCGTTACGATGAATGTTATGTAATGTATGGATTAATTTGACTGCGTTAAGATAGTATGAAATTTTAGTGCGAACGATGTAACTCTCAAAACTTGGTCTGGACGTCTAGACCTGGTTTAGGGTGTTACACGTTGTGTATCCACAATAAAAGCATATTCCAACTGCGTCAATTTGTTATGTGTCCATAGCCATTGGTAATGAAAATTGGAAATTATTGGTGGTATATATCCACATCCCGGTTTAATTAGAGAAGGGAGTTCTAGGGAACTCCCATTATGGTTGGTAGGGTAGGATCTTATTAAAATTCGATAAATCTTGAAGGTAGATATTTAATTATTGCATTTTTGTCAATTAAAAAACCCATGTAGGTGACCCAGATTAGATTTGGACGTGAGAATTGTCGGAAGAGACCTTGGAAGTTAGATGTGTATTCTTTTACGAGAAAATCGAGGCAAAATCGAACCCAGCCTAGACCATAAAGCCTGGACCTTCCTACACGACCATGTGGCCTACACGACTTGAGCCATTCCACACGGCCTGACCACACAACCATGTGCCCTTATTTATTAAATTTTACAATTTTAACCTAGAATTTTATGTTTTGATCAGTTTAGTCCTTGAATAGGTTTCATACTATTTTTAGAGAATTAAATTATGCAATTAGGTCCCTGATTATATATGGCATGCTAGAATCCATGAATGATTAAATTAATGAGGTATTTATTCGTATTTATGAATATTTGCATGAGCTATAAATCATATTTGTATTACTCTATATATTCGTTTGATCATATGAACAGTATGCCTTAAATTATTGTTGAATTGAATGTATGAATATTCTTGAGTTTGTTATTGATTTGCCATGTCTTAGAAAACTAAATATTATAATATACATTTTGATCGGAGAAAGTATATGGCAATATATCTGCAATTAATTGTGCGTTGTGTATCTACAGCAAAAGCAGATTCCAACTGCGTCCGTTTTACCTTGCAACCACAACCCTCTAATAGCTTTTATCTGCGAGTATGTTATGCTTCCACCACCATTGACATGT
The DNA here is from genome assembly GCA_005393395.2 of Gossypium australe. NCBI lineage: Eukaryota > Viridiplantae > Streptophyta > Magnoliopsida > Malvales > Malvaceae > Gossypium > Gossypium australe. The sequence continues at coordinate 78,842 of SMMG02000093.1, forward strand.
TTTATCTATATTTAATTGTATGTTGTGTATCCATAGTAAAAACAGATTCCAACTGCGTCAGTTTGTTGTGTGTCCATAGCCACTGGTAGTGAAAATTGCAAATTATTGGTGGTATATATCCACAACCCATTGTGATTGGAGAAGGGAGTTCTAGGGAACTCTCATTATGGTGTGTAGTGGTAGGGTAGGATCTTTCCGATAAACCCAAACTGTATGGCATTCATAAAAACATGTCCATACAAAACTATGATTCTGAGATGATACATATATATGCATATGTACATTGTTGTGTAATCAAAAGTATTGATACGTGTGAAATACTATGGAGAATTGTTCAATAACAGTGTTTCCGTATTATTAATCATTACATCAATTATTCTTGTGCTGAATTAATCTGAAATAACGACAGTCTAAATTATTATTCGATTATGATTATTCTAAACCTAGAGAAATTTATAGTGAAGTGTTTTATGTGAAAAACTGTTAATCTGAAGTGCTTTGTGATTGTGTTTATTCTCGAAATTGTTAAAGTGCTTCATCTACTGTTTTTTTTTTGTTCTTTCTTTGTGACAGAACTCACACTGAGCTTTCATAGCTCATCCCCCTTTATTTTCTTTCTTTTTAGATAACCCACAAGGCTAGGACGCAAACTCAACATTTGGAGGGCTTGGCTCGAAATATTGATTTCTATATAAAAGTATTTTAGACTTATTATTTTATAATTCTGGTTATTTAAAACCATATTATTATTGTGGCATGGGACTTAGTTTACGATTTTTACTTTGGCATGTATGACATTTAAATCATTTAGGCTATTGGAATATGAATTTTTATTTAATTATGCATTAAACATGGTTTTTATTAAAATTACGGTAATATCACTTTTCTGCTGCTAAATTATAAATGTGTTTTATTAAGAAAGTAATTCATATTTTCAAACCAAGTTTTCAATAGAAAACACCGTTATAAAGATGTTAAGCTTGATGATTTTTTTTTTTTTTGTTACTCCTGAGTATTTCTAATAAGAGACTAAACTTCCTTTTAAAACAAACAAATGTTTTTAATTAATTATTTTAAAAAAAATTAATTTAATGTGTCAAAACAAAAACTTATGAAACTTATGTTGTATTTGGTTTTTGAAACATTTTCTATAATTCCATTTAATACAAAACATATTTGGTAAATGAAAAAACATTTTTATTTTCATTATAAAATGTGATTGATACATGATTTTCTTATAATAGAAGTATCATAAATAAAATAAAAAAATTACTACATTTATGTGGATTTGAACGAGATTTTTTTATTTAAAAATTGTTAAAAAAAGAATAATTTTACATTTCAATGGGTTTGAACCAGGTAAATATATTAGTTAGATTTAAAGTTTAAAACTATTGTTTTCAATTTTATAGAATCATTTGTAATGAAAATAATTTTTTATTATTTTTATTATTTAAAAAAACAATATAAAAATTTTGAACTAAGGTTTTTCATTTTCCAAAAAGGAAAAACACGTTTGTTTTCTAAAATCAAACTCACTTTGAAATGTGAAAATAAAATGAAGGTTTCTACTTTGTGATGTGAAAATATGGATTGATTACGTTGATTTTGGTGGTAACTCTTTTTTAGCAAATGAAAAGAAGTTGAGGTATTTATTTGAAATTAATAACCTTATGTATTATATGTTTAATACCACAGGAGTAGCAGAATCTATAACATAGATAATATCTTATTAATATTTTGACATTTTGTTATTTTATTATAACAATTAAAGCTAACAAAATAAGAATGTGGCTTACCCTACATTTAGCCACTTGGATAACGTGGGCTCGGTCATGATTGATGGCACAGTCTCATTTGGTCTCTCTACGTTCCAATATATTCACTTTTCCTTTATGGACAATATTTTCCAACAGTGACACTATTATGTTGTAAATAAAAAATTCAGATTCCATCTTTTCTTCTTCTAATTATAAAATTTTTTAATCTTTCTCTATCCCTTAAAAGTTGTTTTTATTAATAAATTTCGCATTTTGGGTCCCGAGTTTGAAAATCTTATATATATACATGGTTAAACGTTTTAAGCATGTTTAATGTTAATGTTTGATTTTCCTATAACATCATTGCTCGTTTTTTTGTTTTTAAAATGTAGTATGAATTTCATGAGTTGGTATAATAAAAAATTCGGGGGTCCCAGCTTCCAAATTTTCTAAATATGGGGTCAAATTCTTCAATCTAATCCAAACCTAATATGTGTATAGTTTGTTTTTAATTATAATAATGTATTGAAATTGTCACGTTTTCCTTGTTCTTCCATTCAAAAACAAAACAAATGCTGTAGTGAATTTCATTACCCATAATGGAATTATAAACTAAGATTTTAGTAGTATCAACTTGGCTTTACTATATTAGCTTGACAATCAGAATTTTACTTTAAATGGTCAAATACCTAAAATGTTAACTACATCTATTTTGATACCATACTTGAAACCTATCTCAAAGTCATGGAAGATATCAAGTTAGAGTATAGGATGTTTGGTTGTAAAACAACTAAGCTTTGAGTGGTCCCAATAATTAATTGACAAAAAAAATGCCTAAAATGTTAACTACATACGATTTTACCATTCAAATCATTTCCAATTTTGTGCATCTGGTATTCTTCTTATTTATATAAGTTTCAATATATTATAATTTATTTGATGTAAATTGGGATATGTTTGCACATTCATATATTAATCTTTATATTATTTTTCATATTTAACTATTTTTCGATAATAAAAGTAATTTAATTTTTCCTTGAAGATCAAGAGTGCTCTCTAAAAGAGTCCTAGAGAAAGCAGTCTACTATTGTGGCTTGGGATGGAAGAGAGTGGTGGATTGGAGAGGGAGAGCAATGAGGAGATCTCATTGTTAGCAGAAGAACTCATTCAATTATCAATCAAAAGATCAACGGTGGTGCCGAGTGTAAAGCCGACTCTGATATGTTCGGTTTGGACGAAGAAATCTTTTAATACAGAGAGTTTTAGGGCACAATTAAAAAGTATATGGAAAACCAAGAAGAAATTTGATATACAGGTTGCTGGGCAAAATCTGTTCTTAATCATCTTTGATTTAGAGGAAGATCTGGAGTTAATCATGGAAGGGCGACCCTGGCTTTTTCGTAAGTGTAACACCCAATTTCTGCCCGGGCCCAAATAAAGCTAAACCAAAAACCCGGGTCCAAATTAAACAGAAAGTAAACCAATAAACAGTCCCTGTTAAAACAGTTCTTACAAGCCCGTTTCATCAGGCCCAATACCCCTTTTACAAACCTGATCAGAAACCCACCTATCCTAGCCCAAAATTTACCCCTAAACCCAATCACAAAGAGCCCAGTGGCCCAGAATTACAAAATTTTTTCGGAACCCTAGGGTTCCTTCTCTCTTCTAGCGCCGCTGACCCTTCGGTGGCCACTCCCACGCGCGCCCATCCACCTACCACGCGCGCACCTTTCTGGCTACTCGCACGCCCCCACGCGCGCCCCTCGGGCTCCCCGCGTCGTTCGCAGTGCCCACATGCGTTGTCCCCCACTGCCTCGGCCTCCACCGCTCTCACCGATCGCCCATGCCCTGCCAGACACGCACAATAGAAACAGAAAACACAGCAACAGAGGCAGAAATAACCAGGAACAAAGGAGTATGGAGGGGATAGTTAAAGAATAATGAGAAAAACTGTATCCATCGGCTATAAAGCCGTTCAAAATTGATGTAAGGAGGGCTTTTTTTTTCGGCTTTTGGGGAAGAGGGGGACGAGCATTAAGAAATCAAAAGGCAATCTTTTGTAACGGGCCTTCTTCTCGGACGATTCGACTGAGAAATCGAAAGCAATAAAAAGAAAAAATAGTGTCAAGGTTGAGATCTTTTTGGTCTTATATTTTATTTGCGTTTTTATTTACTCTCATTTTGAATCAAGAAACAAAAAAACAAAGAGGAAGAAAGCTTACCAGAGATCCCTCCGTCGCGACTTCGGGGTCCTCCTTCTCCGTAGTCGAATCTCGGTCACCCAACTATGGTGGCGCGACGGCGACGAGGGGAGCCCAATGGCCGAATGTCTGGAAAAAAAAAGGGAGGAGGACTGTCGGCTGTCAATGTTTGTAAAAAGTCTTAGGGTTTGAAATAAGAATTTCAGAAGAGTTTGGGGGATATATGTATATAGTGAAACGGCGTCGTTCACTGCGTAGGATAGCTGCGCATATCCCTTAAAGGGATATTTGCGCGAATACTCCCTGCCGTTCGAAATTCCTCGAATTAGACCCCGCTACCTGGTTCATCTGTTCTTTTAAATTTGACCCCCAGATTTCGATTCGCTTTCGAACTAGTCCCTAGAGTTGCTAAACCAGACGCGCGCAAGGAAATTTCGGAATATTGTTCACCCAGTCCTCCATTTAGTTTGCGCGTTTCATTTCAATCCTTACTAGGCTTTCCTTATTTCAAAATTTTACTTTGAATGCCAGCCTGTTTATAATTTGGTCCTCGACGCGTTTAAATGAGTTTATTTAGTCGTTTATTTTCTTTCTAAAGATCGTATCATTATTGCTATTATTATCATTATTATTATTCTTAGTACATTATATATGTATATGTTTTGTGTTATTGTTATTATTATATTATTATTGTTGTTGTTGTTGTTATTATTATTATTATTCTTGTTACTTTTATCATATTATTTATATATGTGTATATATTCTTATTTATTTATCTTCCATTCATATCGTTACATTTTATACATTCCTTTTTATGTCTACATCTTAACATCATTTTCGTCATCGTTATTATCATCATTACTATCGTTATTATTTTTATTTTATTTTATTTTTTTGTCTGCTTGTAAAGCTGTCATATCGCTAGTTATTCTTTCGTTTCCTGTTTGCTATCCTTTTAGCGTATTGGTTTTACTCATTTTATTTCCATTTTCGTCTTATTATTATCGTTTGTATTTAACATACGTGTTCTATATGCTCGTCAGTATGGTACTTCATTTTCTGCATTTTGCTACGAATTCATACTACATTTTACCCAATACAAAACTGATTTCTTTTGTAAAGGCAACATTTCGTGTTTAGAAATCCGAGAAAATCGTGCCTTAACTTACTAGGCTTCGATTTTTTTCTCGTTTAACCTAAATAGCGAAATATCTTAAAATAAAATAAAATAAAATAAAATGAAAGTTTTGAATAAAAAATAAAAACTTATCTTCGAGAATTCGATATGTTGTGTCCTAACTTACTGGATGTGACATTCCGTTATTTCGAAATAAGGCTTTCTAAACGAGGCAATATTCATCTTGGATTCGGGGGTTTAAGTTATCGTGTCCCAAAGTATTGGATGTGATATTTTATTCCCTCGGAACGAGAAAAGTTTGATATTTAATTCGAAGAAATTCGAATATTTTTAAAGGGGCTCATATTTTTTTTAATTTTCAACTTTCGACATGAGGACATTAATTGATCAATTTGGTACCGATTTTGGGCATGACGAGGGTGCTAACCCTTCCTCGCATGTAACCGACTCCCGAACCTGTTTTCTCAAGATTTTCGTGGACCAGAAACATTGTTTTAGTAAAATCAAAAAATGTTTTATTAAAACAAAGGTGATCCGATCACACCTAATAAAAGATCGGTGGCGACTCCCGTTTTTATTTTCAAAACCCAAGCTCGATTCCTGCCTTTTTCCAAAAAGCTGGTTTCGACAGCTTGGCGACTCCGCTGGGGACAAGATAAGAGAGTCTGGCCATAAAATTGATCACTTTTTGTCCTTTTGTCAAAAATTTGGGAAAATCGTTTTCAAAAAAAAATCATCCTTCTCTTAACAAAAAAACTTATCCTCGAGAGTATAAAGTGTTGCGCCCTAACTTACTGGGTGTGACATCTCGTTACATCGAGATAAGAATTTTCAAAATAACAATGATACGAATCGCATCCTATCTTACTCTCAAGAATTGGGCGTGCCGTGTCCTAACTTACTGGATATGGCATATCGATACTTCGAGGCGGGAAGGATTGTTGTTTCAATTCATTTGAGTTTTTTAAAATCGAGATCGTTTTTTCTCCATTTTCAATTCTGTGGGTACGAAGGTTGCAATAATGTCGATATTTCTGCATTCATATTTGCATGACCATTGTGGTCTCACCTTTAAGTGGGAGCGAGAAGCTATGCTTTCGTGAGGTTTTCACCTCCGCATGGGCTAGTGGACTGCTTTCGGAATACATCCGTACCTATGTCTTCGTGAAGTTTTCACTTCCGCACGGCCATAGGGAAATGTATTCCCCTGAATCGAACTCGGTCCATATGAGCCTATAATGGGTGAGGATCGAGGAATCTGCTGATTCGGGTACCTCGAACTTTAGAACTCGACCACATGTAAGGAGCCTAAGAACCCACCCCAAGTTAAACTATGTCAAACCTTAGTAGTTACCCACATAGATATTTGATTATTTCACTCGTTTTGTATCCCATGGTACTAACTTTTTGTGTTTTTTCTCCTTGTGCATATCATTTCATATTTTAAGAGGTATCGATTCACGGTCAGTTTCTGAGTTAGAAAGCTGGTTATGGAAAGCGAATTCCTTGATAAAGTGGAAGACAATGCGGCCGTCCGCGCGTGGTCAGAACAATGCCAAATCGAAAAGGGGGATAGCTTAGTCCAAGGGTATGTGTCGGAACTGCGGGATTTCACCAACATCAGTGTCACACAGAACGAGCTCCAAGAGTTGAAAGAAATTTGGACTCAGTGGAATAACGAGACGAAGCAGCAGTTCTATGGTACTTACGGTGACCTACCCTACCTGCTTGACGTCAAAATAGATAAACACCTATTCCGAGCAATGGCCCAGTTTTGGAATGCTGCTTATAGTTGTTTCTCATTTGGGAAGGTGGATCTAGTCCCCACAGTAGAGGAATACACGACCCTGTTACGTTGCCCAAGAATTCAAGTTGACAAAGCCTATTCCAAAGCAGTTAACGGCCCAACCTTCGTGAAGAAATTGACAAATATCACCGGAATGAGCGAACAATGGGTCTTAGCTAGAATGCAAAAGAAAGGCGAAAGTAAATGCATACCTTGGACATGTTTGAGAGACTTGATCTTGGCGCATCCCGACGCAAAGAAAAAGATTGATGTTTTTGCCCTGTGTGTTTACGGTATGATAATCTTCCCAAAAGCTTTGAGACACATCGACGAAGCAGTTATTGATCTATTCAGCCGATTAGACAAAGGGGTCACACCTGTTCCTGCCATCTTAGCTGAAACGTTCAGGTCTTTGAATGCGTGTAGAAGAATGGGTGAAGGCAGGTTTATTGGATGCGCGCAGCTATTATTAGCTTGGTTCCATAGTCACTTCTGGAAAGTAGAGAAAGTGTCCTACCGGTTCATAACTGAGAATTACTCCCCGCTAGAGGAAATAGCCTCTACACCTAGAAGAGAGGATGTTTCCGAAGAAAGTTGGATCGCACTCTTCCAAAACCTCCAAGAAGGTGACATCGGGTGGAAGGTTCCGTGGTTGATTACCGACCAAATCCTTTATCGTTGCGGAAGCTTCGACTGGGTTCCTCTACTAGGAATTTGGGGCGCCGCTGCATATGCCCCTCTGCTGGTCCTGAGACAATATAATTCAAGACAGTTCGTGCCAACGACATATGGGTTGGCTCAATGTGAGTTTTCATACGAAGGGGGGAACTATAAGAAAAAGGTTAAAGAGATCTCTAGTGCCTGGAATCAGATTCATAGAATGAAGAGACTATCCATAGGCCCGATGACGACCTCGGAGTATAGAGAATGGAGGACTAGGAGGATCAATGACAACATCCCCGAACCAAATCCCGAGGGTGCCCAGCCAAGAGAGGAATATTTGCGAGTAGCCCTATTAGAACTGGAAATTGTGAAACAAGATTTTGAAAGGAGGAGCGCGGAACTTGAAAGGAAAATAGAGAGGCTGGAAGAAGAGAAGATGCTCCTCAAGTTAGACGTAGATGGACAAAAGTCAGAGACTGAGAAGTTGAGAAAAGAAAAAGAGAAAGTAGAGGAAGACCGAGATGACCTGAAGAAGGAATACAAGAAGATGCGTTTGACCATAAGAAACGCGGGGTTAAGAAAAACTTCGGAGCAATGGCGACGCGAGATCCAGGAAGAGAAAGCCAAAGCTAGCAGTTGGGAGAAAAAGTTCCAGGAAATGCAAACGCAAAATGAGCTTCTGAGGAAAGATATGGCAGAAAGCCACAAAGAGAAGAAAGGGTTAAAAGCTAAGGTGGCTGAACTTGGGCGGTCCCTACACCACTACCAAAGGCGCGATTCGGAAGACGAACTGGAGTTGAGTCTAAACAAAATCAAAGAAATGGAGGGAAAGATTGAAGGATTAGAGACAACATTACATGGCTGCGAGCTCCGAATTGAACTTTTAGAAGCAAGGGAAGGGCAATGGAAAGAGGAACTCCATCATTCCCACCAGCAAATTAGAGATCGAGACTACCTCATGGGCGAAGCGATAGTTCAGATTCGGGAAGTGACTGATCACCTGCAGGCCCTGGCATCTCAAGCTGAGATCGTAAGCATGAAGTACGAGCTACAGGCGGATCGTAACCAAGAGCTGACTTCTTTACTTAGAAAAATCAAAACTTTGAGTTTAAGGGCCAAAGCATATTTGTAGTCCGCTTTATGTAAAGGATCTTGCCTTCTAATAAAGTCTTCTAAAATGAAGTTGACCAAAGTCGATGCCTTCTTTTTGCATTCCTGCATTTGCATCGCATCATATTACATGCATTTAAGTTTATAAAAAGAACCTAATTGGTTAAACTCAACAGACGGTAAAGAGAAAAGTGAAACCTGGAAACTGAACACCCATACGGCACGCGAGCTAAGTCTAAGAAAATGGATCAAAGATATGAGCAACTCCAAAAAGAGATGGAGCAAACACAAGAACAGTTGGCACAGATCAAGCAGGACATGACGAACTCCGAGAAAAACCTGATGGCTCAAATGACCCAAATGACCCAACTACTGAACGGGCTGGTGGACAAGGGAAAAGGCCCTATGGTTGTTACTGGGGAAGAAAACGAAGGCACTCCTTCGGGTTTTACCCCACCACACGCACCCATATTGCCTGAAGAATATCTTCCGAGGCCGCCTGTCACGATTAGGCCCCGACAAGGTCAAAATAATATCAGACCACCCGCAAATTTCCAAGCAGGTTCCGGATCCAACCTAGGGGATAACCCTGCTAACTTGGTTGTCCCTGATTTTGACATGATAGAAGAGACAAGAGCGGAGGCCTCAAGACAGTTAGAGGATCGTTGTAAACGGTTGGAGGAGGAGGTCAAGGCTTTGAAAAACGCCAGCCATCGCCCTGGTGTTAAGGTAAAAGAGTTGAGTTTAGTCCCGGGCTTAATACTCCCGCCAAAATTCAAGACGCCGGAGTTCGAAAAATATAATGGACCAGTTGCCCAGAAGCCCACATAACGATGTTCTGTCGAAGGATGGCGGGATACGCCAGAATGATCAACTCTTGATTCACTGCTTTCAAGACAGTCTAGTCGGATCGGTGGCCAAATGGTATAACCAGCTAACCCGCGCTCAAGTTAATTCATGGGAAGATTTGGCACAAGCTTTTACGAAGCAATATGGGCACGTGACGAAAATAGTGCCGGATAGAATAACATTGCAAAACATAGAAAAGAAGCCAAATGAGGACTTCAGGCAGTATGCCCAGAGGTGGAGAGAAGTAGCTATACAGGTCCAACCACCCCTCTCAGAGAAAGAAACCGTCAAGCTATTTATCAGTACTTTGAGGGCCCCGTTTATCACCCACATGGTGGGGAGCACAACGCAAAGCTTCACAGACATAGTCCTGGCGGGGGAGATGATCGAAAACGCCATAAGAGGTGGAAGGATCGAAGCAGGTGAGGCTACTAGGAGACCTATCCCCAGAAAGAAGGATAATGAAGTAAACAACATGAGTACGTACAATAAGGGATACCCGAAAGCGGTTACCGTTAATCCACCAAAAGTCATGGTTGTTAAGCAGCAAGGGACGATGGGGCAAGAGCCAGGCCCAAGACCAAAATTCGAGAGACCCCAGTTTACGCCGATCCCGATAACATACAGAGAGATGTATCGACGCCTATTTGACGCACACATTGTAGCCCCGTATTATCTAGAGCCATTACAACCCCCGTTCCCTAAATGGTACGACCCGAATTCTGAATGCGAGTACCATGCAGGAATAACAGGCCACTCGATCGAAAATTGCACTGCCTTCAAAAAGGTAGTCGAAAAATTCATTAAGATGGGGATCATAGAGCTCGACGATCTGCCTGGGAACCCATTACCCAATCATGGGGATGGAGCGGTAAACATGATCGGGAAGGATAGAGCAAGAAAGACCAAGGAAGACATCTCGGATGTGAGGACCCCACTAATAATCGTATGGGGGGAAATGGTCAAAAGAGGGCTGATAAAGTCAAGTCTCGAAGGAAGAAGCGAAAGGCCTGGAAATTACTGCGCGTTCCACGGAGCGGAAGGGCATAAGATCCAAGACTGCACAGAATTTAGACTATTGGTGCAAGGCTTCATGGACAATAAAGAATTAGAATTTTATGAAGAAGACTCGGAAGAGGGGGACATACACGCGACAGAAGGAGAACTGACCCGCCAAAAGGCCAAGCTTCCAAAGATTATCATTTCCCGCCCGAGCAACTCAGGAAGCAGAGCTCAAGCGATACCTAAGATTATAATCAAGAAACCCGCATCCTTCCCTTACGAGGAGGACAAGAAGGTACCATGGAGCTATAATTGTAACGTGGCAATGCCCGGGGTAGGAGGTTCAACCAGCACGGAAAATGAAAACCAAAAGGAAGGGTTCCATACACGAAGCGGAAGACGTTATGACCCAACAGGCGTCAGAATAAACCTGGCAAAATCAAAAGCTATGACAGTCGAGCCGGAGGAAGAACCTAGCACCCTCATCAATGTACCTGTAAGAGAGGAAGAGGCGAAAGAATTCTTGAAGTTCTTAAAGCACAGTGAGTACAGCGTGGTGGAGCAATTGCATAAGCAACCGGCCCGCATCTCGGTGCTAGCTTTACTATTAAGCTCGGAAGTACATCGCAAAGCATTGATGAAAGTACTGAACGAGACTTACGTTACCAAAGATATATCCGTCAGCAAACTTGACCGATTAATTGGTAACATAAGTGCTGATAACTTTATCTCCTTCAGCGACGATGAGATTCCATCTGGAGGCATGGGATCAACCAAGGCCCTGCATATAACTACTCACTGTAAGGGATCCATCCTACCTAGCGTGTTAGTTGACAATGGGTCGGCCTTGAATGTCTTACCATTGTCGACCTTGAAAAGGTTGCCAATAGACAGTTCTCACATGAAGACATGCCAAAACATAGTGAGAGCGTTTGATGGCACCGAAAGAAGAGTGATGGGAAGGATAGACATACCATTACGAATCGGGCCGAATACATATGAAGTCGACTTTCTGGTGATGGATATCAATCCCTCATACACTTGCCTATTGGGAAGACCCTGGATTCATTCGGCAGGGGCAGTACCTTCATCCCTCCATCAAAAACTAAAGCTGGTGGCAGATGGTCGATTGGTCACTATTAACGCGGAAGAAGACATCATAGCAACAGTTACCAATGACGCGCCATATGTGGAGGCAAACGAGGAGGCCTTGAATGCTCGTTTCGGTCTTTAGAGTTCGTCAACGCGACATTCGTTCGTGAGGGGGCTAAAATTCCGGTACCCAAGATATCCAAGACCACGAGGATGGGCCTACAAATGATGATCAGTAAGGGGGCCTTACCAGGAAGAGGGCTAGGCAGATGCCTCCAGGGAGAAGTTCAAGTACCATCACCGAAAGAAAAGAGAGACCGTTTCGGCCTGGGTTTTAAGCCAAATGCCAACGAAATGAGAAGGGAAATGGAGAAGAAACAGGAGAGAAGAAGAGCACGACTGAAGGGGGAAGAAACCATGTGGGAACCAATGACGTTCCCCCATATAGCCCAAACCTTCGTATCGGGAGGAATAATTCACTTCGAGAGAGGGTTGCCGAATGAAGGTCCTCACATCAACGCTATAGATGAAGGAGAAGCTGGACCAAGGAACCTATCGGGCATTCGTCCTTGTGAACTTGGGAGCATTTTGAACAATTGGACTGTGGAGGAATTGCCTGTAGTTTTTAGAAATTCCACAGAGTAATATTCGAGAACGCGTTTGTTGTTTTAAGCCTAAGAACAATAAAATCTCTTTTGAGAAACGGGCTAATGTTCAGAAATCTTTATTTGAATGAAATGCATTTTGGTTTATTATCACAAATATTCCGTGTTTTCCTCTAAGCAAATTTCTGTTTGTTTTTCTTTTCTTTTTTGCTCATCCATGGCATGAATAATTGTCCGCAAATTCATTCTTCATACATTTTGGCACCCATCACAGGTCCCTAGATATCAACGATGTAAGCGACGACACTACAAGCTTAGAGGCCCATTTTGAGCAAGACATGTGTTTGGAAGAACCTCAAGAGTTTGAAGGTGACAGGGATGGTAACTTATCCCCGGATCTGTTGAGAATGGTACAACAGGAAGAGAAACAAATCCTACCCCACGACGAGGAGGTGGAGAACGTATCCCTAGAAGAAGGAAAGATGGTGAGAATCGGAGCACGCATAACCGAGGAAACGAAACAAAATCTAGTGGAACTACTTCGGGAATTCAAAGATGTCTTTGCATGGTCATATCAAGACATGCCGGGTCTGAGTACTGATATTGTAGTGCATCGCCTCCCCATAAGGGAAGAATGTAAGCCAGTACAGCAAAAACTACGGAGGATGAGGCCTGACGTAGTATTGAAGATAAAAGAGGAAGTAAAGAAACAGTATGATGCTGGTTTTCTACAGGTGGTCAAATACTCAGAGTGGGTGGCCAACATCGTTCCTGTCCCAAAAAAGGATGGAAAGGTTCGGATGTGTGTAGATTACAGAGACCTAAATAAAGCCAGCCCAAAAGACAATTTCCCCTTGCCCCATATTGACACGTTGGTAGATAACACGGCGGGGTACTCATGGTTTTCTTTTATGGATGGATTCTCCGGATATAATCAGATCAAGATGCACCCTGAGGACATGGCAAAGACCACCTTCATAACGTTATGGGGCACCTTCTGTTATAAAGTAATGCCATTCGGGTTGAAGAATGCAGGGGCAACATACCAAAGGGCCATGGTGGCCTTGTTCCACGACATGATGCACAAAGAGATAGAAGTGTACGTTGACGATATGATCACCAAGTCTCGAACGGAAAAGGAACACGTTGAAGTTTTGGGAAAAATTGTTCCTAAGATTAAGGAGGTTCCAATTAAAACTCAACCCAGCCAAGTGTACTTTCGGAGCTAGGTCAGGGAAACTACTGGGTTTCGTGGTCAGCGAGAAAGGGATTGAAGTTGACGCGGACAAGGTCAAAGCCATACAAGATTTGCCTCCACCACGTACTCAAAAAGAAGTTCGGGGCTTTCTTGGAAGACTAAATTACATTGCTCGGTTCATTTCACAGTTAACCGAGAAGTGCGATCCTATATTCCGTCTCCTCAAGAAACACAACCAAGGGATATGGAACGAAGAATGCCAGAAAGCTTTTGACAAGGTCAAACAATATCTGTCGACTGCCCCAGTACTATCCCCACCAAATCCAGATAGACCATTGATACTGTATCTATCAGTGTTCGATAATTCCATGGGATGCGTGCTTGGACAACACGATGAGTCAGGGAGGAAAGAAAAGGCGATATACTATCTCAGCAAAAAGTTCACCGAATGTGAAATGAGATATTCGTCGATCGAAAAACTATGTTGCGCCTTGATCTGGACAACCCGAAGACTAAGGCAATATATGTTATACCATACAACCTGGTTAATTTCAAAGCTTGACCCGTTGAAATATATGATGGAGTCGACTGCCCTGAATGGGAGAATGGCAAGGTGGCAGATTTTGCTATCTGAATTTGACATAGTTTACGTAAGTCAAAAAGCCATAAAAGGGAGTGCAATAGCAGAATTTCTGGCTAGCAGAGCCTTGGAAGATTACGAGCCTTTGAGCTTTGAATTCCCTAATGAAGAATTGATGTATGTGGCAAATGCTGAAGAAATGCCGTGGAAGTTGAACTTTGATGGAGCGTCTAATGCTGTGGGAAATGGAATTGGGGCAATCTTGGTGTCTCCTAGTGGTGATCATCATCCGTTCACGTGTAGATTGGATTTCGATTGCACGAATAACATGGCAGAATATGAAGCTTGTATCATGGGAATCCGGGCGGCCATGGAGCGGAAGATCAGAGTGTTAGAAGTGTACGGAGACTCTGCACTAGTGGTCTATCAACTCAAAGGGGAATGGGAGACCCGAGACCCTAAACTAATTGAATATCGAAAGATAGTTTTGGGATTGATTGAGGAGTTTGATAACATCACTTTCAGTTATCTCCCGCGGGATGAAAACCAGATAGCGGATGCCTTGGCAACTCTGGCTTCTATGGCCAAGATAAACCGGCCAGAAGATATGAGACCCATTCAGATGAGTATTCTCGAAGCCCCAGCTTATTGTTGTAATCTGGAAGAGGAGGAAAAAGATGATCACCCTTGGTATCAGAATGTGTTGCAATATATAAAAAACGGCGAATACCCAGAGCATGCGACGGAGAATGAGAAAAGGACGCTCAGAAGATTGGCCTCTGACTACGTCCTAGATGGCGACATCCTGTACAAAAAAGGAAAGGATCAAGTACTACTTAGGTGTGTGGATGCTGTTGAGGCTAAACAGATCTTGGAAGAAGTCCACGAGGGCATTTGTGGAACGCATGCTAATGGTTTTACAATGGCCAGACAGATTATGAGATTCGGGTATTATTGGTCCACCATGGAAGGGGATTGCATCAAATATGCCAAGAAATGCCATAAATGTCAGATTTACGGAGATAAAATTCATGTGCCCCCGTCACCTTTACACGTGATGACTTCCCCGTGGCCCTTTTCTATGTGGGGCATGGATGTTATCGGGCCAATCTCACCAAAGGCTTCTAACGGACATCGATTCATCTTCGTAGTCATTGATTACTTCACCAAGTGGGTAGAAGCTGCCTCGTATGCCAATGTCACAAAATCGGCAGTCAGTAAATTCTTAAAAAAGGAGATCATATGTCGTTACGGAATGCCTGAGAGAATTATATCTGACAACGCTTTGAACCTGAACAACAGCACCATAGCAGATGTTTGCAGTCAATTCGGTATCAAACACCACAACTCGTCCCCATACCGCCCAAAAATGAACGGTGCAGTAGAAGCAGCTAATAAAAATATTAAGAAGATAATAGGGAAGATGACCGAGACTTATAAAGATTGGCATGAGAAATTACCATTCGCACTCTACGCTTATCGAACGTCGGTCAGAACCTCTACTGGGGCAACACCTTTCTCGTTAGTTTATGGGATGGAAGCAGTCCTACCCATCGAAGTGGAAATACCTTCTCTTCGGGTTTTGTCAGAAATAAAACTGGATGAAGCTGAATGGATCCAGGCTCGATACGATCAGCTGAACTTAATCGAAGAGAAGAGGCTGAGGGCTATCCGTCATGGTCAAATGTACCAAAAGCGAATGATGCGAGCCTATGATAAAAAGATTCGCCCAAGAGAGTTTAAAGAAGGAGACCTTGTGCTAAAAAAGATCCTTCCCATACAAAAGGACTTCAGGGGAAAATGGATGCCAAACTGGGAAGGACCATATGTGGTAAAAGAAGCTTTCTCTGGAGGTGCATTGATCCTGACTGAAATGGATGGAAAAAGCCTGCCCAATCCCGTAAACTCGGATTCGGTCAAGAAATACTACGCTTGAAGAGGCCAAGGTGAAAACCCGCAAAGGGCGCTTTGGGTCTCAAAAAAAAAAAAAAACCGTGGATGAAAACTCATAAAAAGGCACCGCGGATTCAAACTCATAAAAAGGCACCGCGGATTCAAAACTCATAAAAAGGCACCGCAGATTCAAACGATCTCGCTACACCTGAATAGACAAGAAACGAAGTTGGAGGCATCAGCAAACACTTTGAGTCATCTAAACACATGCTAAAGCCCAAAATAGTCTTCATGAAGTTTGTAGGTAGAAGCCCGATCAACGATATCCAGGGCACCTGACCTTTGTTATCTTTGACATTTTTTCTTCGAGACATGTTCTCCGACAGTTTTGTATTTCGGACAATTAATTCAACTTTCTTCTCAATTCCTTGCCACATGTTGCATTAAAATAATGAGTGCTGAACTAATAACTTCACATAAGAAGTTCCGTACATTGCTTTGGAAACTTCTGAATAAAACAGGAAACCCAAAATAGGACAGTTGTTCAAAATCCCCCGAGCACGTGACAGGACTGGACTCTTTGAATGGTCCAGCAACTGTGTTTGAAATATATCTTTGGGGTCATTTAGGGGATGGTATGACAAGCCAACTGTGAATCGAGCAAAAGGTTGCAATCCCCAGAGAGGTGACGATCTGTTATATGACTTACAACTCGCGAGCCCTAAAATTACCATAAGGGCCAAACGTTCAAGAAAATGACACTTCGAGATGAATAAGCGATAACGCCTTAAAAAGAAATCAAATTCATAACACATTTGCATTATAGCATGATAGGAGCATCTAACTCACCCTGATCATGACATCCTAATCATTAGGCATAAGCATATTCTACAGGACAGGTTCCTCAAAGAACAGTGTAGCAATAGCAAAGATCGAATTGTGTTTCAGGATGGTGGAGTAGACTGAAAATTGAAGTCTTCCTGAAAATAGTAAAGAAGCAAATTGAAGATAACAGATCTGGCATTCCTGGCACGCAGGAGCAGATCGAAGATAACAAGTCTGGCATTCCTGGCACGCAGGAGCAGATTGAAGATAGCAGGTCCAGCATTCCTGGCACGCAGGAGCAGATCGAAGATAATGAGTCTCCTGGCACGCAGGAGCAGATCGAGGATAACGAGCCTCCTGGCACGCAGGAGCAGATCGAAGATAATGAGTCTCCTGGCACGCAGGAGCAGATCGAGGATAACGAGTCTCCGGGCACGCAGGAGCGATTGAAGATAGCGGGTCTGGCATTCCTGGCACGCAGGAACAGACTGAAAATTGAAGTCTTCCCAAAGATAGTAGGGAAGCAAAATGAAAAGATTAGATTTTGTCTCCTCGAGACG
Source organism: Gossypium australe (assembly GCA_005393395.2). Taxonomy (NCBI): domain Eukaryota; kingdom Viridiplantae; phylum Streptophyta; class Magnoliopsida; order Malvales; family Malvaceae; genus Gossypium; species Gossypium australe. The sequence continues at coordinate 96,104 of SMMG02000093.1, forward strand.
ACAACATAGCAAGCTGAAGATCGAAGCATTCCTGGAAAGGACTCGGGCCAAGAAGTCAAGGCTTGGCTAAGCCCGGGCAAAATTGGTCATTCTATCGTCTTTGCTCTATCCTCGTTTCACGACAATGAGCAAAGAGGGCAGCTGTAACACCCAATTTCTGCCCGGCCCAAATAAAGCTAAACCAAAAACCCGGGTCCAAATTAAACAGAAAGTAAACCAATAAACAGTCCCTGTTAAAACAGTTCTTACAAGCCCGTTTCATCAGGCCCAATACCCCTTTTACAAACCTGATCAGAAACCCACCTATCCTAGCCCAAAATTTACCCCTAAACTCAATCACAAAGAGCCCAGTGGCCCAGAATTACAAAATTTTTTCGGAACCCTAGGGTTCCTTCTCTCTTCTCGCGCCGCTGACCCTTCGGTGGCCACTCCCACGCGCGCCCATCCACCTACCATGCGCGCACCTTTCTGGCTACTCGCACGCCCCCACGCGCGCCCCTCGGGCTCCCCGCGTCGTTCGCAGTGCCCACATGCGTTGTCCCCCACTGCCTCGGCCTCCACCGCTCTCACCGATCGCCCATGCCCTGCCAGACACACACAATAGAAACAGAAAACACAGCAACAGAGGCAGAAATAACTAGGAACAAAGGAGTATGGAGGGGATAGTTAAAGAATAATGAGAAAAACTGTATCCATCGGCTATAAAGCCGTTCAAAATTGATGTAAGGAGGGCTTTTTTTTCGGCTTTTGGGGAAGAGGGGGACGAGCATTAAGAAATCAAAAGGCAATCTTTGTAACGGGCCTTCTTCTCGGACGATTCGACTGAGAAATCGAAAGCAATAAAAGAAAAATAGTGTCAAGGTTGAGATCTTTTGGTCTTATATTTTATTGCGTTTTTATTTACTCTCATTTTGAATCAAGAACAAAAAAACAAAGAGGAAGAAAGCTTACCAGAGATCCCTTCCGTCGCGACTTCGGGGTCCTCCTTCTCGTAGTCGAATCTCGGTCACCCAACTATGGTGGCGCGACGGCGACGAGGGAGCCCAATGGCCGAATGTCTGGAAAAAAAAAGGGAGGAGGACTGTCGGCTGTCAATGTTTGTAAAAAGTCTTAGGGTTTGAAATAAGAATTTCAGAAGAGTTTGGGGGATATATGTATATAGTGAAACGGCGTCGTTCACTGCGTAGGATAGCTGCGCATATCCCTTAAAGGATATTTGCGCGAATACTCCCTGCCGTTCGAAATTCCTCGAATTAGACCCCGCTACCTGGTTCATCTGTTCTTTTAAATTTGACCCCCAGATTTCGATTCGCTTTCGAACTAGTCCCTAGAGTTGCTAAACCAGACGCGCGCAAGGAAATTTCGGAATATTGTTCACCCAGTCCTCCATTTAGTTTGCGCGTTTCATTTCAATCCTTACTAGGCTTTCCTTATTTCAAAATTATACTTGAATGCCAGCCTGTTTATAATTTGGTCCTCGACGCGTTTAAATGAGTTTATTTAGTCGTTTATTTTCTTTCTAAAGATCGTATCATTATTGCTATTATTATCATTATTATTCTTAGTACATTATATATGTATATGTTTTGTGTTATTGTTATTATTATATTATTATTGTTGTTGTTGTTGTTATTATTATTATTCTTGTTACTTTTATCATATTATTTATATGTATATATTCTTATTTATTTATCTTCCATTCATATCGTTACATTTTATACATTCCTTTTTATGTCTACATCTTAACATCATTTTCGTCATCGTTATTCATCATTACTATCGTTATTATTTTTTTTTATTTATTTTTTTTTTCTTGTAAAGCTGTCATATCGCTAGTTATTCTTTCGGTTCCTTTTTGCTATCCTTTTAGCGTTTGGTTTTACTCATTTATTTCCATTTCGTCTTATTATTATCGTTTGTATTAACATACGTGTTCTATATGCTCGTCAGTATGGTACTTCATTTTGCATTTTGCTACGAATTACTACATTTTACCCAATACAAAACTGATTTCTTTTGTAAAGGCAACATTTCGTGTTTAGAAATCCGAGAAAATCGTGCCTTAACTTACTAGGCTTCGATTTTTTTCTCGTTTAACCTAAATAGCGAATCTTAAAATAAAATAAAATAAAATGAAAGTTTTGAATAAAAATAAAAACTTTCTTCGAGAATTCGATATGTTGTGTCCTAACTTACTGGATGTGACATTCCGTTATTTCGAAATAAGGCTTTCTAAACGAGGCAATATTCATCTTGGATTCGGGGGTTTAAGTTATCGTGTCCCAAAGTATTGGATGTGATATTTTTTCCTCGGAACGAGAAAANCGTGTCCCAAAGTATTGGATGTGATATTTTATTCCCTCGGAACGAGAAAAGTTTGATATTTAATTCGAAGAAATTCGAATATTTTTAAAGGGGCTCATATTTTTTTTAATTTTCAACTTTCGACATGAGGACATTAATTGATCAATTTGGTACCGATTTTTGGCATGACGAGGGTGCTAACCCTTCCTCGCATGTAACCGACTCCCGAACCTGTTTTCTCAAGATTTTCGTGGACCAGAAACATTGTTTTAGTAAAATCAAAAAATGTTTTATTAAAACAAAGGTGATCCGATCACACCTAATAAAAGATCGGTGGCGACTCCCGTTTTTATTTTCAAAACCCAAGCTCGATTCCTGCCTTTTTCCAAAAAGCTGGTTTCGACAATAATTACTTAAAATTATATATGTATGCCATATTTAGATAATCATAATAATTAAATTTAAGTGTAATCTAAATATTCAAGTACTTGCTTCAATTCTTAGGGAGGAGTTGAGAATTGGAAACTATGCAGGTAATTAGTGTTAGATGACTTTTAAATTTCTTTTTATTATTTATTATTAAAATTTTTTAATTATATAATTATGTAATTACAATTATATTAAGAAATATAACTTAAAAATTAAAATGATAATGAATTAATATTGTTTTGTAAATATAAAACGTAATTAGTATCCAAATAATTACATATTTTTATCATTATTATGTTAACTCTATTTCTTTTCTTCTTTTTTTTCATCATCTTTCACTATTAAAAAATGATAAGATATCACCCAAAATGAGGTTGAGACAAGTGGGACCCAAATCCAATAAATGAGAGAAAACATGTAGAAAACGTGATTCAAATAATTGAGTCTATGTTGTGCTTTCATTATAAAATAAAATAAAAATTATTATTAATGCGTAGAAATCCTCGTGTTTCTCAACTCATCTCTTTGCTCTCTCTCCCGACTCTCTTCGTCAATTTTGCCTAATTATGGTGTGAACTAGAATTTTTTTGCACTCTTCTCTCAAAATTTCTGTTTAGATTTTTAAAGTTTGAATTCCAATTTTTATGGACCATTCTACCCGTCATTATTAAGTATATAATAATATAAATTGTGTTAAATATGGTTTTTGTTATTATTACAAAATAGAATAAAATAAAAACTAAGAATAATTTGAGTGTGAAAGCATTAGTAGAGTAATATGGTTTTTGCTCTACTTACATTTTGCTCTCAGATTTTGTAATTTGTGATATTTGAAATTTTGGTCTTAGTTAAATTCATTTATTAACCTTGTACTATGTGTACAATTGTAGATTTAGTCCATTTTTCTAATTGGATCATTTTAAGTCCCTAAACTTTTTAAATTTTGAAATCTCAGATTTAACTCAAATGAAAATTGATAATTCATTAATTGTATTTTTAGTGAGTAATATGTAAAAATAATAAGCTTATATGACCTTAAAGATATAATAATATGTTTGGCGCATCAAATTTTAAAAATAACGAAACATTATTTAATGAATTAAATAATTATTGTTGGTAAGGATTGAAATTTTAAATTTTGGAAAGCACAGGGACTAAAAATGACCAAATAAAAGTACAAGGATTAAATTAACAACTTTTTGCTAAATATAGGGACTAATAGCAAAATTTAACCTTACTTGTAAT
>SMMG02000173.1:0-400392 GCA_005393395.2 Gossypium australe
AGGATGACCAAACCGACATACTTCTGGCGAGTCTTCCCCCTGAGTTTGACAACATAGTCTCGTCGGTCTCTCTCTCTCTGATCTCCTTGCCCCTTGAAGGTGTGGTGGACACTTTGCTCGAGTTCGAACAGCGTCAAGTGCGTGCTGTTCAGGATGTTCTTCTTGCAACGAATCTGGTCGAACGCCCCTCCTCTGACACGGCGGAGGCTCCTGGTCGTGGCGGTCGCTCCTTCGCTCGTGGACGGGGTCGAGGTTTTTGCCCTCGTGTCCAGTGTCAGATCTGTAGTCGCTATGGCCATTTTGCACAACGTTGCTTCTATCAGTACCGTCGTGATGATCAGTCTCCTAACGATCCAAAAACTTGGCCTGGCGTTGATGCGAATTCTGGAAGAGAGAATATTCAAGAAGTCAATTGGAATGGTCAAAATTGGGGCACATATGGTCAACCAAAAGTTTTAAATCCAAGAGAGGGGTTCGGTTATCAAGGAAATTGGCCGGTGGTGGATCACTTAGCTACACGTGGGCCTCCCCTCCCTACACGTGGGCTGATTGGTGCAAGACCAATTTCAAGTGGATGTCCACCTTTTCAACACGCAAGGCGTGATTATGGTGGGCCCTATAGTGATGCATGGTGTGAGTATGGTGGGGACCCTAAGGCTCAATTTCATGCTCAATTTCATGGACAATCTGGTGGGCCCTCTAATGCGCATGTTAATGCTTATTTTAATGGGCAATCTGGGCCGCGTGGCCCTGACTCTCATGGACCGCATGAAATTGGAAATAATCCTGTGCCTCGTGGACCGGTTCAAACACGGACTTCGGATGAACAACATTATTCTACACCTAATGCCAATTGTGCTACTATTCATCCGTCTCGGGAAGTTGTTGATCCTGATATTCCATGGTGCACAAAACCAAGAGCTCAAGTCTTTCCTGTTGATTCCTCTCCGTACGACTCCTCTCTGTTTGTTGGACTACCTCCGCGGGTTTCTGACTTACATGCATCTGATTATTCTGATGCCACAGCTTATGATTCAAATTTCAACAATACAAGTTCATATGATCCACTGTCAGTATGAAATGCGACTTGGTGTCCAGACTCGGGTGCCACTCACCACATGTGTCAGAATACATCTGTTCTCAATTCCTCCAACCCGTATACAAGTACCTCTTCACTTAAAATGGGTAATGGCGCTTCTACTAAAATTGCCTCTATTGGGAATTCGATGTTTACTATAGAAAAGAAAGTCTTACACTTATCAAATGTTTTGTGTGTACCTAGCATTCGCAAGAACTTGCTTTCTGTGTCTAAATTTGCTGCTGATAACAAAGTCTTTTTTGAATTTCACCCTTCATATTGTGTGGTTAAGAATATCCAGACGCAGGAAATATTGATGCGGGGCTGAGTTCGTGATGGACTTTATTATTTTTCGGCCAACTTGACGGATGAATTTCCAGTGGTGCATAATGCCTCCGTTCGAGACACTACCTTGAGTAATAATGAGTTTACATTGTGGCATAGGAGACTAGGCTATCCATCTCCTACTATAGTGAAGAATGTTCTTAGTAAATGTCACATTACGTTCAATAAAAATTGTTTTTATGAAGTATGTGTAGCATGTCAGCAAGGGAAATCACACAAACTACCGTTCTCACAATCCCTCACAAAGTATGATGATTTTTTTGAACTTGTAGTTTCTGATCTATGGGACCAGCTTCTGTTTCATCTGACGGAAATCTTTACTATATATCCTTCATTGATATGTGTAGTCATTTCACGTAGATTTATTTGATTAAACGTAAATCTCAAGCTCTTGATTGTTTTATACAGTTTCGACAGATGGTTCAGACTCAATTTGGGAAATGTATTAAGAAATTTCAGAGCGATTGGGGTGGTGAATTTCGGACGTTTGCATCTGTCCTAGCGAGTCATGGCATTCTTCACCGATTATCGTGCCCTTATACGTCGGAACAGAATGGGGTAGCTGAATGTAAACATTGCCATATTGTGGAAACTGGTCTTACCTTGTTAGCTCAGGCTAATGTACCTATGAACTACTAGGGTTATGCCTTTCGCAGTGCTGTACATCTCATTAACCGACTACCCACATCGGTATTAGGTGATCAATCTCTGTATCAACGTTTGTATGGTCATCCACCAGAGTATGAGCATCTTGGAGTTTTTGGGTGCTATTGCTTTCCCTGCTTACGACCGTTTGTTCGACATAAGCTTGACTATCGCTCTCAACCTTTTACGTTTCTTGGGTACAGCTCCCAGCATAAAGGTTATTTCTGTTTACTACCAGATGGGAAGGTCATTATTTCTCGTCATGTGACTTTTGATGAACAAAAGTTCTTGTTCTCGTCTCCTGGTTCTCTTTATGGTCAACAGTCTCCACCCGTGAGTCTTCCTACATATGTTTCCATTGTCAGACCGCTGATTCCTCAAAGTTGTGCAGCATGTTCTGGAGATCGTGGAAATCCATCGGTTGACTCTATAAATGCCCAACCACATACCAGTGCAACCAATGCTTCATCATCTACCTCCAACTCATCTACCTCCAGGTCTTCCGAAAACACCAATATTTTGTGAACTGCATCAAGCCCTTCAGCAGATGGCTCACTGGAAGAATTGCCGACTATTGAAGTTGTTCTTGCTGTGAGAGAACGTGAGCCTGTTAACACCCATTCAATGGTTACTAGGGCTAAAGCGGGAATATTTAAGCTAAAAGTGTTATCTGTTGATACAACTGATTTTGAGCCTAACTCGGTTGAAAAGGCTCTTGCTCATCCTGAATGGCGCCAGGCAGTTCAAGCTGAGTTTGATGCTTTGTTAGCTAACTCCACCTGGGCTCTTGTCCCTCTTCCGTCTGGTCGCAAAGCAATTGGTTGCAATTGGTTGTTTAAAGTAAAAAAGAATCCTGAAGGATCCATTGATCGACGGAAGGTCTCGGTTAGTTGCCAAAGGATGCTCTCAAGTACCGAGATGTGATTTCACAGAAACATTCAGTCCAGTGGTCAAACCAGCAACTATACGTGTTATTATTTCTGTTGCTGTGTCTCGTGGGTGGCAACTCAGGCAAGTTGATGTGAATAATGCTTTTTTGAACGGAGATTTAACTGATGAAGTTTTCATGCAGCAACCCCCGGGGTTTGTTCAATATGGTTTGCATGGTGAACAGCTAGTGTGTCGTCTGACTAAAGCCCTCTATGGTTTACGACAAACACCCCGTGCCTGGTTTGACAAGTTGAGGACATATCTTGTTGGTAATGGATTTACGGTTTCTAAGTCTGATGCTTCATTATTTGTGAAGGTTCTTAACAAGCTTACGTTGTATGTTCTTGTTTATATGGATGACATCATTGTAACTGGAGATTCGTTTGTTGAAATTGCTAGCTTTATTCAGCAACTTAACGACAAATTTGCTCTTAAAGATTTGGGTGAGCTTCATTGTTTTCTGGGGGTTGAGATGAGCAAATCTACTTCTGGTAGTCTTCATTTGTGTCAACAGAAATATATTAAGGAGCTTCTTACTCGCTGTTCTATGGATAATGCGAAACCTGTTCATACACCAATGATTAGTTCGCCTGTGATGTCTAAAGATGAAGGTGAACAACTTGCTGATCCAACTGAGTATCGGAGTCTAGCTGGAGCTCTTCAATATATTGTCTTAACTCGACCGGATATTTCATATGCGGTAAATCGGGTCTGTCAGTTCATGCATGCTCCCACTACAGTACATATGATAGCTCTAAAACGTATTCTGCGGTATCTACGTGGTACACTATCTCATGATCTGGTTTTTCCTCCGTCTGATAGACTTTCTTTGGTCGGCTATGCGAATGCAAATTGGGGGCTTGATTTTGATGATCGTCGATCCACAACAGGATATTGTGTATATTTTGGGAATGTTCCTATCTCATGGTGTTCCAAGAAACAGCAAGTCGTCTCTCGATCCACGACTGAGGTTGAGTATCGGAGTCTAGCCGCAGCCATTAGTGATATTGCGTGGCTCGTTTCTCTTTTGTCCGAGTTAAAACTCACTTCTGCTGATGTTCCTACTGTATGGTGTGATAACACCAGTGCTGTTGCTGTTGCTGTTGCAGCTAATCCGGTTCTGCACTCCAAGTTCAAGCATGTTGAACTTGATCTGTTTTTTGTTTGTGAAAAGGTGGCTAAAGGCGAATTAATTGTTGGTGAAGTTCTGGCCTGTGATCAAGTTGCGGATATTCTTACTAAGCCGTTGTCTGTATCTCTGTTTACTCGATTTCGTCATCTTCTTCAGATTGTGTCTCTAGAAGAAGCTAGGTGAATGTTATAGTATAAGTCACGTGTTTAGTATGGTAAATAGAGGTTAGCATTCTGTTGTGAGCTAGCATTCTGTTATGAGCTAGCATTCTGTTATGAGCTAACAATTTATCAGTTAGGCATTGTTGCCTATATAATGTGTGTATCAAGATTCATTAATGGCAAGATTCATTGACACAATTTATTCATCATCTTCACTAATAAGTTTAGTAGTCATACTCTTTCAAATTCTCACCCCAAATCAAGAGAAAAGTTATAAATTGGCCTTTCCTGAGATGAGGTAATAGTTATAAAGTGACATTTCCCTAGACAAAGTAATGTAGTTTCATATTTATACTTTTTAATAGGGATAGGAGTCTTGACAACTTGTAATTGAGCCATACGTGTGATAGGGAGGAGTTGCATGCTACATATGCGTTTTATAACCGCAATGACCTTAATTTTGACGGAGAAAATTATCGTTTGAGTTTTTACCAGTTAATGAAAATGTTACGTGTTTGTTTTGTTAGGATAGACAAATTGGAGGATCAAAATTGTTGAGACACTTATGCACATTTAATTGGCTTTGAAGAATTACGCTATCTTGGAATTGTGCTCAGCAAGCTTGGGCCTTGTATAGACAAGGCTCTTTAAAACTTGGTTAAGTGTTTATAGCTCCCATAGAGAATTTTTAAGGAAAAAGTCTTCAGAAGTTTTGTGTCGTCTGAGTTTTTTTCTTGTTACAATATCTACGTTTCGTTATTGAGGTTAAAAAGTGTTTTTAAAAGTATGGTTTATTAATTTTTAGTGTTCTCCATTGTTGCAAAAGAAAATTGTGGTTGAGGGTTAAAATATTGTTTTAGACATGAAGTCGAAAGTTAAAATTAGTTAGATTATACGATATTTAAATAATTTAATATAATGGTATATGAAGTTTAAATTTTAAATACCTTTTAAATAATTAATATATATTTTGTAAAATTAATGATACATAAAATCATTTAATAACTTAAATATAATAATAAATTATATTTTAATATTTAATCTAGTGATACATAAAATATGAATTAATTTACTTTTATACCTTTTAAATAATTAATATAAAAAATGGTATTTTGATATTTTTCACTCTCAAACACAAAAGCCAAAAGCTAAAAGTACCTAAATATTAACTCTTGTGTTTTGGTTAAAAAACACTTTTGCACCACAGTTTTGAGTCAAAAGCCATGGGGCCTAAGTCTTTACCTTCTTGCTTTGTGTTTTAGGCATTGTTAGTAATAACTTGTCTTGGTAAATCGTGATAAGGTTGGTATTTGAATGAGTTTTTTTTCATAAGTTCCCTCTATGTTGTAGGGCACAGGTTCAATTCCACCAAGTGCAAATGTTGAGATTTCTTTGGTGGGTGATCAAGTGCACATGCAAAATCTACCTCTTCAAACACCCAACGAAACTCTCTCACTATTGAACTTGTTGCCCCTTTAAACACTCGGGCTCTTAATAGAGTCGAGTGACAAAATCTCCACTAGAGATAATACTAACCTATTGAGAGATGGTTTATCAACTTTCAACAAACGATATTTCAGTGACTTCTTTTAAATAAATATAATGGTAAATGGATAATTGAAGAAAAGACGAAGGATTGACGACCATAGTTTAAACTAATGGACTTGTAAAAAAAAACTTAGAAGCTTCAAAAATCCCAAGCTGAAAACACTTAAAACAAACCAAGTATATCTTTCTCAACACCCTACCTCAAATGTCATCATCAAATAGATACAATGTTTGAGGTTTGCTATGGTAGGGACCTCACTGTTTGTATTTTTTTTTTTAAAAAACCTGTCGAGACTAATATTATAAGTGCAAAGATGAGTAATCCTAGAGGCTACAGAAATTTTCGATTGACAATATTGTTGTCGAGATAGTGAGATTATTTTTAAAAAAATTATTATTTTATTAGAACTTGGACGGATTTTATGTTGAAAATGACAATTCCCCAATTTATTTCATTTTTGTGTGATTAAGGAATGATTTTCAGAACTAAATTGATGATTAAATTGATTAAATTATTAATTTGTCGATTTGTTAAAAAATTTATAAAAATACAAACAAAAAATAGTTCAATCAATTTTTTAACAAATCAACCAATTTTTTTATATACCATAGTTCTTTTTTTTCCCTTTGAAAAAAACAATGAAATTTACATGGAAATAGATTTGCGTGTTGAAGGTGGAAAGAAACACACTACATACATGTTTCTGTTGTTTACTTGGAAATATATTTGCATTTTACATAATTGGAAGGGCTAAGTGGAATTTTTCAGATTCAACCATGGAAGGGGAAAAAAAGAGAAGGAAAACATCTAAGAAGCCTATATGATGTTCATGTTTTTCAACTCTATCTCTCAATCTCATTCTTCCTCAACAATATCCTTTGGATAAACCTGAAAAGTAAAAATATAAAAGACGTTATACAAAATTCATTGGCAAGATAATCATGCATAAAAAACTTATGTTATTCATATACGGGTATGATTAGATTTTTCTAGGTTGATTCATGCACGTGAAAATTTCTTTAAAGTCATATTCCTATGTATCATACATGAATGTTAATATAGGTAATTTAAGAAAAAACGAAAACTTCGAGTAATATAGTGAAAAGATTATCATGCACGAAAAAGATATGTTATTGGATAAAGACATGCATCTCGCAAATGTACGGTTAGATTATTTTTTAAGTATTTGAAAGATTTTCGAAAGTCATATCATTGTGCTAATATGTCACACATGAATTGCAGCAACTAGGAGTGACAGCAAAAGATTGCTCACTCTCTGTTCGTTAGCTCAAACCGGCAAGTAGGCATCGATATGCTTTTCAGGATCAAATGTTTCCTTTATTTATCCTTCATTTTTACCTTTCATAACAACCTTCTTCAAGTCTTCTGACTCTTTAATAACTGCAGTCTGTAATTGGAATAGTTAAGGTCAGATGCAGGCATTGTATAAGACTTATCGCTATGTATTCGGAGAATACGGCCCGGCAATTCGGAGTTGAAGCAAAACTACGAGTTGTTGACTAAAATGTCATTTGCAATGTTTCAAGATAAAGGATCACTTACTTCTGGATTCTTGTCCATTTCGATGAAGACCGCTTGCATCTTGCTGTATATTTCGGAGTCACTAGCTTTCTGCTTTATGCTTTCTTTCGCACTCTCCACCATTTTTGTCGGATGACCTGCATTTCGTACACGAAAAATTAAGCATGTAACCAGTTCAACTATATCTGGTAGGAAACTTTGCTTTAGAATATATGTACCCACCTGCCCTTTGAGAACTGCAAGGCTCTTTGTATGCATAGGAGACTCTGGTAGGACTCCATTCGAAGGAGGGAGGCCGATTAGTCCACAAAGTAAAGTCTGCAAGCATGTTCCCGGTGGTAAAACGTGAGTATACGATAAGATTGTTTATAATTCGGTTGGTGGCACCGTTCGAGCATGAGGTTTACCATGAATCCAAGCAGCAAGATGTCATAATGATATGCAGATGGATTCTTGAGATTGAATTCCTTTTCTTGTGCCAGTTGCAAAGCAACACTGTGGTCAAAAAAGTAGAGCCCCGCAATCATCACAGGTGGAATAAATGCAGCAAAGATGTACAATGGAGGGATCCTTCCCAGATCCTGCAATTTGATTATTTATAACACTGTCAACCTTGAACCTTGAACCTTGTAGCCTTTTCTTGCAAGACATATACGATAAGCGAGTACGGTCACCTTAATTACGGTCCAATGTTGTGATGATGCAGGTTCCCATGGCAGAGGACTAAAAAGCCTTCTTGGAACCCCAGAAGGAACTTTGCTTGGTACACTAAATGACATTGCTGTCCACACTAAAACCATTAAAGGTACCCCATAATCTGCAATGAAGCTTCCAAACCACCCCGTACAACATTCAGCATCCATTTATGAGAGCTTATTTTGTATACTAAATCCGAAAATAGTCAAATGCTATGAATTTGTTTGCTTGACAAACCTGTGCCATACCACCATGACCTCGCCCTTCGACTTTTCAAGGCGGTATAGAGAAGGCCAAGCGAGAATATGATTCCCAACAATCCATTTGTGTAAAGCCATTGAAATTGATACTTCTCTGACTTCGCGTCTTTATGTTCAGGAACTTGGAATTCACTCACAACTCCCTGCAATCGAATCATCAGTAGGTGTTTAGAACTTCATATAGTAGATGATTTATTTTCTTTTGATCAGATTTTACCTTGACAGCCTCTTGAATAAACAGAACACCGATCAACATGCCTAAAAACTCGCCTGCAATCCTTGTGAACCGGTTAATTACCGTGCAAGCATTGAATACTGCAAGCAGAAGCAACAAGAGAGCAGTCCAAACACAAACCCTGCAAAACATTTATCAACTTAAAAGATCAAGTACTTCCCAAAAAACTTTGGCAAAACCGATAACAACGGAGACTCGTTTTACCATCCGACCCAAGCCAAGTATAGTTCCTGCCCCAAGTCATCTCTTCCTTTTGCAAAGTTATACAAATATGTATACATGATAACAGTTGGCTCTGCAACTCCAAGAATCAAAAGTGGTTGGCCACCGAATATCGAGTGTAGAATACCGCAAAGGGCAGTCGATGCCAACGTTTCAACCGTGCTTAGGCTCCAATCTAAACCCAAATCCATGTTAAACATAACCTTTTAACTTCACCATTGAATACTGTTTCATGAATGGAACAGTGACAAACCTGTATCTCGGCTCAGCTGCTCGCCGAAGGCGATAACGGGGAGAGCAGAAGCAAAGAAGATGTTTGAGCATAAGGAACTTGTCGAGGGTACTTGGCCATGGGCATATCAGGCTCTTTGTTTTTCGTGTGGTTGCACATGGAGGATCTTTGTAAAGAATTGGGATGAGGTGTGCTTCATTGTTATATCGATGTTTATGATATATGAAAACTGTAAGCGACCAAATTGGTTTTTTCTCAAAATCATGTTAACAAGTATTTAAAAAAAAAAATCATATAAAAACAGCAATTAATTCCAACTTCCACTTCTGTATTGGATTCCTAATTAGAGTATAATTAAAACACATCTATCTATATAAATGTATTATTTCTTCACTTTCAAAATCATATCATAACACAGGAAAAAAACATTCAAAATACTACCATGGCTTTATGTTACAACGTGAATATTAGGCAAGAAAACGAGCCTGACTTAGAAGAATTCGATGATAATGTTTTCAACTTCAATATAGAGTTTCGTTATGTTCCATATCTCAACGCTGAAATCACTCTAGATAACTTTGAACAAAGCCTGGTTTTTGATCGAGATATGTTTTTGTCTGAACAAAATCACCAAGACATCATTAACTGCATAGTTCCTCATTCGGTAGTTTTTCCAGAATTCATTGAGTTCACTGTCTATCCTCCCATTTAACGGTTTGCGAGGGATGCAAATAGCAACCCAATGAAACTTGGGCTTAAAGTAATAAATATAGAGGTGGTTGTGGACATAGTTGTTGATGTGAACATCATCGACGATGATGATATTGATTATGATGATGAGTTGATTGATGAATTATTGATGAACGCTGTGCTCAACTTCACGCCAACAAGTAGGTCATCGATTGAAGGTCTGGAAAGGGTTAAATGGGATCCAATGACGAAAAAGGAGGATGAATGTGTGATACGAGCACGCCCGGGGCACCAACGAATTTTAATTTGTGGAGCTCGTTATTGGCTCATCTCTTAGCTCATTTTAGTTAGTTAATTGCTGGAATAAAAATTAGTTAACTTAGCTTAAGTTAATTAAATGAAATTTAATTAATTTGGTTTAAGTTAATTAAGTAATTTAGTCAAAATTAATTTGTGCAAGCTTTAATTAATTTGTCTTCTTTCGTACATTAGTTTGTGTCAATAAATATGTGTCACTAATTAATTTAATTAGTGGTTGCCGAATTTTTGATATCTAATTGCCATTGTAATGTGCTCATTTTATAAATTAATAAGTTGGCTTAATGTATTGCAGGTAGCATGAATCAAGTATGGAGCTTAATCCTTCTTGGCCGAATATGGTGAACAAGTAGTCATGGTTTCATGAATTTTTAAATTGCTAGAAGGATCTATGAGCAAGTGCATCTTTGGCGGCAAGAGAATGCAAATGGAAGGCCGAAATTCATGGAAGAAATATGGGCTTTAATTCTTGGAGCATGAACGCAAGGATCCATGTAATTGAGAAAGCATGGACATTTGTTTTGAATAAATAATAAACTACATGGAGACTTGGATGGCTTGGTGAAGGAATATTGTGGGATTGAAAGAATTAATTAATAAATTAAATAAGGTATAGTGGGTGCATAAAATAATAGCATAATGGAAAGCATGCATGAGAGCTTAGTAGTGGACGGCAAGCACATTCTAAATTGGGCACATGGAGCATTAAAATAATCAAGTTGGATTGAGCATGTGGGAATTAAATTTGACAAGCTTTGAATTAAATAATGAATTGGTGAAGGCATGTATGGAACCATGCGTGAATTTAAACAAGGGATAGTGGCCATAATGTTTTAATGGTTTGGCCATAATGTTTCTTATATATGGATGGCACACAAAGAAAACAAATCCATGAAATTAGTTGCCTAGCATGGACGGCACAAGCTTAAAAGGGGACTTGGTGAAGGAATAAACAAATGTTGATTAAGGGATGGTCGGCATGTTTGACTTGAATAAACAAATGAGGTTGAGAGCATCATGGGACTAGTGATGAACGGCCATGGGTAAAAACAAAATATAAACATGTGATTAATTTAGTTTATTCAACTTGGAAGGCAAGAGATAATGGCCATAGTATTTTTGGTTTGGACGGCAATGACAGTCTATGCATGCTAAGAATTAAAATGGAGTTGAAACTTAATTTGAACATGGGCAGCCAAATGGAAGCCTATTGGACAGCAACTTGGACGACACATGGACATGGGAAATGAGATTAATTTTCTTTACAATTAGGTGCAATTGGCCCAACAACCTATCCATTTTCTTTTCATTTCTTTTTTTTTTTTCCGGCTAGCTTGTAGATTAGCCTATAAATATTTTGCTATTTTCATGTTGGAAAGACAGAATTTTGATGAATGAAATTTTATGAACCTTGTTCATTTGAGTGAGTTTATCTCCTCTTCGTTTCCGTACAAGCTTCGTTAGACTTATCAAGCTTGCTTGTGGCGTCTTCGACTTGTTTGAACTTATCACCAAATTTCGTTTGATGTGGCGTTCATCAACTTATCTCCATCTTTTCACCTTAACGATATAAGAAACGGGGTGACACTAATATATAGTGTTGAATCTTTCTTAAGTTAAGTTCGTATTTCCATTTCCATCATCGATTCCATTTATCCACCTTAAACATTATAGAACTCGGGGTGACACTCTTTAGTGTTGAATCGCTTCTCGTTTAAGTTCTTTATCCATCTCCATTAAATTATCCTTTTATCTATCTTATTTATTTTTATTTCATTCCACCAAACCGAACCATCTTCTATTTTATTCACTTAAGCTTCCGCAAACTCATTTATATTTTCCGATTATTTTCCAAAGGCTTGATTTCTCCTCGTAGACGATTGGGCAACCCGTATACGTTTCGACTCATTCCGAGCCGGTTCGTATCAATGTGCCATTTGCTTGGAGGAATTTGTGGAAGGCGAAGAGGTTGCTTCGATGCCTTGCGGCCATGGTTACCATGATGGTTGTATTGTTAAGTGGTTGGAAACTAATCATATTTGCCCATTGTACCGATACGACATGCCCACTTAAATTTACTTTTAATCCTATAATTATTTTGTGTCTCCTATTTTAACATACTTTCTATTTTTGTATTTTCACAAAGTAAATTAGATATAAAAAAAGTTTCATCAACATTACTCTCAACTGTAAGTATAACCCTTTCGTCGCATATCTAATTCTTGTTCATTATTGAAAATTTAATTTTTAATGGTACTTTTTAACTTTTACGTCGTCATAAGAGCCTCAAAATTAAGCCAAGAAAATTGAATAGCATGTTGAACAATCTGCGATCTTAATTTTTTTGAGAAAACTGGATTTCACATTCTTGGCTAATGGAGCCATTCTCCCACAGATTCAATATATTTTGCTGGGTGCAAAGTGGCAGTTGAACATCACAACTGTCTCCCAAAATTGTTCCCTCAGTTTGGGATGGTTCAATATCTTTGTGGATCCCCTATAATATCATTTGGTTTCAAAGGAACCAACTTTGCTTGTTTTAGAGTGAGCATTAGGGTTAAAGAGAGTTGTACTTGATATGAAGAGACCCTTGGATCATCGATTTTCCCTTACCCGTAATCTCGGACAAATTTGTGATGTGTGGTTTTGTTGTTGAGCAGTTGGGTTCCTCTATGGCCCCCCATCGACCCTAAGCCAAGGACCTTGTGTTATCTCAATCGTTTGAACCTCTATAGCGCTTTTCTCAGCAACTCTGCTTCGCTGGGTGATCTCTGCTTTCTTCCAAATCCTCTTCAACAAGCGGAGGGACCTCCTTTACATCTTTGCTGGGGGTTGCTTTTCCCAATTTACCAATTGGGTCATTAGGTTTTCCGTCTCTCGCGACCTTCTCTTTGTTAACACCTCTGTTTCTCTCCTTCACTCTGCCATTACTTCCATTTCAGGTTCCCCTTCCCTTCACTTTTACCTTTCTGATTTCATATTTCTGACTTGGGTTTTTGTATCTTTTTTCATTAATTGAGTCTGTTGTTCTATTTAGCTTTATTGTCTGCTTAGGTTTCCTCAATCATAGCAGGGATTTGGGGTTTATCTTTTTTGGCTTTTATTGTTTTTTCTTGGGAATTTAGGTCTGAAGTTAGCAATTTTGAACCCATTTTATTGAATTTGCTTTTAGAAAACATTATGTATACTATATTAGAAGTTGGATATTTTGGACTCAAAGGCCTATATATATTCAAAAACACTGCATTTGGGTTTTACATTTTAAGAGTTAATTTGGTGACTAACATGTAAATTCTAAATAAATTAAAAGACACACAATTTAAATTGCACAAACTGGAAATTTCAAATATATATACACATAGGAATGTATTGCTAAGAACATCACTTCAAGCTTAGGTGGTGTTGGATAATCCGTATTGATAACAAACCAATTATATATGAATTGAAGATAATCTTCATAGGCTTGTTACTAGATGAAGAGTGGTCTTAACATCTTTAATATTGAGGGTAAAATTAGGAAGAAGAAAGAACATGGCAGTTCATACAGTGGACGTGTGCTAAGATTTGCTTTAATTGAATTGTTAGCATTTTTCCCTTACTGAAATGATTTTTCCATGATCTACTTATAATATCTAAATTTTTCGTCATCCATAGGATTAGACTGAGCAAATAACTCATCTCAATTGTAGACTTCCTAAAGTCCCATGTGTGTTTCATGCGACAAGGTTCTAAACCTATCTTTGGTGAAGTAGAGTGAAAGCGTTCCACGTGTCAACCATGCATGTCAACCATGCATGTGATTGTGAAGATTATGCTTGTTGAGACGTCACTGACGAGCGAGTTTATCTTAGACATGGTTGGTGAGGCATGTATAACAATTCTCACCCCAAGTCGAGGGAAAAGTTATAAATTAACCTTTCCCAAGATGAGGTTATAGTTATAAAGTGACATTTTCTAAGACGATGTAATGGAATTTTAGATTTATACTTTTTAAGAAGGGTAGGAGTCTTGGCAACTTATAATTGAGCAATACATGTGATAGGGAGGAGTTGCATGCTACATATGCGTTTTATAACCGCAACAACCTTGATTTTGGCAGATAAGATTGTCATTTAAATTTTTACCGATTAATGAGAATGTTATGTGTTTATTTTGTTAGGATAGACAAATTAGAGGATCAAAATTGTTGAGACACATAGGCAGATTTAATTGGCTTTGAAGAATTATGCCATCTTAGAATTGTGCTCGGCATGCTTGGGCCTTGTATAGATAAGGCTCTTTAAAACTTTGTTAAGTGTTTATCTTGCCACATTAAGAACTTGAGAATTTTTGAGGAAAAAAGTCTTCAGAAGCTTTGTGTCGTCTGAGTTTTTTCTGGTTAGAATATAGTTATTGCTGTCAAAAAGTATTTTTTATAAGTGTGGTAGAAAAGTAGTGTAAAAAAGTGTAGTTTATTAATTTTCAGTGTTCTCCATTGTTATAAAAGAAAATTTTGGTTGAAGGTTAAAATATTATTTTAGACATGAAGTGAAAAATTAAAATTAGTTAAATTATACGATATGTAAATAATTTAATATAATAGTACATAAAGTTTAAATTTTAATACCTTTTAAGTAATTAATATACATTATTGTAAAATTAATGATACATAAAACCATTTAATAACTTAAATATAATAATAAATTATATTTTAATATAGTGATACATAAAATAAATTAATTTACTTTTGTATACCTTTTAAATAATTAATATAAATAAGGTATTTTAATATTTTTCACTTTCAAACACAAAAGTCAAAAGCTAAAAGTACCTAAGTATTAACTTTTGTGTTTCGGTGAAAAAACACTTTTGCACGCAGTTTTGACATCAAAATTCATGGGGCCCAAGTCTTTACAGTCTTGCTTTGTGTTTTAGGCATTGTTATAGTAATAGTTTGTCTTGGTAAATTGTGATAAGGTCAATATTTAAGTGAGTTTTTTTTCATAAGTTCCCTCTATGCTGACTTGTAGGGCATAGGTTCAAATCCCACCAAATGCAAATGTTAGAGATTTTTTTGGTGGGTGATCAAGTGCATATGCAGAATCCACCTTTTCAAACACCCAACGAAGCTCTCTCACTATTGAGCTTGTCGCCTCTTCAAACACTCGGGCTCTCAATAGAGTCGAGAGACAAAATCCCCACTAGGGATAATACCAACTTATTGAGAGATTGTCTATCAACTTTCGACGAACGACATTTCAAAGATTTCTTTTGAATATATATAATGGTAAATAGGTAATTGAAGAAAAGACGAAGGATTGACGGCCATAGCTTAAACTAGTGGACTTGTAAAGAAATCATAAAAGCTTCCAAAATCCGAAGTTGAAAACACTTAAAACAAACCAAATATATCTTCCTCAACACCCTACCTCAAATGTCATCATCAAATACATACAATGTTTGAGGTTTGCATGAGTTATGGTAGGGGACCTCACTGTTTGTATATTTTTTGCCTTTTATACAGTGACTGAATTTTATCATTACACAACAAAATTTTATTATTACAAGACATTTCATTCTCAATCATTTTTTTTTTAAAAAATAATCTCATTATTTCGACAACAATAGTGTCAACCGAACATCTCTCAAACCTCTAAGATTACTCATGTTTGCACATGTAATATTAGTCTCTACAAGTTCTTTTGTTGCTAATACTACAAGTAAAATGCTTTTTAGTGACGAAATATTTTGGTGGATTTTAAGTTTGTCAGTAAAATTATTATTTTATAAGAACTTGGACAGAATTTATGTTGAAAATGACAATTTCCCAATTTATTTATTTTTGTGTGATTAAGGTAAAGTTTCTCAGAGCTAGATTGATGATTAAATTAATTAAATTATTGGTTTGTCAGTTTGATTAGTTTGTACAATTTAATTAAATTAATCATTAAAAATATTTATAAAAATACAAATAAAAAATAGTTTAACCATTTTTTTAACTTAATTCTTATTGGTTCACAAATCAACCGATCTAATATCTTTCTAGACCAATAACATAACTGATTGGTCTAGACCGGTTTCCACAACCATAGTTCTTTTTTTCCCTTTGGAAAAAAACAATAAAATATATTTGCACCTTACATGGAAATAGATTTGCGTGTTGAAGGTGAAAAGAAACACACTACATGTATGTTTCTGTAGTTTACTTGGAAATATATCTGCATTTTACATATTTGGAAGGGGTAAGTGGAATTTTTCAGATTCAACCATGGAGGAAAAAAGGGGAAAAAAAGAGAAGGAAAACATCTATGAAGCCTATATGATGTGCCTATATGATGTTCATGTTTTTCAACTCTATCTCTCAATCTCATTCTTCCTCAACAATACCCTTTGGATAAACCTGCAAAATACAAATAGAAAAGACATTGTTATACAAAATTCATTGGCAAGATAATCATGCATAAAAAAGATATGTTATTCTTTTATGAGTATAGTTAGATGTTTCTAAGTTGATTCATGTACGTGAAGAATTCTTCAAAATCATATCTTATGTGTCAAACAGGAATGTCAATATAGGTAATTCAAGAAAAATGAAAACTTAGAGTAATATAGTGAAAAGATTATCATGCACGAAAAAGCTATGTTATTGGATATAGACATGCATCTCATAAACGTATGGTTAGATTCTTTTTTGAGTTTCTTCATGCTACTATGTGACAAATGAATGCCTAACACAGGTACGAAAAAACTGGAGCATCCTACCTGGCCCTTCCGCTCCTCACTGAAGCTAACATTTCGGAGCTTTACCTCTTCTCTACTTGTTGTCAACTCATCTAATAACTCAGCATCAAACCTTTCAACTGCATCAGCCTCATTCTCAAAACGAGATATATACATTTCCTAACAAAAAAAAAAAACTCAACATTTTTAGCTTTTTTTGTTAGTTTTTTGTGGCTCCACAAATAGAAAATGACCAATAGCAAATACCCTTGAAGAGATGCTGAGGGATGTTCTTGGGAAGGCACCGGTAAGCTCCTCGTATTCGGCCTCATCGAGTTCACGGAGATAATTTGGGAGAATGAGCTTTGGGAGAATGTATTGCCTTATGATGATGAGAAGGAAGAAGGGAAATGGAAACAAGATTCCAGCTATAGGAATCCATGTTACACCAAAGCATATGCGGAGTTATAGGAACGGGAAGAGCGTAAATATCGCAATAAATTGGTACAGTACTGACTCCACGAATGAAGCATGAACATGTTCCAACACCCTGCAAATTTGGATCATTGATGCAGCAGAGGAATTAGCACCATTGCCTAGCAATGTGTTTATTGTGAGCAATCAAGGTACTTGAAGCAAAGAGATTGTTGCATACTTATATCATCGGCTAGGTGCAATGAAGAGATGTAACACTCCTATACCATGTTCGACTCAAGAAACCTGATATAGGAATATTACATTTGGGTGCCAAAGTAATCCTTTGCTAATCACTAATATATTAGAACATAAAAACGGACAAATAATAAATTAGTCATTACAACTACTTGGAACATACTTGATTTTTCCTAAGTACATGCCATTCTATTCAAAATTTTAAAACGAACCCTTTTCTTGCTTGAAGATGTGATGAGATGAAAGCTCGTAATTTCAAATACAATTCTTTAAAATTTTTGTACCTAATCTGCACACGAAAATAAACCGTACGCTGAGTATACATCCAATGGTATTACTATAATTCAAATACTTAAAATAAAAAAAAAACAATAAATATGCACAATTTACCTTACCACTATTTTACTTTCAATAAAACATTCATGCATTTAAAACTTTATCTTTTTTTAAAAAAATGAGTAAATTATATGTCTGCCCTTTGGCACATTTTCTTGCTTTTCTAAACTTTTGTCTTTATTTTGACTGTCGAAACCATTTTAAAATCGGTTTAGAAAACGGGATCGACTTTTAAAAACATAAGCGGGAGTTGCCACCAATCCCTTTTTGCTTAGATGTGATTGGAACACCTTTAAGAAAACGTTTTATTTAAAACATTTAATTTTGGTCCACAAAATAAAAACAAGAAAACGGGTTCGGGAGTCTGTTACGTATGAGGAAGGGTTAGCACCCTCATAACGCCCAAAAATTGGTACCTAATTGATAGAATCATGTCCAAATGTTTGAGATTTAAAAAAGTTAAAAAAAAAATGATCCTTTTATTTGAAGGTAAACCAAGACTACCTATCTCAAAGAAATAAGAATACCACACCAATAAGTTAGGATACAGTATCTCATAACCTCGAAGCTAAATACATCTTTTTAGAAAATTCTTAGTATCTCATAACCTCGAAGCTAAATACATCTTTTTAGAAAATTCTTACCTCGAGATACAAAACATCACACCCAGTAAGTTAGGATACAACGTTTTGAATTCTCAAGAATAAGTTTTTATGATTTAAAACTTGAGATTTCTTTGTTCCAAAGGAATATAAACATCACATCCAGCACGATAGGACACGATATTTTAAAACCTTCCTAATCAAAATTATCTCATGATTTACAAAACTTGTTAAAAGGATATTTAGCTATTTAGCCAAACGAAAAATCGCAACCCAGCACGATTAGGCACTATTTCCCGAATTTCTAAATACAAAACATTGTCTTATTTTAAAAATACCTCTAGATAAAATATGATAATTTTGCAAAAAAAAAATATATATATATATATATATATTCATGAAACAATAAATAAATAACTACACAATGGCAATTATAAATGAAAGAATATGGGCAAATAAAATATATACATAAAACCATAAATATCAAAATAGAAATTACTAAATAAATATGAAAATTTTCATGCAAGATTAATAATAAATAAATAAATAAAATAAATAAAATTACATACTTATATGATATAAACAATGTAACAATACATAAGTAAAAAGAATAGTATATAATGATTTTAAATAAAATATAATATAAACAATATAAATGAAACATGTTTTTCAATATAAATATATTTTATAAGAATAAAAATATGATATAATATAATACTATACAATGTATAGATAATATAATAACTAATATATGAAAATAATATATAGTTAAAATAACATTAAACAAACAAAATAACTAAATATATATATGTAGCACATTAATTATAAAATTATATACATAATATAAACAGTATAAATAAAATATATTAGATAATATAAATAAATTTTATATAAAATAAAGCTTTAGATATAATATATAATGTAACATAATACTATATATATACAAAATATATAATAAATTAAAAAAACATATAATAATATATAAATTATTAAACAAGTAAAATAATTAAATATAAAGATAGTAAAATATATATATATAACTTTATATTATTAATAGATTAATATATAAATAATTAAAAAATAAAATAATAAAATACTTCAATATAATATTAGAATAATTTAAATTTAAAAAAAGGGTTTGAAAAATAAATAAAGAAATAAGGACCAAATAACAATGAAAATAAATAAAAAGGGTTAAATTATAAATAAAAGAAAATAAACGGACTTAATTATAATGCGCTAAAAATAAGAGGGAGTAAAAAGGGAAATATCCCTGAAACGCTATACGTTGCGTTTTATTCAGGGACTAAAACAGACCATCAAGCAAACCACCAGGGCAAATTTGAAATTAAAAAAACTTAATTTTAAAATAAATGAAAATGCGGAAGGGTTAAAGCAGCAAATAATCCCTTTACAAAAATGCGCGGATCCTACCCCGGGTTATCGGGTCAATGCGCGGATCCTTTGCCCTAAACGACGTCGTTTTGTACTTATCAGCTTAAGTAAAAACGACGTCATTTTCTTTTTATTATATAAGTTAAAAATTTGTTTAAAAAAAAACATTTTTACATTCTTTATAAAAAAAACTGAAGGAGAGCTCTAAAATGCTCTCAAAAGGGCCCTCGCCCTTCTATCAGAGTTCGGTCAATGAGCTTAAGGCCTTCCGCCCACACGCGCCTATGCGCCGTCACTCACGGCAGCACTCAGGTATGAAATTCCGTCCCTTTCTTATTTTAATACTGTTTTGTATGAAAATATATACAAATCGAAAGAAAAAATAAAAAAATAACATATAAAAAAAATGAAAGTCACCTCTGTTTGGTATTTTATTTCTGTAAAACTTTAGTATTTTGCGTATGTGTATCGTTTTTGTATCTCTGTATATTTCTCTGTTTTTTTTACAAGTTTTTTGTAAGGATTTTTATAGTCTTCAAAATAAACGAATAAAAAGGAAATAAAAGAAACTGCTATGTTTGCTGTCGATTTCTTTCCTTTTGCAGGTGAGAAGATCTCGGGATGGCGAGGCGCGCTAACTGCGGCGCAAACTGTGGCTTGACGAAGGCTGGTGGCTGCGGCGCGACGATTGGGTTGGTGACTGCTGGACCCTTGCTTGCGGCGCCTAGGGTTTCTAGAAAACCCTAGGCCTCTGTTTCTGTTTAGTCTTGGGCCTTTTGGGCCATCTCGATAGTGGGTCTAGTTGGGTCTGGATTAATGGGTCATTAATTGGGTCAGGGTGTAATTGGGTATTGGGTATCAGCTTGGGCTAAGGGTAGTGTTTGGGCTGTAAATGGACTGAAAAACATTATTGGACATTTGGTTTTTATTTTTTGAACGGGCCCGGGCAAAAATGGGCCATTACATTAACATTTTCTAAATTCTAGTTTTCCCTTCTTGTCGTCTGTTCTGGCTGGAATTTATTGAGTTCTTTATTGTAGAAGATCTGGCAAATCTGAGTCTATTAGATGGCTAGGAAGAAGCTTTCCATGAGGAAGCAACGGTGGTGGAACGCTCCTATCAATGCTGCCTGGTGGGCGGTGTCTGATAGACAGTGTCGTCCACTTTCGTTCACTATGGAACACCATGGCTGATCTCTGGCACCCTATTGGAGGTATTTGTATTACACATTTAGGGGACAAAAAGTATCTTTTTCAATTTTTTCACGAGGTTGATATCCAATGGGTTCTTGCTGGTACACTGGGTTCTTCAACAATCACCTGCTTATAATTCAAAGAATCCAAAATGGAGAAAACCCAATAGAATTACTGTTAAATTTCACCAAATTTTGGGTACAGGTCCATGAATTACCCCCAGGTTTGATGACTGAATTGATGGCTAAACAATTCGGTAACTTCTGTGGAAAATTTCTTGATTATGATACTTCTATTCCGTCTTCGGGATTTAAGAATTACATGCGTATTCGTGTGTGTTTAGATATTTCCATCCCATTGAAACGTAAGAAGAAGATCCATATTGAGAAGTCTATAATAGTGTATGCCCGATTTAAATATGAAAAACTCAGTTTGTTTTGCTTCATTTGTGGAAAATTGGGCCATGGCGAAAGCTACTGTCCTTATCGGTTAAGAATTAAGCAGTCAAAAATCATTTTTGGCTGGGACCTTTCTTTGTGGGCGGAGCCGGGGCGGCTGAATACGGTGATGAGCAGGTGGTTACACGAAGCAGATGGTTCACAATGTTCCGCTAAAAATTTGGAAAGAACCAATCATGGTATCTCATTAAATGTGGAGAAAAATGCTGGGCAAAAAATAGGGGGAAATCTTGGGAATCAGATTTTAAATCCCAATTTAATTCCCTTGGGATCCAATCAACAATATATCACAAATGGGCAAAATCAGTGGCGTAATTAGAGCAAGGAGGATTTGATTAATGATGGAATGGTGAATGGGCCTATAGAATTGGTCTTAGAGGAGGAAAATGACCCAATTGTAATGTTGGAAGGAAAAAAAACGACAAAAGATTGTAGAGGGCCCACTTGATTCATTGGGTTCAAATACTAGGAATAGTTCTTTGGTTTTATCGGCTAGCTCTAGTGAACAGAGTAGCCGGGAGCAATAAAAATCCTAAGCTGGAATGTTCGTGGTTTGGGAAGACTACGGACTATTCAAAGGCTCAAGAATAAGCTGGGAGCCATTAATCCCCGAATTTTGTTTCTTATTGAAACAAAATTAAGTACTAAGAAGATGGAGTTGGTCAGATTGAAATGCGGGTTTGAAAATAGAATCGATATTGGGGCGACGGGTTATAGAGGTGGGCTATCACTGGGTTGGAAAGGGAATTCGTTGATTAGGCTTAAGAGTTTCTATTCCTTTCATATAGATGTTGAGGTTCAAGGTAATGATTGTGGTGCCAAGTGGCGATTAACGGGGTTTTATAGAAACCAGGATGAACGCTGCAGAGGTGCGTCTTGGGATCTGCTTAGACAGTAAGCTACGACCACAATACCCCTTGGGTCGTTTTGGGGGATTTTAACGAGATTGCAAATTATTTTGAGAAGAAAGGTGGATGCATTCGATCAGAAAGTCAGATAATGGCTTTCTGTACGACATTAGAGGATTGCAACCTTAATGATTTAGGTTTCATTGGCCGATGGTTCACATGGGAAAGAGGAAGATTCATTTCCACTAACATAAGAGAGCGTTTGGACCGCGAAGTCGCTACGCTAAATTGGATAGATCTCTTCCCAAGCTATCAGGTTGAACACTTGAGTCATTCATTTTTTGATCACTGTCCTATCTTTCTAGATACCATGGGAGGGAGACGGAATGACCAAAGGAGCAATGTAAAGATGTTTTGGTTTGAGGCCAAATGATGATTAGAAAGTTCCTTTGAGGAACTAATTAGGAGATGGTGGGAATATACTCCTAGGAGTATACCGAACAAACTAGAGAGTATGGGTCATCAAATGCAAAATTGGAGTAAAGCCAGAAGTAGAGTAGAGAAGAGAAATTGGGTTGTCTTAGAAGAAAGATTGAATTGTCTTTATAATCAGGATCTTTCGGATGAAAACTTAACTGAAATCACGGAGGTTTAGTTGGGGCTTAACTTGGAGGCTGATAAGGAAGAGTTATTTTGGGAGCAACGGCTCGAGTTAATTGGCTGAAGAATGGTGACCGGAATACCAGTTTCTTTCATAAGATTGCCGCCCAACGTTAGTTTCGTGGTCGAATTTCCTAGTTGAAAAACGAGAATGGTGAAAGATATACATCTTTTGAGGAGATTTTAAAATTGCTTTGGGTTATTTTGAAAAACTTTTTACAGCCTCTGAGATGGGATTGGATGAACACTTATTTGGACTTGTAGAAAAAAGAGTTACTGCTAGTATGAATGATTCCTTGCTTAAACGGTTCACGGAGGAGGATATTGTCTATGCAGTAAAGATGATGACACCTTTGAAAACTCTAGGGGTTGATGGATTCCTTGCAATTTTCTTCCAGAGATACTGGCATATTGTTGGACAAAAAATTTCCCGTTATTGCCCTGCTATTCTGAATGGCCAGACAGAAGTAGGTGAAATAAATAAAACACGCATTGTTTTGATCCCCAAATTTGACAAGCCGAAGAATATGTCACAATTCAGGCCCATAAGTCTTTGTAACGTTGTTTACAAAATTATTGCGAAAATCTTGGTCAATCGCATGAGTGATATATTGGGTGATTGCATTAATGAAGCTCAAAGAGCTTTTATCCCAGGGAGACTTATTTCAAATAATGTGCTGATAGCTTATGAGGTCCTTCATTCTCTCAAGATGAAGAAGAGTGGCAAGAAAGGGAATTTTGCACTAAAGTTAGACATGAGTAAAGCGTATGACCATGTTGAATAGGATTTCTTGGCGGGGATGATGAAGTATTTAGGGTTTCATGATAACTGGATTGTTCTAATCATAAGGTGTGTATGTTCGGTTTCCTATTCTTTTTGCCTTAACGGTATGAACAGCGAATGGTTTTCTCCATCAAGAGGATTGAGACAAGGAGACCCTCTCAGTCCTTATCTATTTCTGATTTGTGCTGAAGGATTTTCCACGCTCCTTCAAGATGCTAAACAGAAAGGTTGTATAGCGGGTGCACCTATTGGTAGGGAGAGACTTTTTGGAGATGCTTCGTGCGAGGGGGCCAGAGTGGTTCGCAATGTCATTCGGGAGTATGAGATGATTTTCGGGTAGAGGGTGAACTATGATAAATCTTTAATTTATTTCGGAGCTAATGTGGGCACTGATGTCAAGGAGGATATTACAAACATATTGGGAGTTTGGGTGGCTTCAAGCCCTGAGAAGTACTTAGGTTTGCCTATGATGGTGGGTCGAAATAAAACATGGGCTTTTGCTAATTTCATTGATAGATTCAGAAAACGAGTTGAAGGGTGGAGTCTACGCTATCTGTCAATGGGAGGTAAGGAGGTTTTTATTAAATCGGTTTTGCAGGTAACACCACTTTATGCCATGCAATGCTTCATTTTCCCAAAATGCTTGTGTCGAAAGCTTGAAAGTATTATGAACAGTTTCTGGTGGTCTAACAATAAAACACTGAAGGGTATCTATTGGAGTTGTTGGGAAATACTTTGTAAACCGAAGTGCAATGGTGGACTTGGTTTTAAAAATTTGTTTTTGTTTAATAAGGCCTTATTAGCAAAACAAGTTTGGCGTATTTTATCTCAACCTCATTATCTTTTAGCCAGAGTTTTAAAAGTCGTTATTTCACATTTTCAGATATATTATCAGCGAAAGTTGGCTCTTACCCATCACTTACTTGGCGAAGTATTTGTAGCGCTCAAGAGCTGATTGAGGAAAGGGTGCTGTGGCGGGTTGGTAAGGGAGATCTTATCAACATATGGAATGACCCTTGAAGAGAGAATAACAAAGTTTCAGTTCAGGAAATTAGGCCTATGTGGACAACTGTTAATCAACTCATTGAGACTGAAACTAATACCTGGAATAGGAATTTAATTCATCATTTAGTTAATGAGAATACAACAAACTGGGTTCTTGCTATCCCTATCTCCGAGAATAGATCGGAGGATACACTAGTTTGGAAACATGAAGGGTCCGGGAAATACACAGTGAAGAGTGGATATCGAGCCCTAACTACAACTCTCTTGCAGACCACTATATACAGATCCTCTAATGAGGTTGATTACAAAGATTTTTACAAAGTCCTATGGTCGCTGAACATTCCAGAAAAGATTAAAATACACAGTTGGAGGGTGTTTAATAATCTGCTACCCCACTTTAGTAACCTGGCGCGAAGAACATTGAATGTGGATGTCGTTTGTCCACTGTGTAAGGTAGATCTGGAAGATTCAAACCACCTGTTGTAGTCTTGCGGTATTTTGCATCGTGTGTGGTCCTCCTTACAGGTTAAGATCCCGTTACTCGAAGCTTCGTTGTGTTGCAAGATGAGATTTTCTAAAACATTATCTGCAACAGATGAACATCAAAAACGTATTATTGCAATTTCCTCATGGAGCCTATGGTTTCGATGAAATAAATTGATTCACGAAGGGGTGAAATTTTCATTGCAAGAAGTGCTGGGGTTTATTCGAGGTTATGAAAAAGAACTTAACCTAAATCAAGAAAACCTCCGTCCTTCTCTCTGATCTATGAGAAAGGATTTTTTGAGGCCTCCGGATGATGGTTTTATTAATCTAAACTTTGATGCATCTTTCCAGAAATATGACAGATTAGCCACAACTGCAGTTTTAGCCAGAGATTCTATGAGAGAAATTATACGGGCAAAAACTTATCTCTTTGAGAATGTGGCAGATTCTGTAGCGAAAGCAAGGGCTTGTGAAAGGGCACTAATCTTTACGGCAACGATAGGCTTTTAGCGATTGATTGTAGAAGGAGATTCACTGTCAGTTATTAAAAGCATTAAGAAGAAGGGACAAGACAAATCGGTACTCAGGCCGATTACACAACACATCTGCCAGATGGGTTTGTGTTTTGAGGAGATTTCTTACCTTTTTATGCCCCGAACTGTCAATGGAGCGGCTTATACCCTGGCGCTGGAAGGTCGGAGAAACAAGTTCTATGGTGGTTGGGTTAATGGAGTACCAGATTTAGTGATGTTGCTAGCGATGAAGGATCGGTTGGCGTGGAATCTGGATCACTAAGGTTCTTTTGTTCTGCTTTTACTTGGAGAAAGTTTGTCGAATCTCCAGGCTTTGCTCAAAGCATTTGCTCTCCCTTCCAAATCGTTTTTACAGTCCAGATAATGGAGGGTGTCTTCTATGGCTGATGTTTTGGTCTTTGAAACGACATGGTGGCTGGTTCAAGAAGTTTTTTTTCTCTGTTTTGTTTTTTATTCCTAGACGTTCATTTATTGCCTTGTTGCTTGCCAGCTATTTTCTTTTCTGTTTTTTTTTTCAAGTTGTCTTTTCATGTTGCCGTGTTCCATGGCTTTTGTTTTCTTGTTTGATTTGAGCCAGCTTATAATAATATTAGTCCGATTATTTCAAAAAAAAACTTTAACTTTTTTTTTAATAATATGTATTTTAAATAGCTTTTCTTCATTTTAATTTATATATCTTCTTACTATTTCCATATTCATTTCATGCATTTCATTAATAACCATTTCATAAAATCATTATTTCATGTATTTCAATTCTATATCCTAATTCAATAACTTATTCTATTTCATATCTAAAACCTTAAAACTTTAGTCTTTCAATAATTATTTAAACCAACATTTTTCAATAAAAATAATTATAATTAATTTATAAGATTATATTCAATTAACTCATACACTATTCATTATTTCCAGTTCATTCTATTTTCACTTCTTATTTCGATATCTCAATTTCAATTCACATTTCAATTCATAATTTCACTTTCTCATACTTTCAATAGTTCAATCGATCAATTCATTTGATTTTCTCATTTCATTTATTCAACTGATTTCAATATCAATAATTCAATATTTTAGCAAATTCATGAACCTTAATTTTATGCTTCGAATCTCACATTTCAATTCAATTCACAATTAATCTCATAATTTCTTTCTCATATTTTCAATAGTATGATCAATCAATTTTTTTTTTTAATTTTTCTCATTTCAATTATTCACCCTATTAACAAACCCGGACTTTAACGGATACACGGATTCCAACCCCAACACACCAGTACGACATATTGTGCCTAAAATGGTACATAATACCTGATCACGACACATAAGTGCCTGAAACGACACATAAGTGCCTGAAACGACACATGAGGTGCCTGAAATACGACACATAAAGTGCCTGATCGGCAAAGCTCATAAATCCCGTACTCTTCCAAATCCTATGGCATACCAACTATATCTGAGTTAGCCTGACTAGTTAATAGGGTATTCAAATCATTTTTCTATTTCAAATTCACTTTCAATTCAATCACGATTCAATTCAAGTTTACCTTTTCACTTTATAATCAATATACAATTCAATACCAATACATATTTCAGATAATCACATATAATCATACTTTGATTCAATTCAATCAACTTTTCAATCAATACACAATTTACATATTCACCATATTCATAATTTAATTCACTTTTATTCAATTCATATTTTCGATTCATTTTCCAATCAAGTTAAAATCACTAATCACTTTTCAGTTAATATACATTTCAAAATAATCACATATTTTCTTCATTCAATTTATTTTGATTCAATTCCAATCACTTTTAATTTCCAATTTGTTCACATTCCAATAGCCATAAACAATTTTAAATCAATTTCATTCAAATTAATATCATTATTTCAATTACTTTCCTAAATTTATCTACCATGCATTTTAATTAAAATATAACAATTAATAATAAATAAATTTGAATTATAGTAATACAAACCGTGATTTGCTCGATTACTCCTTGTTAACTTTTTCTTTTCCTTTCGATGCCGATGCCTCAGGTTCTTTGCCAGCTACGTAAATTAAAATAGTTTATACTATTAATACAACACTAATTTATATTGAATAATTGAATTTGTATTCAATTTCTACCTTATTTTCAATTTGATCCTAACTAAATTTACTTACTTTTCTAACTCAATTCATACTTTATTTCCATTCAAATTTCAACCAAACTTATACATATCTATCAAAATTTCATCATAAATCCCTAATTTCGAAATTCTTTCAATTTAGTCCCTACTATGCAAAACTTATGGCTTACTTTTCAGTTTAATCCCTTTATCAAATCTAAATTGAAATTCATTCAATTAAACCCCTAAATCATCATTTTGTTCAACATGAACTATGTTCAAAAACCTAAGAACTTTCAAAACCTCAACTTAATTTCAACAAAAATTTGTTTTAAAGCTTCTAAAACATCAAATTTAAGAGAAAAATGCTTAATTGACTTACCAATTAAAGCTCCAAACCTTAAAACCCTAGTTTTTCCTTTTTCTTTTCCATATTTATTTCTCCCTACTTCGAATTGTTCTCTGTTTCTTTTCTTCTATTTGTTTTCTTTTTTACTTTATATCTTATATATATGTAACACCCCAAACCCGGCCCATTCACTACGACCGAATTTGAAATGCCACTGCGGAACACATTCGAAAAATATTCTTACTTAAGAGTAAAACCGTTAAAATTTGTTTCCTTTAATAAAACATTTTCGTGACTTAAAATATTCTACGTAAGAATTAAAGTTTGTTATGAAAATACCGGATTCAAGCTTTATTATACATACTTAAGAAAATAAAATCATTTGCAATCAACATTTAAATTGTCGATCCATAATAGAACATAATAATAAAGATACTTAATAAAAATACTTAAATACTTTATATGGGCCTCACTACAATAAACACTTAATCAAAATACTGAAATTATAAATACTTAATTAATTAAGCAAAATATCCTTTTTGCATGAAAATCCGCTTCTGCATAGCCACCTTTGTATCCACTCCAACCCGGTCCAAAAATCACGATCACCTGTGATGTTGAGAAAAATTGGGTGAGTCACACGGACTCAGTGTGTAATTAATCCACTGAATTCCACCCACATGTTAACCACATATTAACCCACAAATCAGATAAGAATTACCACATTCACATATTATCACATTCTGGGCTTGGCCCATATTCAAATCACTTATCAAGTGACAAGGTAATTAACCACATAATTTCCACACACTGGGCTTAGCCCATTTCTTATTCAAATCCACATTCACATACTGGGCTTGGCCCATTTCCACATTAAACAACATATCAGAATCATGCAATTATGCAAAGTGTACCCAACCCAAACCTAGGGTCCATCCTCTACACTCCCCCGTATCCAGCCTACCACACACCAGGGGATTATCAAATCACCCTCTCCTTATCACTCCAAAAGGCAATCAATGCCGTCCACGTGCAATTAAGCACAAAAATCCACAATGCGACCTCAGTCAGCGCCAATCCACGATGTAGCCGTAGCTAACACCAAAACCACGATGGGACACATAGTCACTCATCAACCACGATATGGCACATAGCCGATATCAACCACGATGAGGCACAGAGCTACTCATCAAGCCACGCGAACTAAATCGCAAGTAATCCACAACGTGACCTCAGTCAACGTCAATCCACGATGTAGCTCAAGGCTAACATCAAACCACGTACTCGAAGTACACCCGTACCTTCTTTCATATCCCACCCATGCACATGCAACATAAAAATAATGCCATGATAATGCATGTACATGTTGTTCATAATCATAGGCATACTCACATATACAATTTAATGATCACATCTCACAGATTCGATACTAACCTGGTCATCGTCATACCCTTTAAGAGTATCTATTTCACATTTATCACTGCACTTATTAATAAACACATAACACATGCAAATATCACATAAATCCCGAAAAACAGTAGGCTAACTACACACCTGATTACTAGAAGCGTTATGCCCTCAACCCCGATACTATCACTAAGCGACACTACGGCTATCTGCCTACTTTGCTGCTCGGACGCTGGCCCGCATCCCGACGGCCAATCTCGTACTGCAGAGACTGCTCTCCTTTTAAACTTGGGGATATGGGCTACCCCTTTACCTTCTAGGCTAACACTTGCGTCCATCGTAGAACACTTAATCAGAAACATTCGGTCAATCGATAACATCATAATCCTAACAATACGAATCTTAACTATACTTACCAAAGATGACGAATCTGAATCCCAAAACTTGTCTACTGCTGTCGATTTTCCTTAAAAACCAAAGTTAGAAATTGGTCACATACATGCGTACTCGTAATATGGCCTATGGCCGAACTACACTTCCTTACCTAGCTTTTTCCAAGTCCCAAAATATTTGCTTGCTCTTGTAGTTACCAAAATCCCTGCTTAACAACTTATTAGAAACGACTTCCATATCTAAAAATCATTAGAAGTGGCCTTAGGCCGAATACTTCATCAACTTACCTCGAGCACTTCAAATCCCGAGGCTTCTCCTTTAATGCACCTTAACGCTAACAAAGCACCTTTAAAGAATTGACTTCCAAATCCCCAAAGAGGAGTTTCGGCACCAAGGTGGAGAGGGCTTAATGCTTTAAAGAATTCGACCAAGAGTAGGAATAGATTCTAGGTGATCAAAGGTTCGGCTTTACAAAAACAATGTTGTGGAAAAATTCAATGAAGATTCGGTTAAACCCCAAAATCACAAAAGAATATTTGGCTACAAGGAATAATAATAGAGCTTCGGCCTTAACAAAATAAATGAGAAAAAGGAGAGGGTTTTCTTGGCTACAAAATTCGGCAAAAGAGATAGAGAAAAATAGTTATAATTCGGCACTTAACCCCTCCCCTTTCAAAACCGAAAATATAAGCCCTTGGAGTCTCCCTAATTCGGCCAAAAAAAGGAAGAGAAAAACAACTCAAGGCATTCGGCACCTCCCTTGCTAACTTCAAAAACGAGTATGAAGGTTCCTAAGGCATGCTTCATTCGGCCATCACAATGTAAAGAAAAGAAAACAATTCATGAATTTCGGCCAAGAACAAATTGAAAGGAAAGAAGAACCAAACTAAGGAAATCTCGACACCTTGTTGCTATGCTCCAAACCGATTGTGAAGGCCCCTAGAGAAAGCTTCACATTCGGCCATGCACCAAAAGCAAAGAAAGGAAAAAACTAAATTCAAAAATTTCGGCCATGCTTTGCTAAACTAATGGCCGGCCATGCTCCCAAAGTGAATAAAAGAATAATAAAACATCACCTATTTGTATAACACAGTTTAATAAGCTCCCATACTCTAAATCCCTTCTTCCAATAATAATAATAATAATAATAATAATAATAATAATAATAATAATAATAATGATATAACAACTACCCCATCATCCTATGCATAAAATAATAAAACAAAATAAAATAACTAAAACTAGCCCATACTTGTAGCAGAAAATAAAAAAAATAAAAAAATAAAAGCTGCCCATCAAGCTTGCTTCATGCGCTTTAAATGCCCATGCAGCCACGAGCATCTCACGCCGGCCAAAAAGGAAAACCCATGCAGCTGCTCCTGGGTTTCGAACCCCAGACCTGCTGGAGGCTCCCCACGCCTCCAGCCACTCGGCCACTGCTCCTTTCATGACAAAACCTTATCGAAATTTCTTTTAAGCTCTCATTCCTTAGCTCCCCTTGCTTTAACGCTAAAAACAAAATAAACATCCAAGCGCTTCCAGCGTGACTCGAACGCGAGCCCTCGAGAAGCTCCCTTGCTGCAAGCGTCCAGGCCACTTTGCTACTGGTTCTTTGATGTCATAATCCCGCCACAATTCTTTTT
Source organism: Gossypium australe (assembly GCA_005393395.2). Lineage (NCBI taxonomy): Eukaryota > Viridiplantae > Streptophyta > Magnoliopsida > Malvales > Malvaceae > Gossypium > Gossypium australe. The sequence goes on from SMMG02000173.1 coordinate 31,612, forward strand.
AAGACCTCCTTTACTCCTAGCGCTATTTGCAAAAATAAAACACGCCCAAAAGCTCTCCATGTTACTCGAACATGGGACCTTACTGCCATAGTCCCATGTAGCGCCCTTAGCCACTCGGCCAAGGTGATCCTTATGCCATAATCTCGCCAAAATATTTCCTTTAAGGCCTCCTTGCCTATATTCTTCTTTTTGACCTAAAATTCCAAAAATTTCCAAAGCATCTCATTTTAATCCTAGAGTTTTAGGAACCCCTAAAACACATCCAAACCACTCTTAAAGCCTACTAACTCATAAATTATGCACAACGCATAACCCCTAATCTAGGATGTTACAATTCTACCCCCCTTAAAATAATTTCGTCCTCGAAATTACTTACTAACGAATAATCGTACATCTTAACTCACCGCACTACGCTTATGCTGCGCACTCTGATCTTAACAAAACTAACACATTCATTAGATACTATCTCAAGATTCACATTCAAAGTTCCATACTCTTCGCTAGCATACAAACACGAACTATCTCACCTTCTAGGCACAGTTCTAAGTTCACATCCAGAGTTCAAGCACTTCACTAGCACATAAGAATGAACTATCTCCAAAGTAATAAATAATATTTCAAAATCAAGGAACTTACCCGCTATCTCTTCTTGCATCTGAACCTTCAGTACCTCTTCTTGGAGTTCCACGCCCTTGACCTCGAGCCCTATCCATCACTTGAGGACATTTCTTAACCAAATGAGCTTTAGATCCACATCGAAAACATACCTTACTATTTCCCCAACATTCTCCTAAATGAGCTCTTCCACACTGGGCACATAAACGACTCCGATTCTCAGAAACTGGTACAGGTACACGTACCGAATTCTCGATCCTTGGTCTTTTCCGATCATCTTCAACTGATGCTGACGGTCCAAAACTTCTCTTATTCCCGTTCCTATTCTTATCTCGGTTTTCTCTTATAGCCCTCTTAACTTCTTTAGCGATCCGAGCTTTCTCCACTAGAATGGCGAAGTCTCTTTCTCTGTGCGGAGCAATCAACTCTCGCAATTCGTCTCGTAGCCCATCTTCGAACCGGACACACCTTTCGTAATCAGTAGCCACGATCCCTTTAGCGTACTGACTTAACCGCACAAATTCTGCTTCATACTCTGCCACCGACTTGCTTCATTGTACCAAGTTTAGAAACGCCTTTCTCTGCGAGTCTAAGTAGCTGGCTCCTACGTACTTTCCTTCAAAATTAAGCTTAAAATATTCCCAATCCACTCGATCTGCCGGAACACCTTGCCTGACAGTGAGCCACCATCGATAAGCTTCATCTCGGAGCAACGAGATAGCACCTTTCAACTTTTCCTCATCAGTACAGTCCAAATCATCCATGATTCTTTCGACTGCTTCCAGCCAATACTCCGCTACATTCGAAGCTACTCCTGATACTCCTCTAAAAACTTCAGCTCCGTTCGACCTAAGCCTTTCCGATACTGACTTCCGAGCTCCATTTCTAGTACTAGCTCCTGCCACACGCTCTAGCACTCGCAACATAGCCCGCGATACTGCGTCATCTTCTCCTATCTGATCTTGATCCTCCGCGCCCACTGCTGGCGACGGTACTTCATTTCCTGACCCATGGCCAGACCCGACTGGTTCTGATACTGCCATTCTACCTCTACCGCGTCCACGACGACCACGTCCCCTAGAACTCATTTCTAACGTCGCGATCTAATCTGATTAAGAAGTTTTATGCATTAGAAATTTTGTTCCACTTATTAACCGCGAAAAATTTTATGAAAAGAAGTTCTAGAAGCGGTTCTTTCGATCTATCAAAGTTTCAGTTCGAGTTTACAAATCTACGAGCCCATTTAGCCCATACAGTTCACATATTCAAATCACCTCAATAGTCAGAGGTACTTACCTGATGGACTTCGGGCCGGAGGTACAGGTGCCATGCCAGAATAAACCTGAAATAAAAGTCCATATTTTGAAAAGCCCACTTTTGGAAACTGTTTTCGGGCCCAAAACCTCAAAGCCGAGTTTTGAACTGGGCACTGATACCAAAATGTAACACCCCAAACCCGGCCAATTCACTACGACCGAATTTGAAATGCCACTGCGGAACACATTCGAAAAATATTCTTACTTAAGAGTAAAACCGTTAAAATTTGTTTCCTTTAATAAAACATTTTCGTGACTTAAAATATTCTACGTAAGAATTAAAGTTTGTTATGAAAATACCGGATTCAAGCTTTATTATACATACTTAAGAAAATAAAATCATTTGCAATCAACATTTAAATTGTCGATCCATAATAGAACATAATAATAAAGATACTTAATAAAAATACTTAAATACTTTATATGGGCCTCACTACAATAAACACTTAATCAAAATACTGAAATTATAAATACTTAATTAATTAAACAAAATATCCTTTTTGCATGAAAATCCGCTTCTGCATGGCCACCTTTGTATCCACTCCAACCCGGTCCAAAAATCACGATCACCTGTGATGTTGAGAAAAATTGGGTGAGTCACACGGACTCAGTGTGTAATTAATCCACTGAATTCCACCCACATGTTAACCACATATTAACCCACAAATCAGATAATAATTACCACATTCACATATTATCACATTCTGGGCTTGGCCCATATTCAAATCACTTATCAAGTGACAAGGTAATTAACCACATAATTTCCACACACTGGGCTTAGCCCATTTCTTATTCAAATCCACATTCACATACTGGGCTTGGCCCATTTCCACATTAAACAACATATCAGAATCATGCAATTATGCAAAGTGTACCCAACCCAAACCTAGGGTCCATCCTCTACACTCCCCCGTATGCAGCCTACCACACACCAGGGGATTATCAAATCACCCTCTCCTTATCACTCCAAAAGGCAATCAATGCCGTCTACGTGCAATTAAGCACAAAAATCCACAACGCGACCTCAGTCAGCGCCAATCCACGATGTAGCCGTAGCTAACACCAAAACCACGATGGGACACATAGTCACTCATCAACCACGATATGGCACATAGCCGATATCAACCACGATGAGGCACAGAGCTACTCATCAAGCCACGCGAACTAAATCGCAAGTAATCCACAACGTGACCTTAGTCAACGTCAATCCACGATGTAGCTCAAGGCTAACATCAAACCACGTACTCGAAGTACACCCGTACCTTCTTTCATATCCCACCCATGCACATGCAACATAAAAATAATGCCATGATAATGCATGTACATGTTGTTCATAATCATAGGCATACTCACATATACAATTTAATGATCACATCTCACAGATTCGATACTAACCTGGTCATCGTCATACCCTTTAAGAGTATCTATTTCACATTTATCACTGCACTTATTAATAAACACATAACACATGCAAATATCACATAAATCCCGGAAAATAGTAGGCTAACTACACACCTGATTACTAGAAGCGTTATGCCCTCAATCCCGATACTATCACTAAGCGACACTACGGCTATCTGCCTACTTTGCTGCTCGGACGCTGGCCCGCATCCCGGCGGCCAATCTCGTACTGCAGAGACTGCTCTCCTTTTAAACTTGGGGATAGGGGCTACCCCTTTACCTTCTAGGCTAACACTTGCGTCCATCGTAGAACACTTAATCAGAAACATTCGGTTAATCGATAACATCATAATCCTAACAATACAAATCTTAACTATACTTACCAAAGATGACGAATCTGAATCCCAAAACTTGTCTACTGCTGTCGATTTTCCTTAAAAACCAAAGTTAGAAATTGGTCACATACATGCGTACTCGTAATATGGCCTATGGCCGAACTACACTTCCTTACCTAGCTTTTTCCAAGTCCCAAAATATTTGCTTGCTCTTGTAGTTACCAAAATCCCTGCTTAACAACTTATTAGAAACGACTTCCATATCCAAAAATCATTAGAAAGTGGCCTTAGGCCGAATACTTCATCAACTTACCTCGAGCACTTCAAATCCCGAGGCTTCTCCTTTAATGCACCTTAACGCTAACAAAGCACCTTCAAAGAATTGACTTCCAAATCCCCAAAGAGGAGTTTCGGCACCAAGGTGGAGAGGGCTTAATGCTTTAAAGAATTCGACCAAGAGTAGGAATAGATTCTAGGTGATCAAAGGTTCGGCTTTACAAAAACAATGTTGTGGAAAAATTCAATGAAGATTCGGTTAAACCCCAAAATCACAAAAGAATATTTGGCTACAAGGAATAATAATAGAACTTCAGCCTTAACAAAATAAATGAGAAAAAGGAGAGGATTTTCTTGGCTACAAAATTCGGCAAAAGAGATAGAGAAAAATAGTTATAATTCGGCACTTAACCCCTCCCCTTTCAAAACCGAAAATACAAGCCCTTGGAGTCTCCCTAATTCGGCCAAAAAAAGGAAAGAAGAGAAAAACAACTCAAGGCATTCGGCACCTCCCTTGCTAACTTCAAAACCGAGTATGAAGGTTCCTAAGGCATGCTTCATTCGGCCATCACAATGTAAAGAAAAGAAAACAATTCATGAATTTCGACCAAGAACAAATTGAAAGGAAAGAAGAACCAAACCAAGGAAATCTCGACACCTTGTTGCTATGCTCCAAACCGATTGTGAAGGCCCCTAGAGAAAGCTTCACATCCGGCCATGCACCAAAAGCAAAGAAAGGAAAAAACTAAATTCAAGAATTTCGGCCATGCTTTGCTAAACTAATGGCCGGCCATGCTCCCAAAGTGAATAAAAGAATAATAAAACATCACCTATTTGTATAACACAAAGTTTAATAAGCTCCCATACTCTAAATCCCTTCTTCCAATAATAATAATAATAATAATAATAATAATGATATAACAACTACCCCGTCATCCTATGCATAAAATAATAAAACAAAATAAAATAACTAAAACTAGCCCATACTTGTAGCAGAAAATAAAAAAAATAAAAAAATAAAAGCTGCCCATCAAGCTTGCTTCATGCGCTTTAAATGCCCATGCAGGCACGAGCATCTCACGCCGGCCAAAAAGGAAAACCCATGCAGCTGCTCCTGGGTTTCAAACCCCAGACTTGCTGGAGGCTCCCCACGCCTCCAGCCACTCGGCCACTGCTCCTTTCATGACAAAACCTCATCGAAATTTCTTTTAAGCTCTCATTCCTTAGCTCCCCTTGCTTTAACGCTAAAAACAAAATAAACACCCAAACGCTTCCAGCGTGACTCGAACGCGAGTCCTCGAGAAGCTCCCTTGCTGCAAGCGTCCAGGCCACTTTGCTACTGGTTCTTTGATGTCATAATCCCGCCACAATTCTTTTTAAGACCTCCTTTACTCCTAGCGCTATTTGCAAAAATAAAACACGCCCAAAAGCTCTCCATGTTACTCGAACATGGGACCTTACTGCCATAGTCCCATGTAGCGCCCTTAGCCACTCGGCCAAGGTGATCCTTATGCCATAATCTCGCCAAAATATTTCCTTTAAGGCCTCCTTGCCTATATTCTTCTTTTTGACCTAAAATTCCAAAAATTTCCAAAGCATCCCATTTTAATCCTAAAGTTTTAGGAACCCCTAAAACACATCCAAACCACTCTTAAAGCCTACTAACTCATAAATTATGCACGAACGCATAACCCCTAATCTAGGATGTTACAATATATATATTAGTTAATAATAATAATAATAATAATAATAATAATAAGAATAATAATAATAATAATAATAATAAGAATATAATAATAATAATAATAATATGTTATATAAATATAATAATATCTTTTTAATACCAAATATTAAATTACAATTTCATCATTTAATTTGTTAATAATACAAAAATCTTATAATATAATTATTTAATTAATAAATATCTTTCAAATAATAAATATCTATTATACAATTAATTATATATATACAAATGTACACATATTTTTCACTACATTTGTACATCATCAATACCATACACTTGTCATATATTTAATTTATTTATCAAATAAAAATCTTATAATATAATAATTTAATTAATAATTATCTTTTAACTTAATAATAATAAATAATAAATATCTATTTACGAATTAAATATAAATATTACAAATGTATGTATTTTTATTAATACACTTGTATTAAATCATCACCTTACATTTGTCATGATTTTATTTATTTTATGTAATTTAATATTTTAATATAATAAAAATCTATTTACTTAAATAATAATTAATTAAATAGAAATATTACAAATAAATATTATTATTACATATGTAGCATTTAATTACCCTACATTTGTCAATTCATTAAACTATTCATTAATTTAATAATATAATATCAATTATTATGTTAGTGATAAGAATGGAGGGAAAAGTTCATGATCAAAAGAAAATAAGGAAATTTCGAGGACAGAATTTATTTTAAGGGGGAGAGAAATGTAATGACCTAAAATTCACGAGCATCTAAAAAGTGCAATATCGGGCCTCAATCTTAGAAAACTGAATTAGTAAATAATTATTAGGAATATTTTTGAGTCTAGTGGTGTTTTTAATTAGGTTTTAATTAAATGAATTTAGCTTAATTGAGAGAAATTAGGAAAAAAGACTAAAGTGAATAAAATGTAAAAGTTGAATTGGAAATTAAAAGAAAATAAAAAAGGCCAAAATGGCAAATACGCCATTTAGCATAGTTGAGCGGCAAAACAATGAAAAATCTAAATATTCTTTTTTAGATTATTATTGTATATATATATATATTAATATTAAGATATAAAATATAAATTATTATTTAATTGATATTATATTATTAAATTAATGAATAGTTTAATGAATTGACAAATGTAGGGTGATTAAATGATACATATGTAATGATAATATTTATACAATTGTAATATTTCTATTTAATTAATTATTATTTAAGCAAATAAATTTTTATTATATTAAAATATTAAATTACATAAAATAAATAAAATCATGACAAATGTAAGGTGATGATTTAATACAAGTGTACTAATAAAAATACATACATTTGTAATATTTATATTTCTAGTTTTTATATCATTTTACACTTCCTTTTTAATAATATTCTTCTTATAATTCACTTTCCTTTCCATAAGAATCGAAGACTTTTAGTATATCTTTTAATCCTATATTTTCTTTTTACTCAATTGGTCTCCTACTTCTTTTCTTTCCACCTAACCGTAAGTCTTTTCTTTATTTAGTTTTCCTAAAATTATCTTTATAATTGTATAGCTCCTTTCAACACATATTTACCTAGCTTATCATTTGTATTCATTCTTTATCCTTTCTTTTTATTTATTTTATTATTATTACTTTGTTATACTTTTATATTCTCATTTTCATTTCATTTCCTTTTTGAGGCAAACAATGATTATCCCAGTTATGGATCAAAGTTATTAATATTAATCCAAACCTCTTAGAAATCTATTAGCCCGGCCGCTACCAACAATCTCCTCGAGATAACTGTTCTTTTCAAAGTTTGCCTCTTTTATTACACAATTTACAACTTTGCTATTTTTTCATCTTCTTCTTCTTTTCACACTTTAGATCATAGATCACTCTTTATTCACTAATTCTTAAAATCACTTCACTACATTTTTTTTATGTTCTCTAAAGTACTCTCACTATTTTATTTTATTTTTAATATTGATTATTTTCTTAGCTAAGGTCTTTATTTCTTTATACACTTCTTTCTAAAAAAAATTCGTTTTCTGATCTTCATAATTGGAAGACATTACTATTCTATTCTACTTCTCATATTTCTATTATCTCTTCTATTTCCAAAAGACTAACCTTATATTAAAATACCAAGCCTTTCATTTAAAAGCTCCGACTTTTTAAGTTCTTATTCTGTACATGTACAACTATATATACATATATACTCAATTTTCCTTTATATACACTAGTCTCTAATTTTTACTTTTAACCATTTCAATTCATTTCCTTAATAATAATTCATATATTCAAGCTTATCAATGCTTCTAATATTGATATCACATCTCATCACATCAATATATCCTACACGGCAAGTTCTTCTAGACTCATTATTTTTCTAAAAATCAGAAAACCTAAACTCTGATACCACTAAATTTAACACCCCTATACTATGTTCGACTCAAGGAAATATAGGAATATTACATTTGGTGCCAAAGTAATCCTTGGCTAATCACTAATATATTAGAACATAAAAAATGGACAAATAATAAATTAGTCCTTACAACTACTTGAAACATACTTGATTTTTCCTAAGTACATGCCATTCTTTTCAAAATCCCTAAACTATTTTCTTTGCAATCAAAGAAGAAATCAATATCAAGATTTGCATAATGATTTTTTTATTAATTTTTTTTTCTTTTAAAAACCCCAAATCTTATATTTCGGTTTCAAAAAATTTTCAACCCAAGCTTGATTTTGACTCGGCCTGCCCAAAAGCCAATTTCACTGTTAAAAAATAATAAAATAATAAAAAATATTTTTATATTTTAAATTTGAATTTAAAGTATTTTTTTACTATTTAAAATAAATTCGGACGAACACGAAGTGTAAAAATATTTGTCCAAGTTAAGTTGAGCTTATTGAGTCGGGCGAACTACTTGGCCCTTGACAAGTCTAGTTAAGTTAATGCTTATAATTGATAGTTTATAAAATTTTAAACCTTGTAACCGAATTATAAAATTATTAGATAAGGAAATTTCGAGGACGAAATTTATTTTAAGGGGGAGAGAAATGTAATGACTCAAAATTCACGAGCATCGAAAAAGTGTAATATCGGGCTTCAATCTTAGAAAATTGAATTAGTAAATAATTATTAGGAATATTTATGAGTCTAGTGGTGTGTTTAATTAGGTTTTAATTAAGTGAATTAAGTTTAATTGAGTGAAATTAGGAAAAAGGACTAAAGTGAATAAAGGGTAAAAGTTGAATTGTAGATTAAAAGAAAATAAAAAGGGCCAAAATGGCAAATAGGCCATTTAGCATAGTTGAGGCGGCAAAACAATGAAAAATCTAAAGATTTTTTTTAGATTATTATTGTATATATATATATTAATATTAAGATATAAGATATAAATTATTATTTAATTGATATTATATTATTAAATTAATGAATAGTTTAATGACTTGACAAATGAAGGGTGATTAAATGATACATATGTAATAATAATATTTATACAATTGTAATATTTCTATTTAATTAATTATTATTTAAGCAAATAGATTTTTATTATATTAAAATATTAAATTACATAAAATAAATAAAATCATGACAAATGTAAGGTGATGATTTAATACAAGTGTATTAATAAAAATACATACATTTGTAATATTTATATTTAATTCGTAATAGATATTTATTATTTATTATTATTAAGTTAAAATATAATTATTAATTAAATTATTATATTATAAGATTTTTATTTGATAAATAAATTAAATATATGACAAGTGTATGGTATTGATGATGTACAAATGTAGTGAAAATATGTGTATATTTATATATATAGTTAATTGCATAATAGATATTTATTATTTAAAAAATATTTATTAATTAAATAATTATATTATAATATTTTATATTATTAACAAATTAAATGGTGAGGATTGTAATTTAAATATTTTTTATTAATAGATATTTATTATAATTATTATAATACATTATTATTAACTTATATATATATATATATATATAAAGTTATAAAGTAAAAGAAATAAATAGAAGAAAAGAAACAAAAGAAAGAATAGAAAAACAGAAGCTTAAACGAAAAAAGAAGGGAGGAAAGGGAAGGAAAAAGAAAAAAGGAAACTAGAATTTTGAAGCTTTAAGCTTTAATTGCTAGTAAAGAACTTGACGTATCGGCATCAAAAGGAAAATGATATAAAACTAGAAAAATAAATGTTACAAATGTATGTATTTTTATTAATACACTTGTATTAAATCATCACCTTACATTTGTCATGATTTTATTTATTCTATGTAATTTAATATTTTAATATAATAAAAATTTATTTGCTTAAATAATAATTAATTAAATAGAAATATTACAATTGTATAAATATTATTATTACATATGTATCATTTAATCACCCTACATTTGTCAGTTCATTAAACTATTCATTAATTTAATAATATACTATCAATTAAATAATAATTTATATTTTATATCTTAATATTAATTTATATATATATACACAATAATAATCTAAAAAAAATCTTTAGATTTTTCATTGTTTGGCCGCCTCAACTATGCTAAATGGCCTATTTTCCATTTTGGCCCTTTTTATTTTTTTTAATCTACAATTCAACTTTTACCCTTTATTCACTTTAGTCTTTTTTTCTAATTTCTCTCAATTAAGCTAAATTCACCTAATTAAAATCTAATTAAACACACCACTAGACTCATAAATATTCCTAATAATTATTTACTAATTCAGTTTTCTAAGACACTTTTTTTATGCTTGTAAATTTTGAATCATTACAAGAGAAGTAACATCCTTTCAGAGAACTGATTCCCAGGAAGACTATCGATGGCCATGTACCCAAAATATCCCCAAGGAACCAATGTAGATATCAACTTGATTGCAGGCATAGCGCATACTAGTGCAACAACTAGGAGTGACAGCAAAAGATTGCTCACTCTCTGTTCGTTAACTCAAACTGGCAAGTAGGCATCGATATGCTTTTCAGGATCAAATATTTCCTTTTTTATTTCTCCTTCATTTTCACCTTTCATAACAACCTTCTTCAAGTCTTCTAACTCTTTAATAACTGCAGCCTGTAATTGGAATAGTTAAGGTCAGATGCAGGCATTGTATAAGACTTATCGTTATGTATTCGGAGAATACGGACCGGCAATTCAGGGTAGAAGCAAAACTACAAGTTGTGGACTAAAATGTCATTTGCAATGTTTTAAGATAAAGGACCACTTACTTCTGGACTCTTGTCCATTTCGATGAAGACTGCTTGCATCTTGCTGTATATTTCGGAGTCACTAGATTTCTGCTTTATGCTTTCTTTCGCACTCTCCACCATTTTTGTCGGATAATCTGTATTTTGTGCACGAAAAATTAAACATATAACTAGTTCAATTATATCTGGTAGGAAACTTTGTTTTAGAATGTATGTACCCACCTGCCCTTTGAGAATTGCAAGGCTCTTAGTATGCATAGGTATTGGCAACAACCCATATTTTTGAAAAGTCAAAGATAATGGGTGTCAGGGAGTTGGCACCGAAAAGAGGAGCATTTAAGGCACTGCAATTTGGGTTGAAATTTGGCATGGGATAATGCAATTCTGGTCCCCATTTATATAGGTACTTTGCAAGTTGATTCTTGAACGTCAACTATAAATAGGCCTAACCATTTCTCATTTTCTTCATCCCAACATTTGTCATTCTCTACTTAAGGCATTGTTCTCTCTCCCTATTTGTAAATTTTCACTTGTAATTTTGGAGTGAAATATATTTGGTAGTGCCCGAGGACGTAGGCAAAATTTGCCGAACCTCGTTAAAATTTCGGTGTTCTTTATTATTTATTTTTCATATTTGTGAGTGTGATTGTAGTGATTTATTGTGCTATTAAATTACGATAGAGGGATATTCTGGCTAGGAAAAACTTGGTACTTAAGTAATCCTCGTGATCCACCTCTCTTTCCCTGGAATTGAACTTAGTGTGATTTTTCAGTACAATAATTTTACTCTTTTACACGCTTCCGCACAACAATTGGTATCAGAGCTAGATTTGTACTTGGGGAATACAACCTTTTACGGCACTGTTCACGTATACAGTAGTTGGGATTGAGGAGAAAAATGGTAGAGGCATCGTCATCAGCAAGGACTACTGTGACCAATGCAAAATTTGAAGTTGAGAAATTTGATGGTACCAATAATTTTGGTATGTGGCACTGTGAGATCCTAGATGTCTTATGTCAGAAAGAGCTGGATATAGCCCTTGAAGAAAAATCTGACAAGATGGATGACAAGGAGTGGGCCAAGATTAATAGACAAGCGTGTGGTACAATCCGTCTGTGTTTGGCCAAAGAGCAGAAGTACTCTGTCATGAGGGAGACATCAGCCAAGAAGTTATGCGATACACTGAAAGAAAAGTTTCTAACGAAAAGTCTTGAAAATAGGCTTTATATGAAAAAGAAACTTTTTCGATTCACCTATGCTCCCAGTATGTCGATGAATGACCATGTGAACTCATTCAATAAAATTTTAGCAGACTTGCTAAATTTGGATAAGAAATTTGAAGATGAACACAATGCATTATTGCTGTTGAATTCTCTTCCTGATGAATATGATCATCTTACAGCCACATTGCTTCATGGGCAGGACACGATCACATTTGATGCAGTCTATAGTGCGTTGTATAGATCTGAGACTCGAAAGAAAAATAAAAGAGATCACAGAGATACAACTACAGAAGTCTTAACAGTAAGAGGTCGTTCACGCAGCAGCAAACTTGATAGAAGGGGAAAGTCCAAAGGGAGACCCGCCAAAGATGAATGTGCCTTTTGTCGTGAAAAAGGGCATTGGAAAAAGAATTGTCCTAAGTTACAAAAGGGCAAGGCTATTTCTAATGCATGTGTAGCGGAGCATGATGAGGAGTCAGACTTTAGGTTGGTTGGCATGGCAATGGCATGTCCTACTGATGAGTGGATTTTGGATTCGGGATGCACTTACCATATGTGTCCTAATAAGGACTGGTTTTCTAGTCTTAAAGAACTAGAATGTGGAGTTGTTCTTATGGGCAATTGTAACAACCCAAACCCGGCCCAAACACTATGGTCGAATCTGGATCGTTACGGGGAAAATCTTTTCGAAAACCATTTTGAAACCCATTAAGCTTTGTTGAAAACTTCTCGGATTTGATTATCTTGATAAAATCATACTTAGTGTTTATTTTTAAAACAAATATTTAGGTACATTATAAAACAAATTCTAACTGTGCCCGATGGCATTTTAAAAATATTTTCGTGTTTAATTGGAAAAACATGTGAATTTAATTAAATTTTAATAATATAGTTTTAAGCAAAATATCCTACATATGAGAAAAATAACAAAAAATAAAGTTTAGGGAGGCCTTATTACATCCAAAATAAATAAACCAATAATAAAATAAACAACTAAATTTAAAATTCAATTAGTTCATGCCCACTGCATGGCCACCTCGAGTCATCCCGGCTCCACATCCGCGATCTAAGTGTCACCTGAAGAATATAAAGGAGAAGGTGAGTCACCAAGACTCAGTATGTAACCCTTCTCCCATTTTAAAGCATTTTCATACAATCAAATAACAAATTAATTATGCAAATCATCATGTGTCCCAACCTATCCAGCCATACGCCACTGTCTACCCCGTTGTGGTACCAAACCACTGGTGGTGCCAAACCACTGGTGACATATAGTCACGTTGTGCTACCAAAGCACTGGTGTCCGTAGACACAAATCGGGTGATGGGGCCAACCCATCGTGTGATACCAAATCACTGGCAGACGATCCCATATCTCAAGTGGGGCCAACCCACGGTGGTGTTAACCACAGGGATAAGTCGCTACTGAGGTACCAAACCTCTGGAGGTACCAAACCTCTGGTGACCGTAGTCACAGTGTGTTACCAAAACACTGGTGCCCGTCGGCACATTATCACTGCCCCCTCCACTCATCAACCCACATAATCAACAGTCACACATATAGATTTATCATATGTATTATCACAACATGCTTCCCAAAAGCATAAAATAGCAATCATATGCACAGGTACTTACCTGGTTACCCCGTATACCGTTATGGTATTCAAGCCATTGCTACATACATCAAATTAGCAATCACATTACTTAGCATAATTTAATAAGTTAAATGGTATGTATGTACACACCTGTTACCACGATAGCCTTAGATCCTGAAGTTAGTCAATCGGCCACACTCTAAGTCCTTGCCCCTATATTCGGCCAACTATCAAGGTTAGTATATGGGCCATTCGGCCAAACCAAAAGATTTAAAGGGATCATACTTTGTACCCGAATCCTTACCCAAATCACTTTGAGTACTAGCCTCAGCGTTCGATTTTGCGAACCTGGTTTACCAACTTCACTTAGTTAATTAATAGCACTAATAACCATAGCCTTCGGCTTTTAAATACTAATATAAGCCTTACCTACACTTACCAAATTCGGTTGGTAGAAGATGGAGCCTAGATCGCCTGATTCCAAATATCTCAGAGTCCCTACAACATTTCGGTTTAGACAAAAGATAGCCAAATATCAGTCTGTGCCGGACTCCTTTTTTTCCCATGCTTAAATCGACAGAATCATAAAAGAGAACAACAAAAAAACCATTCGGCTATGCCCTTTCTTACCTTCTTTAAATCGATTGAAGACTAACTTCCGAAGAGCCTTATATTTCCTTTAGTATTCGGTTAACAATGCTGCCAAGGAGGAGTGTGAGATTCGGTTCTTCAAGGGGGTGTATTCGGCTATTGAAGGAAAGAAAATAATGGAGATGGGAGGGAAAAGAAGTTTCGGCTTAAGGGATTTGGGAGGCTGGAATAAAAATAAAAGAAGAATGAAGAGGGCTAGAGATTTCGGCAAGTAGCAAAATGAAGAAAAAGAAGAGAATGGTGCTAGGTTGCTCCTTTTATACATTCGGCCCCCCCTCCTAGCAGCCTTGCCGTCCACACTACTCCACCAAGGAGTTCAAAATTCGGCCATTACCTAAAATTCCTCTTGGCCACACATTTGTATTAATTCAAAATAATTGAATTAATCTTCAAATAATCAATCAAATAATCCACTTAATCTAATAATATCCCTAATATACAAATAATATCCCTTTTAATAAAATCCTTAATATCCATATAATAATATCCTTTATTAATCAAATAAAACCCTTGATTATCCTTATAATATAATCCTTTTAAAAGCTCATATTATCTTCTAATAATAATATTAATAAATAAAAGAGTTTGAAGAGAGAAAGTCTCCCCCCCTGTGCCGTCCAAATAAGTAACAAAAAGGGAACTCCGCGACTCGAACCCAGCTCCCCTTGTTCCCCCTTGTGGCGTCACATGTAGCTCTTAAGTGGGCTTACTTTGCCACTTAGTCTAGGCTCATTTTATGTCCAAATTATCCCCATTTATTCTTTTAACACCCTTCTGCTAAGGCTCCTTACCTTTTAAGTTAAAAACTGAATTTTTCCATTAAACCGAGCCAACTCAAAGCCTTAAATTAAGCTCTATTATTCCATAAATAATACCACAATAGTTCTTACAGGAAAAATAACTAAATTTCAAATAACCCCATTTTTGGGATGTTACAATTCTACCCCCCTTAAAAATAAATTTCGTCCCCGAAATTACTTAACTAAAAAGGTGGGGGTATTGCTGCCTCATTACATCCTCGGGTTCCCATGTAGCTTCCTCTATACCATGGTTCCGCCACAGCACTTCACCAAGGGCACTGACTTCCTACGTAGAACTTCATCTCGGTCTAAGATCTGAACTGGTTCCTCTTCAAAGATAAATCTGGATCACCTCGATTTCTGTTACTGGTACTACATGCGAAGGGTCTGATCGATACCGTCTCAGCATGGATACGTGAAAGACATCATGGATCTGGTTCAGTTCTGCCGGTAACTCAAGCTGGTAAGCTACCGGTCCCACTCGCTTTACAACTGTATATGGGCCAATGAACCTTGGGCTCAGCTTCCCTTTTCGCCCAAATCTCAACACCTTTTTCCAAGGCGACACCTTAAGAAAAACCTTGTCACCTACCTCATACTCCATCTCCTTGCGCTTCAAGTCAGCATAAGACTTCTGTCTATCCGATGCTTCCTTAAGACGATCCCGAATCGCCCTAACCTTGTCCTCGGTTTCTGCCACCAAATCTGGACCCAAGACTTGTCTTTCACCTAACTCCGTCCAACATGTAGGAGTACGGCATTTCCGTCCATACAATGCTTCGTATGGTGCCATCTGGATACTCGCTTGATAGCTATTGTTGTAGGCAAATTCCGCTAATGGTAGAAATTCTTCCCAACTACCTCGGAACTCCAAGACACAACCCCTCAGCATATCCTCCAAAATCTGTATCACTCTCTCTGATTGTCCATCGGACTGTGGATGAAAGGCTGTACTGAAATCCAACCGTGTACCCAAAGCTTGATGCAATGCTTTCCAAAACCTCGACGTGAACCTCGGATCCCTATCCGAGATAATCGATACTGGCACACCATGCAATCTGACTATCTCAGCCACATATAATCTTGCTAGCTTCTGGAGTGAATAATCCATTCTTACAGGTACAAAGTGAGCTGACTTGGTTAACCGGTCCACAATCACCCAAACTGCGTCCTTCTTGCTGGGCGTAAGGGGTAGCCCACTAACGAAATCCATAGTGATCCGTTCCCACTTCCATTGAGGGATCTTTACCAGTTGAAGTAGCCCTGATGGCAACTGATGTTCAGCCTTAACCTGTTGACATGTCAAGCATCTTCCTACAAATTCCGTTACTTCACGCTTCAACCCAGGCCACCAAAACTGCTTCCGCAAATCCCCATACATCTTGTTTCCTCCCGGATGCATAGCATATGGGCTGCTATGAGCATCTTGGAGAATTTTCCGCCTCAACTCCACATCTTTTGGCATACATGCTCGCCCTTGAAAACATAGCACTCCATCACTAGATAGACTGTACCCTTCCAAACCACCATCCTGAACTTGCATTCTCTTAGCATTTAACCCTTCGTCCACTAACTGCTTGTCCTTAATCTCCTCGATCCATGTCGGCTTAACTTGAAGTTCTGCCAAGAGACTCCCATCGTCATATAGACTCAGCCGAGCAAACATCGCTCTTAAGTCCGTCACAACCTTCCGGCTCAACGCGTCAGCTACTACGTTAGCCTTGCCTGGATGGTATTCGATTGAACAATCGTAATCCTTTAATAGTTCAATCCACCGACGTTGTCTCAGATTCAGATCCTTCTGAGTCAAAAGATACCTCAAACTCTTATGATCCGTGTAGACTATCGACTTCTCCCCATAAAGGTAGTGTCTCCATATCTTCAGTGCGAAAACGACTGCGGCTAACTCCAAGTCGTGAGTTGGGTAGTTCAATTCGTGTGGTCTTAACTGACGGGACGCATAGGCTACAACCTTTCCTTCTTGCATTAACACACATCCCAGACCAGTATGGGATGCATCGCAATAGACAGTAAACAACCTTCCCGCTTCAGGCTGTACCAAAACTGGAGCTTCCGTCAAAATTTTCCTTAGCTTATCAAAGCTTTCTTGCTGCTTCTCCGTCCATACAAATGAAACATCTTTTCTTAGCAGCTTCGTCAATGGTGCTGCGATTAAAGAAAATCTTTCTACGAATCTCCGATAGTACCCCGCTAGCCCCAGAAAACTTCGGATTTCCGCCACTGACCTAGGCAGTTTCCAATCCAATACCGCTTCAATCTTGCGAGGGTCCACCCTAATTCCTTCCGCTGACACTACGTGACCTAAGAAAGCTACTTCTCTTAGCCAAAATTCGCACTTACTGAATTTGACATATAATTGCTTCTCCCTTAGTACTTGCAACACTATTCATAAATGCTTGTCATGCTCTTCCTCCGTCTTAGAGTACACCAGGATGTCGTCAATGAATACTACGACGAACTGGTCCAGGTACTACTGAAATACTCTGTTCATCAAGTCCATAAATGCCGCCGGCGCGTTGGTCAACCCGAATGGCATTACCAGAAACTCGTAATGTCCATACCGAGTTCTGAACGCCGTCTTGTGAACATCAACTTCCTTCACCTTCAATTGATGGTAACCCGACCTAAGGTCTATCTTCGAGAACACCGAGGCACCCTTCAGTTGATCGAACAAGTCGTCAATCCGAGGCAACGGATACTTGTTTTTGATCGTTAACTTGTTCAACTGACGGTAGTCGATGCACATCCGCATGGACCCGTCCTTCTTCTTGACAAACAGCACAGGTGCTCCCCACGGGGATATGCTTGGTCGAATGAACCCTCTATCCAAGAGCTCCTGAATTTGAGCCTTTAGCTCCACTAATTCCTTAGGTGCCATTCGATATGGTGCTATAGACACAGGTGCCGTTCCGGGTAGCAAGTCTATACCGAATTCGACTTCCCGATCTGGAGGCAAACCTGGAAGTTCTTCCGGGAATACGTCAGCAAATTCCCCAACCGTTCGAACCTCAACTACTGACTCCTTAGCTTCCAGAGCACAGATCCTAACCAAATATGCCTCGCAACCTTTCTTGACCATTCTTTCGGCCTTCAAGGCCGACACCACATTGGATAGGTAATTCCTTCTATCACCTATCATAACCACTTCATCACCCTCAGCCGTCTTAAGCACCATGCGCTTAGCCGCGCAATCCAAATTCGCCTGATACTTAACCAACCAGTCCATTCCAAGGATCAAATCGAACTCTCCGAAAGGTAGTTCCATCAGATCGGCTACAAATACGACCCCTTGGAGTTCTAGGGGTACACCTCTATAAAGTTTGTCTACTACTACAGAGTGTCCTAGGGGGCTTAGCACAGTCATCTTCCTAAGAGTAGTCTCAGAGTCTAGGTCCATAGTCCCTACCACACTACTAGCAATGTACGAGTGCGTCGAACCCACATCAATCAATGCAACATAAGGTAAACCAAATATTAGAAACGTACCGGTTATGACGTCCGGTGCGTCTCCCTCCTCGCGACGCCTCGCTGCATAGACTAAGCCAGGCTGCCTAGCCTCTGTGTTACCCGAACCTCTGCCCTGAATTCCACGACCTCGGTTGGAACCATTGTTTCCTCTGCCATTACCCCGACCCCTCTGTGGTGGTCCAACATTTCTGCCCTGAGCGCGATTCTGACCTTCTGGCTGATCCTTAGCTACCTTTTGAGGACAGTCCCTTACCCGATGCTCCAAAGACCCACACTCAAAACAACCTTTGTTACCGGTCCAACAACTCCCCCAATGGGTTTTTCCACAGCGGTTGCACTGAGTTGGCCTTTGATTAGTAGTCGTGGGCCTACCGGTCTGATTTGGCCCACTCTGCCTAGCCCGCTTCTGAGCATTAGCGCTACCCGATCCAGCTGACCCAAAACCTCTCTTTTGGTTATTCTTACTATAGTTTTGTCTCACAGTCTCCTTAATCCCTTCGGCCACCTTGGCCTTCTCCACTAGGGACGAGAACTCACGAACCTGCTGCGGGGCGATTAGCAATCTCAGATCATCTCTGAGCCCGTCCTCAAAGCGGACACAGCGCTCATGTTCGGTGGCTACGATTCCTCTGGCATACCTACTCAGCCTTAAAAACTCCGCCTCATACTCGGCCACCGACTTAGTTCCTTGCACTAGACCTAGGAAGGCTTTCCTTTGGGCATCAGTGTAACTAGTGCCCACATACTTCTTCTGAAAGGCCGTCTTAAAATAGTCCCACGTGAGATCATCAGCCGCGGCTCCATCCCGGACTGTCAGCCACCACTGGTACGCCTCATCCTTTAAAAGCGACACCGCCCCTTTCAGCTTCTCCTCCTCAGTCAGGTCGAGATCATCCATAACCCTTTCCGTAGATTCCAGCCAATATTCTGCAGCACTGGGCGCCACTCCTGAGACACCACGGAATACCTCGGCCCCGTTAGACCGTATTCGCTCGGGAACAGACTTCGAGCTCCCAAATTCCCACCAGCCCCGGCCACCATCTCCAACACTCGCAAAACAGCTTGCGACACAGCCTCACCACCGGTCTGGTCCTGCTCCTCAGCCCTGAAAGTAGGAGGTGGTGGTGGCGGTGGTACCTCGTTTTCCGAACCTTGACCTGACCTGACGGGTTCAGACACCGTCATTCTACCCCTACCGCGTCCACGACGTCCACGTCCTCTAGAACTCATTCTATCTACTGCGCTTTAATCTGATTAAGAAAATTTTATGTGTTAGCATTTGTTTCACTTTCTTATTCGCGAAGACATTTTATGAACAGAATTTAATTAGGGATTCTTTCGAGCAAACAAGGTTTCAGTCTTCTATCCTAGTTCACACAAAAAGTTCATGCATCCATTCCTTAATGCTTTCCATACCTATTCACTCTTCGGACATTTCTGCCCATTTCTAACCCAGGGGTATTTTCGTCATTTTCCCTACAGGGGTATTTTCGTAAAGAAATTTTAAAACTTTAGTAAAGTAGGTCATCTGAAATTCCCAAAACTGGAGGATATTTATAAAAATTTGTAAAATCGTAATCGTTTTAAAACCAGGGGTATTTTGGTAATTTTGTCAATCAGGGGCAATTTTGTCATTTTGATAGATCAGGAATATTTTCGACAGTTGTAAAACTTCGAGGGTTCCTTTTTGAAAATGTTCCTTTTCAAATAGTAATGTTTGTAAAAATTTCCAAAACCAGGGTCATTTCGGTAATTTTGCAACTTGAGGGCGTTTTCGTAATTTTCCAAAACCAAAATATTTTGTTGATGATTTTCAAAGCTAAGTTGTCGAATATTTGTAAAATAGTTGAAATTTTTGAGCAAAACCATTGAACTAATATTTTATGAACCGAGGGCATTTTAGTAATTTTACCCCTAAGGGTATTTTTGTAATTTTCCACAAATCAAATTTTTCGAGGAAAAAGTTGTAAAAATGATGTTCTCCGATTTGAAAGAGTTATTGCAAAAGTTTTGAAAACATTAGGGTTCTTGTTGTTTCGTTCCTTTCAAAACATGGCTAATTCCCTTTTTGGGTTTTAATCATAGTGTTTAGCCTATGACCGAGCCCTTATGGTCAGGGTGAACCAAAGCTACGCACCAGGCAGGATTCGAGTGAAGAGGAGGTGGGTCACGCGGACCGCTTAAATACCAAGCTCTCACCGAACCTTTCTAGACATGCGCACAGAGGTTGCCACACCACTGAGCCCTCTGAGTTAGGGTGAACTGAAGCTACGCACCAGGTAGGATACCTGCGAAGAGGAGGTGAGTCACGAGGACTGCTTAAATACCAGGCTCTTCCGGATCCACTCCTAGACATGCGTACAGGGGTTACCACACCCTAGCTCACTGACTAAGTCATAGGTGGGTTAAGTTCCTTAAGTCTTATGCGTTGTTGTGTGTTTGAGTAATCTAGTCCTAAGGTCAAATCCTATAAGTCTATTCTACGTTCCATGCTTCCTACCCTTCTACAGAATATAATTCACAAAGAATGTTCAGAAGTACTTACCTGGGCGGATCGGTGCCGGAGACTCGGGCCATGCTGTTCAAAATCCAAAAATTATTTCATAAGGCCTTTTAAAACATTTTTGGGCCTTGGGCCCCACAGCCGAGCTTTGAACCTGGCTCTGATACCAACTTTGTAACAACCCAAACCCGGCCCAAACACTATGGTCGAATCTGGATCGTTACGGGGAAAATCTTTTCGAAAACCATTTTGAAACCCATTAAGCTTTGTTGAAAACTTCTCGGATTTGATTATCTTGATAAAATCATACTTAGTGTTTATTTTAAAACAAATATTTAGGTACATTATAAACAAATTCTAACTGTGCCCGATGGCATTTTAAAATATTTTCGTGTTTAATTGGAAAAACATGTGAATTTAATTAAATTTTAATAAGTTTAAGCAAAATATCCTACATATGAGAAAAATAAAAAAAATAAAGTTTAGGGAGGCCTTATTACATCCAAAATAAAATAAACCAATAATAAAATAAAACAACTAAATTTAAAATTCAATTAGTTCATGCCCACTGCATGGCCACCTCGAGTCATCCCGGCTCCACATCCGCGATCTAAGTGTCACCTGAAGAATATAAAGGAGAAGGTGAGTCACCAAGACTCAGTATGTAACCCTTCCCCATTTTAAAGCATTTTCATACAATCAAATAACAAATTAATTATGCAAATCATCATGTGTCCCAACCTATCCAGCCATACGCCACTGTCTACCCCGTTGTGGTACCAAACCACTGGTGGTGCCAAACCACTGGTGACATATAGTCACGTTGTGCTACCAAAGCACTGGTGTCCGTAGACACAAATCGGGTGATGGGGCCAACCCATCGTGTGATACCAAATCACTGGCAGACGATCCCATATCTCAAGTGGGGCCAACCCACGGTGGTGTTAACCACAGGGATAAGTCGCTACTGAGGTACCAAACCTCTGGAGGTACCAAACCTCTGGTGACCGTAG
This sequence comes from Gossypium australe, assembly GCA_005393395.2. NCBI lineage: Eukaryota > Viridiplantae > Streptophyta > Magnoliopsida > Malvales > Malvaceae > Gossypium > Gossypium australe. The sequence goes on from SMMG02000173.1 coordinate 53,792, forward strand.
TCACAGTGTGTTACCAAAACACTGGTGCCCGTCGGCACATTATCACTGCCCCCTCCACTCATCAACCCACATAATCAACAGTCACACATATAGATTTATCATATGTATTATCACAACATGCTTCCCAAAAGCATAAAATAGCAATCATATGCACAGGTACTTACCTGGTTACCCCGTATACCGTTATGGTATTCAAGCCATTGCTACATACATCAAATTAGCAATCACATTACTTAGCATAATTTAATAAGTTAAATGGTGTGTATGTACACACCTGTTACCACGATAGCCTTAGATCCTGAAGTTAGTCAATCGGCCACACTCTAAGTCCTTGCCCCTATATTCGGCCAACTATCAAGGTTAGTATATGGGCCATTCGGCCAAACCAAAAGATTTAAAGGGATCATACTTTGTACCCGAATCCTTACCCAAATCACTTTGAGTACTAGCCTCAGCGTTCGATTTTGCGAACCTGGTTTACCAACTTCACTTAGTTAATTAATAGCACTAATAACCATAGCCTTCGGCTTTTAAATACTAATATAAGCCTTACCTACACTTACCAAATTCGGTTGGTAGAAGATGGAGCCTAGATCGCCTGATTCCAAATATCTCAGAGTCCCTACAACATTTCGGTTTAGACAAAAGATAGCCAAATATCAGTCTGTGCCGGACTCCTTTTTTTCCCATGCTTAAATCGACAGAATCATAAAAGAGAACAACAAAAAAACCATTCGGCTATGCCCTTTCTTACCTTCTTTAAATCGATTGAAGACTAACTTCCGAAGAGCCTTATATTTCCTTTAGTATTCGGTTAACAATGCTGCCAAGGAGGAGTGTGAGATTCGGTTCTTCAAGGGGGTGTATTCGGCTATTGAAGGAAAGAAAATAATGGAGATGGGAGGGAAAAGAAGTTTCGGCTTAAGGGATTTGGGAGGCTGGAATAAAAATAAAAGAAGAATGAAGAGGGCTTAAGAGATTTCGGCAAGTAGCAAAATGAAGAAAAAGAAGAGAATGGTGCTAGGTTGCTCCTTTTATACACATTCGGCCCCCCTCCTAGCAGCCTTGCCGTCCACACTACTCCACCAAGGAGTTCAAAATTCGGCCATTACCTAAAATTCCTCTTGGCCACACATTTGTATTAATTCAAAATAATTGAATTAATCTTCAAATAATCAATCAAATAATCCACTTAATCTAATAATATCCCTAATATACAAATAATATCCCTTTTAATAAAATCCTTAATATCCATATAATAATATCCTTTATTAATCAAATAAAACCCTTGATTATCCTTATAATATAATCCTTTTAAAAGCTCATATTATCTTCTAATAATAATATTAATAAAATAGAAGAGTTTGAAGAGAGAAAGTCTCCCCCCCTGTGCCGTCCAAATAAGTAACAAAAAGGGAACTCCGCGACTCGAACCCAGCTCCCCTTGTTCCCCCTTGTGGCGTCACATGTAGCTCTTAAGTGGGCTTACTTTGCCACTTAGTCTAGGCTCATTTTATGTCCAAATTATCCCCATTTATTCTTTTAACACCCTTCTGCTAAGGCTCCTTACCTTTTAAGTTAAAAACTGAATTTTTCCATTAAACCGAGCCAACTCAAAGCCTTAAATTAAGCTCTATTATTCCATAAATAATACCACAATAGTTCTTACAGGAAAAATAACTAAATTTCAAATAACCCCATTTTTGGGATGTTACAGCAATGATAGTGCTTGTAAGACAATAGGAGTAGGTACAATCCAATTGAAGAATCACGACGGCTCAATCCAAGTCTTGACTAATGTTCGCTACGTCCTAGTTTGAAGAAAAATCTCATCTTATTAGGGGCCTTAGAATCTAAAGGGCTCATAATCATTTGAGAGATGGATTTCTAAAGGTAGTAGCTGGGGAATTTGACGGTGATGAAAGGCACAAAAAGAAATAACTTGTACATTTTAAATGGAAGTACAGTTATTGGATCAACATCAACAGTTTCTACGAAAGATGCAGATTCAGAGGCTACCAGGTTATGGCATATGCGATTGGGACATGCTGGTGAAAAAGCTTTGCAGACATTGGCGAAGCAAGGCTTGTTGAAAGGTGCAAATTCTTACAAATTGGAATTTTGTGAACATTGTGTTCTGGGCAAGTAGACGAGGGTAAAATTTGGTTCAGCAATTCACAACACAAAAGAAATTCTGGACTATGTTCACAATGATGTGTGGGGACCTACCAAAGTGGCTTTTTTGGGAGGTATGCACTATTTTGTTACTTTTGTTGATGATTATTCAAGAAAAGTATGGGTGTATCTAATGAAAACAAAAAGTGAAGAATTGGATGCATTTCTGAAATGGAAGAAGATGGTGGAAACTCAGACTGGTCGAAAGGTCAAACGACTTCGATCAGACAATGGTACTGAGTACAAAAATAATCCATTTCTACAAGTATGCCAAGATGAGGGCATTGTGCGACACTTTACTGTTCGAGATACACCACAGCAGAATGGGGTGACAGAACGTATGAATCGAACTATACTGGAGAAAGTTCGATGTATGTTGTCCAATGCTGGATTGCGCAAAGAATTTTGGGCTGAGGCAGTTACATATGCGTGCCATCTAATTAATCGTTTGCCATCAGCTGCAATAAATGAAAAAACTCCTATGGAGATGTGGACTGGTAAACCTGCTACTGATTATGATTCTTTACATGTTTTTGGTTCCACTGCATATTATCACGTAAAAGAATCTAAGTTAGACCCAAGAGCAAAGAAAGCATTATTTTTGGGTATAATTGGTGGAGTAAGAGGATACCGTCTCTGGTGTCCTGATACAAGGAAGATTGTCTTCAGCAGAGATGTGACTTTTGATGAATCAACCATGTTAAAGGATTCACAAAAGGATGATAGAACTAGTAGTACTTTGCAGCAGGTGGAGCTTGAAAAGGTTAATGATGAACCAACTAATATTGAAAGGACATGTAACAGCCCGATTTAGACCCTAATCGGAATGGTGATTTCGGGACCACGAATCCGAGTCAGAAAAATTTTTAAAAAATTATTTTCTGTGTTTATTATGTGTGAATTTATATGTGTTAAATTTTCGTATTTTAATTTTGTCATTTGAGTGCCGAATTAGTAAAATGGACTTAATCGCGTAAACTGGAAATTTGATAGTTTAATGTGTAAGGGCTAAATTGATGTTGTCTTTTTTAATGGAAGCATTAAAGTAACAATTTACCCATTTTAGCATATAGTGGGTGGCAATGGACTAAAATATCCATTAGCTTTATGTTTATAAATATATTATAATAAGGTTAAATTAGTAAAACATATAATAAGCTATATAATAATAAAACATAAGTTAAAATTGATTGTCATCTTTATTTGTCATGACCGAATAGCAAAAACAAAAGAAAGAAATAAAAATCTTTATACATTCGGCACTTTGGAAGCTAAATTAATGTATGATTTTATTTCGATTTTTGATAATTTTTACGTTTTTGAGATCGTTGCTAAGTTATCTACAAGACCCGTGCTTGAATTTTTGATTTTGGTGAATATTTTGAATTATGCCATTGTTGCAAGCTTGTGATTTTTGTTGTTTGATGATGAAATATGAAAGATATGTTTTAGATTAACATGTTTTGTATTGGAGTTTTTGATGATTTTGAGTAATTAGGACTAAATTGCAAAAATAATAATTTGAAGGGCAAAAATGTGAAATAAATGAAATATGTGGATTTATTTGAGAGTGGGTAAAATTCGGCTCAACATGGGTATGCTGAAATTTTGTGTATTTTATGTTTTGTGCAATAGGGACTAAATTGTAAAAAGTGTAAATGTTAGGGGTAAAATGGTAATTTTCATATTTATGTGTTCTTAGACTAAATTGAATGAAATTATATTGAATTAGTTTATTTTGAATACATTTAGATCAAGAACCAAAGAAATCAAATTTGGATCGGAGGAAAACTAAAATCGTCGATTAATCGTCCTGTTCCGATTACCGTTGTCCGAGGTAAGTTTATAAGCAAAAAGACGTACTAAATTTTATAAAATGTGAAGTATACATGTAGAAATAAATATATCAATTTTTATTTGACTTAGCCAAATGTAAAAATGTTTATAAGATTTGGGAACAAGTTCGATTCAATTGAGATAGGATGTTTGAAAAGCTTCGTATGAACCTTAAGGATTAGTTAAGATTTCCGATATATGAATTATGTGTAAGATGACTTTGTATCAGTGATATCGGGCTTTATGCCTAGCAGGCTTTGTGCCAGTGTATAATATCGGGCTTTATGCCTAGCAGGCTTTGTGCCGGTGTATAATATCAGGCTTTATGCCTAGCAGGCTTTGTGCTGGTGAATTATGTTAGGCTTATTGCCTAGCAGGCTTTGTGCCGGTGTATTATATTATGCTTTATGCCTAGCAAATTTTATGTGAGCAACGATAAAAGTAATCAAATGTGTTAAATGAGTTAAAGTGAACAGGTATGTGACAATTTATTTCCTTTTCAGAAATAAGGTAAGTTGATTATTTGATATGTGATACAAGTTATAAATGACGTTAATGGTAGTAAATGTGTATATGAAAATCTATATGTGGATTAATGCATAAATATGTGATATTAATGTTTGATTTTTGAGCTTATATTCGGCCTAATGTTACATGAGGAATAAATTGAAATGTGAAATTCATATTGATATTAAAGGATTTATGTGCATTCGATTAGTAGGTATTTGAAATGTGAACCTTGAACATGTTTATAGGGAAATATATATATATTCGGCAAAATAAGGTCTATGGGATATTTAACATGTTAATGAATCAATGTGTGTTTGGAAATGTTATAATTTATATGTAGATAAATGTTTGGTAATTAAATTTCATAAGTATGGCTTGGTTATATCTTAATAAATTATCAATGCCATTGAGATAATATTTGAATTAAAAATTAAGCTATGAATGAAGTGAATGAAACCATATGTTTAAGTATGTGATTGGTGATCGTGTGTCTATCGAGTTTTAAAATTTATAAAGAGAATGATCGAACCTGGAAACTAACTCTGACCACTATTAAAGGCAAGTGTACCTATCGAACAGTAGTATAGTTTAGGCAAGACCGGATTATCGAACCCAAAGGAACTAAAAGTACTAATATTAACTTTCTTTTTATTATTTAGCCTAAATAAGTGAAGTTGCTTTAATATAATCTAGACTAATTACTAAGCTAAAGACATAAATACAAAAAGGACGAATTGAAGGAATAACTTTAGGAAAAACTTTGTTGATTGCGACGATACCGTTAGGAAGAATCCACCTAGACTTCACTTGTTATTAAACCCTGAACCATATGATTTATTTACTTAGTTTGATCCGTAAGACTCCCTAACGTATATTAAACCCTCTCTCGACCCGAATAACGTCTAACCCTAGGTTAATTAGTGGAAATCTCTTTCTCTTATAATAAGCCCCTAGGATAGCAGTAAATCGATCTATGGACTCCCATATTAGGTTTCACCCTAATCTGGAAAAATCTCGTCACCCTATCTCTAGGCGTGCGATCAACTCCGCTTAATTATGCTAGATCTTCTCTTAGGCAGGGTCTATTCCTTCTCCACCTAAGCACATATTTATCATATAATTTAGAAAATAATAACAAGATTCATCATAGGTTTCATCCCCTTCAGGTATCTGAGGGATTTAGTTCATAACAAATAAATAAAACATCTCAAGAGAAAAGATAAAACAAAACATAAGAAATCCCTAAAACTCCCTGAAGGAATTGAAGGAGAAATCCGCCGTCTTGAGTAGAATTCCGGCTTCTTGGGATGGATCAACTGGCTTATCTTCGAGTGATTCCCACGAATCTGACCTTTCCGGCTAGGCTCCTTGGCCTAGCTAACCGCCCCCCTCAAAGGTGGTACTTAAGGGGTATATATAGGCTTTTGGAATGCGGTTCTTTCTCCCTGAGTATCCTTTTTCGACTGAAATTATTCATTGCCACGACAGGGACACGGCCATGTCACACGCCCGTGTGACTAGTCTTTGGGCCGTGTTCGGATTTCTTTAATGAGGCACGACCGTGTAAATCGGGGGAGAGGTCGTGTTCTAGATGCTCAACAAGGCACGGCCGTGTGGGCTCAAGTCCAGGCCGTGTCATTTCCACCTTGGCCCAATTTGCTTCGTTTTGGGCCCGTTTTATGTTCTTTTCATCCTCGGGTGCTTTCCTAGGTCTAAGACACGAAAAGAAAGGATTAAGAGCACCTTTTTATATAAATCGAGGCTTAAATCATCCAGAAGCATACTAAATGTGGGATTAAAATATGTTGCTTTTACGGTTTATCAATTGGTCATATTCGGTTTAATGATATAAATATATGTATGATATGGAAATGTGAATTTCATACTCATGCCAAAGTTTATATGTGCATTTGTCTATATGGTAATTGAATGTGAAATTATGACTAAGGAAATGTGAATTGTATAAATGTATTATGATAGTATGTATTCGGTCAAATGAAATTTCTATTGATATTGAGTATGAAAGATGATTTTGGATAAAGAACAGATGCGTGTTTAGACAAAACTTAATTCATGTTTAGTTATATGTGGATATTTGAATTTACAAGTATGGTTTGGTTATGTATTATTAAATTATTATTGTTTTTGAGTTAATATTTACTTATGACTTACTAAGCTATGATAGCTTACTCTGTGTGTGAATTTTTACTTCTATTTATAGATTTTGGGGACTAGTTGCAGGCTCGGGGATCGTCAGCGAAGTTTATCACACTATCGACTGCTTTCGGTACTTTTACAAGTTGAATTAGAAATTTATGGCATGTATAGGCTATACTACTTTTCGAATATGGTTGAAGTTGTATATATATTTATAAGCCATGCGAAAATGGCTTGTCAATCTTGCTAATCTTGGAATTTATATTTTGGCTTGATGATTATGTTTGGTTGTGGTTTTGGTTGATTTGGTTTTGGTATATATAAGTATGGTTATGTTTGATATTTTACTCATGAATTTATTGATTCGAATATGTCTTGTATTTGGTTTTATTGAGAAATGGGATTTTGTGCATATATGGCTAATACTTTGGTTTTATAATGATAGGTATAAAATTTGACTCATAGTGTACTTTTATTGAATAGCGAAATATAAAATGACTTAATATGGTCTTGTGATTTAGAAAAAGTATAATTCCTATATGTATTTTTACCCATATGAATTTAATTTGTTTATATTCGGCAATTGTATTTGGGTTTTGACCATTTGAATGGTAAATTTGAATGCTTTGTTGTGTGTTTTTAAATTATGTTAGTTTATTAATAATTATTGCTGCGCAAGAGATATATGTTTTAGACATGATGTTTATATATAATGGATGTGTTAGCTTATTAAAATTCTTTCATTAAATAAAGAAATGGATAAGAATTATGTTGGTAAATAAATCACGATTTGGTATTTATATTTATATTTACATATAAGTATATGAAGTGATGGGTTGATTTATATATAATTGTATGTGCTTAGTTGAAGATGTATTTGTTGAATTGGTCTTGAATATGAAGTTTGTTATATTGCAAATATGTAGTTGTATTATTCTTAATGTGATATAAAAATTTTGGATAATGTTTGGATGTTAGAATATACGTTTGTAAAGAGATTAATTTAGTTTTGTTTATGTTAATAATTATCTGTTTTAATATTTTCAATAAAATTATGCATATGATTATATATTCGGAAGTTATGTTTCGTCTAGTAATACCTCGTAACCCCTTTCCGGCGACGGATATGGGTTAGGGGTGTTACAGGACAAATCATGAAGAAGTTCCGACCCAAGAACCTCTGCAGCAACAAGATTCAATTGCATATAGGAGGCCAAGAAGAGAGATTCGTAAGCCTGCTCGCTTTGATGATATAGTGGCCTATGCATTTCCAATTGCAGATGATGATGCTCTTTCTACTTACACAGAAGCAATAAGTAAACCTAATGGTGTAAAGTGGAAGCAAGCCATGAATGAAGAAATGCAGTCTCTTCATCAAAATAGGATTTGGGAGTTGGTGACACTACCCAAGGGAAAGAAGGCAATTGGATGCAAATGGGTATATGCAAAGAAGGAAGGATTTCCTGGTAAAAATGAAATTCGGTACAAGGCTAGATTGGTAGCAAAGGGTTACGCTCAGAAAGAAGGAATAGACTACAATGAAGTGTTTTCTCCAGTTGTGAAGCATTCGTCTATTCGGATTTTACTAGCCTTGGTTGCGCAATATGATCTTGAACTAGTTCAGCTTGATGTGAAGACCGCGTTTTTACACGGTGATTTGGAAGAAGAAATCTATATGACTCAGCCAGATGGATTCAAGGTTGCTGGTAAAGAAACTGGGTTTGCAAACTGGTAAAATCGCTTTATGGATTGAAACAATCTTCGAGTCAATGGTACAAGCGATTTGATCAGTTCATGAAAGGACAAAGGTATACAAGAAGTAAATTTGATCATTGCGTGTATTTCCAGAAGCTACAAGAAGGAATTTTCATATACTTGCTCTTATATGCTATGATATGCTAATAGCATCTAAGAGCAAAGTTGAAATTGAGAGATTGAAGACTCAACTCAATCTTGAGTTTGAGATGAAAGATCTAGGTTATCATGCACGAAAAAGCTATGTTATTGGATACAGACATGCATCTCGCAAACGTATGGTTAGATTATATTTTAAGTATTTGAAAGATTTTTGAAAGTCATATCATTGTGCTAATATGTCACACATGAATTGCAGCAACTAGGAGTGACTGCAAAAGATTGCTCACTCTCTGTTCGTTAACTCAGACCGACAAGTAGGCATTGATATGCTTTTCAGGATCAAATGTTTCCTTCTTTATTTCTCCTTCATTTTCACCTTTCATAACAACCTTCTTCAAGTCTTCTAACTCTTTAATAACTGCAGTATGTAATTGGAATAGTTAAGGTCACATGCAGGCATTGTATAAGACTTATCGCTATGTATTTGGAGAATAAGGCCCGGCAATTCGGAGTTGAAGCAAAACTACGAGTTGTGGACTAAAATGTCATTTGCAATGTTTCAAGATAAAGGATCACTTACTTCTGGAATCTTGTCCATTTCGATGAAGACTGCTTGCATCTTGCTGTATATTTCGGAGTCACTAGATTTCCGCTTTATGCTTTTTTTCGCACTCTCCACCATTTTTGTCGAATGATCTGCATTTCGTACACGAAAAATTAAACATGTAACCAGGTCAATTATATCTGGTAGGAAACTTTGCTTTAGAATGTATGTACCCACCCGCCCTTTGAGAACTGCAAGGCTCTTAATATGCATAGGAGACTGTGGTAGGACTCCATTCGAAGGAGGGAGGCAGATAGTCCACAAAGTAAAGTCTGCAAGCATGTTCCCGATGGTAAAACGTAAGTATACAATAAGATTGTTTATAATTCGGGTGGTGGTACCATTCGAGCATGAGGTTTACCATGAATCCAAGCAGCAAGATGTCATAATGATAAGCAAATGGATTCTTAAGATTGAATTCCTTTTCTTGTGCCATTTGCGAATCAACACTGTGGTCAAAAAAGTAAAGTCCCGCAATCATCACAGGTGGAATAAATGCAGCAAAGATGTACAATGGAGGGATCCTTCCCATATCCTGCAATTTGATTATTTTTAACACTGTCAACCTTGAACCTTGAACCTTGTAGCCTTTTCTTGCAAGACATATACAAAAAGCGAGTACGGTTACCTTAATTACGGTCCAATGTTGTGATGATGCAGGTTCCCATGGCAGAGGACTAAAAAGCCTTCTTGGAACCCCAGAAGGAACTTTGCTTGGTACACTAAATGACATTGCTGTCCACACTACAACCATTAAAGGTACCCCATAATCTGCAATGAAGCTTCTAAACCACCCTGTACAACATTCAACAGCCATTTATGAGAGCTTATTTTGTATACTAAATCTGAAAATAGTCAAATGCTATGAATTTGTTTGCTTGACAAACCTGTGCCAAACCACCATGACCTCACCCTTCGACTTTTCAAGGAGGTATAGAGAAGGCCAAGCGAGAATATGATTCCCAACAACCCATTTGTGTAAAGCCATGGAAATTGATACTTCTCTGACTTCGCTTCTTGATGTTCAGGAACTTGGAATTCACTCACAACTCCCTGCAACCGAATCATCAGTAGGTGTTTAGAACTTCATATAGTAGATGATTTATTTTCTTTTGATCAGATTTTACCTTGATAGCCTCTTGAATAAACAGAACACCGATCAACATGCTTAAAAGCTCGCCTGCAATCCTTGTGAACCGGTTAATTACCGTGCAAGCATTGAATACTGCAAGCAGAAACAATAAGAGAGCAGTCCAAACACAAACCCTGCAAAACATTTATCAACTTAGAAGATCAAGTACTTCCCAAAACTTTGGCAAAACCGATAACAACGGAGACTCGTTTTACCATCCGACCCAAGCCAAGTATAGTTCCTGCCCCAAGTCATCTCTTCCTTTTGCAAAGTTATACAAATATGTATACATGATAACAATTGGCTCTGCAACTCCAAGAATCAAAAGTGGTTGGCCACCAAATATCGAGTGTAGAATACCGAAAAGGGCAGTCGATGCCAACGTTTCAACCGTGCTTAGGCCTCCATCTAAACCCAAATCCATGTTAAACATAACCTTTTAACTTCACCATTGAATACTGTTTCATGAATGGAACAGTGACAAACCTGTATCTCGGCTCAGCTGCTCGCCGAAGGCGATAACGGGGAGAGCAGAAGCAAAGAAGATGTTTGAGCATAAGGAACTTGTCGAGGGTATTTGGCCATGGGCATATCAGGCTCTTTATTTTTCGTGTGGTTGCACATGGAGGATCTTTGTGAAGAATTGGGATGAGGTGTGCTTTATTGTTATATCGATGTTTATGATATATGAAAACTGTAAGCGACCAAATTGGTTTTTTTCAAAATCATGTTTTGATTTGGAGAAATTTTAGGTTTTATTAATGGGCTAGTAAGGTTTTTTCTCAAAATCATGTTAACAATTCTTTTTTTTTTAAAAATCATATAAAAACAGTATTTAATTCCAACTTCCACTTCTGTATTGGATTCCTAATTAGAGTATAATTAAAACACATGAATTATTTCTTCACTTTCAAAATCATATCATAACACAAAAAAAAAAAAAAAACATTCAAAATACTACCATGGCTTTATGTTACAACGTGAATATTAGGCAAAAAAACGAGCCTGACTTAGAAGAATTCGATGATAATGTTTTCAATTTCGGTATAGAGTTTCGTTACGTTCCATATCTTAACGCCGAAATCACTGTAGATAACTTTGAGCAAAACTTAGTTTTTGATCGAGATATGTTTTTGTCTGAACAAAATCACCGAGACACCATTAACTGCATAGTTCCTCATTCGGTAGTTTTTCCAAAATTCATTGAGTTCGCTGTCTTTCATCCCCTTTTACGTTTTGCGAGGGATGCAAATAGCAACCCAGTGAACCTTGGGCTTAAAGTAATAAATATAGAGGTAGTTGTGGACATAGTTGTTGATGTGAACATCATCGAGGATGATGATATTGATTATGATGATGAGTTGATTGATGAATTATTGATGAATGCTGTGCTCAACTTCACGCCAGCAACTAGGTCATCGATTGAAGGTTTGGAAAAGGTTAAATGGGATCCAATGACGAAGAGGGAGGATGAATGTGCCATTTGTTTGGAGGAATTTGTGGAAGGTGAAGAGGTTGCTTGGATGCCTTGTGGCCAAGGTTACCATGATGGTTGCATCGTTAAGTGGTTGGAAACTAATCATATTTGTCCATTGTGCCGATTCGAGATGCTCACTTTGATTCACTTTTAATCCTATAATTATTTCAAGTCTTTTATTTTTGACATGCTTTTTATTTTTGTATTTTCACAATGTAAATTATATATAAAAAATGTTGATCAATATTATACTCTCAACTGTAAATATAACCCCTTTGTCACATATCTAATTCTGTTTCTATTATTGAAATTTAGGGAGGGGAAGTAGGATATAGTCTCAACCTTCGTATCTTATTTTGTTTAGTAGTTCAGATTATAAAATCAACACTTATACACAACTATCCAACCCTAAAACTATTGTATACGTTTTCGTTTCTATTTTAAGCTTTAAGGGGTTTTTTTTCTATATATAAGATAATGGTTTAATTTCAACCATTATCACTCTACTTTTTCTTAGATTATATATTAATGGTCAAATTTAAGTTTGAGTCATCATACTATGCTCAAAATTTAATCTCTTTTAATTTTTTATATAATTTAATACCTCAATTTTTATAAAATACAAAGCCTCCTTTATATAACATATATCTAAGGTTGTTTTTTCAAATATTATGAAATAATGGTTAAATTTTAATTTTGATCTGATTAACAATGATCAAATTTTAATTTTAATTTTTAACATAATAAGATACTTTTTAACTTTCACAATGTGATTAGAACATATAATGGATATTAGGCAACATCGCTAAAAGAAAATTAAGTCAGAAAAAGTTGAATACCATGTTGAAATGTCTCCAATCTTAATTTTTCTTGAGAAGACTCGATTTTACCAACTCTTGACTAATGGGGTTATTCTTTCACAAATTCAATATATTTTGCGAAGAGATAATTTCTTTATCTGATAGAATCCTACTTAAACCCCCCTCATTTAGAAGTTCGAGTGAGCCAAACTTGATTTCAAAATCAAATTGTAGTAACACGTGTCCTAATTTGTAAGGGTGAGGCTTTAACGTCCCTATGCTCTAACGGGCCGCACATTCGACAAGTGGACAGGCGGAGTAAAGTTTGCGCGTTTACGAAAGCAATCTAATCTTCCTTCCTTTTTCAGCATTCAAAGCGGCAAACTCTCTCACTTTCCTCCTTCCATTCTTGTTTCACAAACAGCCACAGCAATGCCTCCAACACATCAAAGTTCCAGCACCACCAAAGTGTCCACTTTCTTCTCAGCAACTCTGCTTCTCTGGGTGATCTCTGTTTTCTTCCAAATCCTCTTCAACAAGCGGAGGGACCTCCTTTACATCTTTGCTGGGGGTTGCTTTTACCAATTTGCCAATTGGGTCATTAGGTTTTCCGTCTCTCGTGACCCTCTCTTTGTTAACACCTCTGTTTCTCTCCTTCACTCTGCCGTTACTTCCATTTCAGGTTCCCCTTCCCTTCACTTTTGCCTTTCTGATTTCATATTTCTGACTTGGGTTTTTGTATCTTTTTTCATCCTTGATTCTGTTGTCTATTTTGCTTTATTGTCTGCTTAGGTTTCCTTAATCATAGCAGAGATTTGGGTTTTATCTTTTTTGGCTTTTATTGTTTTTTTCTTGGGAATTTAGAAGGTCTGAAGTTAGCTATTTTGGATCCATTTTATTGAATTTGCTTTTAGGAAACATTATGTATACTATATTAGAAATTGGATATTTTGGACTTAAAGGCCTATATATATATTTTCAAAAACACTGCATTTGTGTTTTACATTTTAAGAGTTAATTTGGTGACTAACATGTAAATTCTAAATTTAAATAAATTAAAAGACACAATTTAAATTGCACAAATTGGAAATTTCAAATATATATATACACATAGGAATGTATTGCTAAGAACATCACTTCAAGCTTAGGTGGTGTTGGATAATCCGTATTGATAACAAACCAATTATATATATATGAATTGAAGATAATCTTCATAGGCTTGTTACTAGATGAAGAGTGGTGCAGCAAGTCGACGCGGAGTAAAGAGCGTCTTAACATCTTTAATGAGTAAGCTATACTTCTTAAGGATGAAAGCAAGAGATCCCATGTGAAGGATAACGTGCTTTAAGATATTGTATCAACATGGCCTCTGGCTATCCATATGCACCTTTCTTCTTCTCAATCATTATGTTTCCGAGTGGTTTTGTTCCTTGATCGGGTTTCTTAAATTCTGTTTTCTATCTACTTTCTCTGCAGTGGTTTTCATTCTGCTTAATCAATGGTCCTTAACCAGTTTCAAGAGGATGTTTGAGCATAAGGAACTTGTCGAGGGTACTTGGCCGTGGGCATACCAGGCTCTTTGCTTTTCGTGTGGTTACTTCGCCTATGATCAGCAAGATATGCTGCAGTACCGACTATATAGTGGCATTATCCCTTCCATCTTAATCCACCATCTAGTACTCCTTATTTGCTTCACCCTTGCATTGTATCGACATATAACCATCAACTATCTTATTCTCACTCTCATTTGTGAGGTATGTTTCAATTCCTTTTTGGCCAAAAAGTTGAAAGAATTATACAGGTTGCAAATGAAACATAATTTTAGTAGGACGTGTTTATAGTTCAAGATAAATAATTACACTTTTTTAACTTATATGTAGCTTGTACTGTTGTATGGTAGTCACTAAGATGGGAGTATGGGACAGGTCTCAAGGTGCATTGAATTATCGAATATGGAGGATGGACCTAATGAAGTGTAATTTCCTTAAGTTTAACGCTCTAAGCTATACACATTTAAGTAATTGGATTAGGGAAACGGTTAAGATTCAACATGTGGCGGGTACATCTTGTTGTTGGGTATGTGTTAGGACAGCTTGAATTCGTCTCTTCATAAGCATCTGAGTAACATAGGTTACACATGAGGGATCTTTTTTCGCCCTTTCTTTTTAAAGAATTGGGATGAGGTGTGCTTCATTGTTATATTGATGTTTATGATATATGAAAACTGTAAGCGACTTAATTGGTTTTTCTCAAAATCATGTTTAGGTTCGGAGAAGTTTTAATTTTTATTAATGGCAATGCTAGCAAGGTTGTTGACGTTGTTGTGGAATGCTAAAAGGTTAACCTTTTGTTCCTACGTTGCAGCTGCATTCCGTCTTTCTACATGTGAGGAAACTGAGGCGGATGGCCGGTGTTCGTGATGCTGAGAGCCGAGTCGTGAAGGTTGAATGGATTCTTAATTGGATCATGTTCGTTTTCACTAGACTCCTATCACACATTCTGATTACCGGAAAGCTAATCAAAGATGCTTCCAAGTTTGAAAAGGGTATCGAATGGCCACTTGCCATGCTCGGAATGGCAGGAATGAATTTGCTTAACGCTTTTCTTGGCATCGACCTCTTCAATGCTTTCAAGAAAGAGAAGAAACCACAGCAGAATAATCCGAAATGCCACGAATGACAGAAAGACTTGGTTCAATCTTAATGCTATCATTTTATTTTCCATTGATTTCATACAGGAGGTTCTTTTTCAGTTCAAAATGTGGCATCATTGTAAATTTATGTACAAGAGAAAATATTACATATGTTGACTTTAACATACCCAAACCATGTTTAATGTAAATTACGATGGTAATGGATGTCTTTTACTTTATGATAATGTAAATTACGATGGGATATCCAAATTATTATTTCTCACTTGAATATTTTTTATATTTTCTTTTTTACCAACTAAATTTCCATATTTAGCGGTTTTAAATATCGAAACCAACAATGATATTCAATTTGTATTAAGATTAATGCAAATAATAAATATTATTTTTATTGTTAAGCAAAAAAAAAAATTGAGAAATCATAACTTATTTAAGAAATATAAGTTAAAGTCGAATCGTTTTTTATTAGATAAAAATACATATTTCGTATTTAAATTAGTAAAAATAATTTAAAAGTTTAATATAAAAATATATATTTTTAAAAATATCATTTTTTATTTACAAGAAAAACTACATATTTATAGAAAAATACTTTGAAACTTTACCAAATAACACAAAAAATAAATAAAATAAAATTCATTTTGTTAAAATAAATTGAAAAATCTAAATTGAAAAATTGAAAACCACAACGGTTCAAAAAATCTATAAAAAAAAATTCAATCTAACCAAATCGAACACCCTTAATTATTTTGATAATTATGTTATACAGGATTTTGTAATGTGTAATG
Organism: Gossypium australe; assembly: GCA_005393395.2. Lineage (NCBI taxonomy): Eukaryota > Viridiplantae > Streptophyta > Magnoliopsida > Malvales > Malvaceae > Gossypium > Gossypium australe. The sequence goes on from SMMG02000173.1 coordinate 69,778, forward strand.
GTGGTAGTTTATACTAAAGGTGGTATAAAGAGCTAACAAAGATGGAGGGGATATTTATAGAAGGATGGATTGGAGTGAGTCTCTTCTATCATCTTTACTTTTTTTAGTAGGGTTTAATTTAAACTCAAGTTAGAGTATGATTTGAGTGTATTTTAATGGGGGGTTTAGTGAGTTTGAGGAGTTGAATATATTAATGTAAATTTTTTATGGTACCGGACCAATGTCCTCTTTGTGACATAAGGTATCTTTTTTTTGTCTAATCAATTAATTTTACGTTAGAGAAATGGCATCATAATTTTTAATTGGTATGATAATAAATTTAGGAGAATTTTTATAATTTGAGCTAATTATATTTAAAATTTGGCAAAATAATTAAAAAAACTCTCTTAAAAAACTCCCTACTTGTGTTTTTTTTTTTTTGTTATAAATTACGTCAAAAAGGACAGCCATAAACTAATTTTCCATTTTTCAACAAAAAGCCTTGTTTTTGCTGTTCTACAAACAGCTGCTGTTTTTGGAACTTCCTTTTTTGATTATTCTATAACTCTACCCTGAAAAATAGGCGTTAACGTCATTTCTGATTCAGGTTGACACGTTTCTAAGCCGACGACCCAACAGTTAACCCCTCAATTAGAACTTAGAGCTTGGGTTCTTTTCATCTCCATCATCGTCACAGTCATTGTCTGAGCTTTTGATTCTGTGGGAAGGATAAAAACCAATGGAGAAATCGATGTTTATTGGAAATCTCCATCATTCTCTTTCTTCTGCTTCTCAAAGACACGTAACTTACAGGTTTGTTCTTTCTTTCTTTCTTTCCTTTTGTGGGCCTGAATTTTGATTGCTTCTTTTTGTTGAATTGGACGTTAAAAATTTTGGTTTTTGATTTCTGTGTTTTGTTTGTTATGTGATAACTCTTTCTGGGTTTGTTGTTTTTTTGCTGATTTATGGAGGAACTTGACTGTGTTAACTGTGTCTAACTGTGTTAATTTGTGTAAAAGTTTTATGTTTTTAGCTTTGTTTCCATTGATTGTAGAGTTAGTGACTGGTTTAGATTAACCAAGAGTTAATTATTAGCTGTTAATTGGAGTTTGATAAGATTGGTTATTGGGACCACTTGCTGTGACAACGGTGATATATATACACACATTTATTATCTTCAAAGATCACATAAAAAGTACCTACCTTGTTTTATAATGCTTGTTAACCTGAGTAAAATTGGCTTAGTCACTGTGATTTCTGTGCAAAACCAGTTGTTTAACTTTCACCACGGTCAATGCCTATGTTACTTGGGTGGGTGAGTTTCTAATACGAGTATTTGTCCGACAGGAGCAAGTTCGGTTTTCCTTTTACTAATTTTTTCTGTGTATTTGAATGATCATATCCACTCATGTTTGAATATGTGTCCGAGTCGGAGCAACATAGGTCGGTCAATGAGAATGTTGCAGCAGTAGCAGAATACTTGATCACTGTCAAAATTTATGGATTGGGGAGGCTGGGATTCGGAATTAGCTAACTTTTGTGTGGTTTTCTTTTCTTGGGATAATATTCTGGTTGTTAATGGCCGATGATATTCACCATAAAAACTGTTTATCTTACAGGTATATTAGGATGTTCAAGAACTGATTATCTATGTTGTTTTGCATTTATGATAACTTCAAATTCTTCAGATTCTCTAGTTTGCTTCATAGTCAGTACATATGTAGTTATGAAACGTTTATGGTAACTTTGAATTCTTCAGATTCTCTAGCATGCTTGATAGTTTATAGATATGTGGTAATGAAACATCTGAGGATTCGATTTTTCATCGGTTGCTGAGCTGTAATTTGATTTCTCTACCTTTGGCATCTACTGAAAGTTCTTAATTTTCTATATTTGGTCGGTTACTAAGGCAGGCGATAAACTCCAATGTGATTGTTGTTATTGTGTTTACTTTTAGTTGGTTGTCGTCCATTTGAGCATCTCAAAGTGGAAACCAAAGTTAGAGTTTGTTTCTTTCTTTATGGTTTTTCGATGCTCCAAGTATTACAAACTACGATACCTTACTCGGTGAACGTCCTGACGTTGTAGTATGAGCATCAGAGTATACTTGGATTTTTTTTTTCCTTAACATTGTACACCTGAAGATAAACTGGTGGAAACCATTCTTTTTGCAGTTGTGGTTCTTGTGGGTATGAGCTAAACCTGAGTTCGTCTAGTCGAAACACCGCAACAATTGGCTCTAAATACGGAAAATCAATAAAGAGAGGGATTATATCATTCATTAGTATAGATGAGAGCAGATTTACGCAAGTTGATGAGTTCCGATGGGGTCCTTACTTTTCGAAGCATTCGTGGGGTTTGTTCCGCCGTAGAACCAAACTTCTTTGCCGCAAGTGTGGCAACTATATTGGAAATGCTTATGATGATAGAACTTCCGATCACCCTCTTGTATTAGATGGATCGGATTCATTGTCCAATAATGAAGCTTCTACTCGTAGAAAATTTGATGTTCGAATCCGAGCCCTACAACCTTCATTTGCCAAAGAACTTGGCACTCCACATTCTATGTGATTCTACTAGAATGCTGTCTTCATCATTCTTGTAATTGCATTATCTACGTGAAGTGTTTTCTTGTCGGATTGTTATTTTCTATAGTGTTTGAGTCCCCCCATTCTCCGTTTTCTTTGTCCCGAAGACTCGGGATCTTATAATGGTACATGTCTGATATGAATATGGTAGCAATATGAGATTTAAGTATTTAAATCAAACATAAAATATAGTCTTCTCAAGGTACAAATAAAATTTTTATAAATGTAAATTTTGTTAGAATATGGCCTTCCATGCAGCCCATGCAGCAAGGAGCACTACGTGCAGATGGAGCCAAGCTTGCAGTAGCTGAAGCTTATTGATGCTGTCCAAGTTGAACTTTTTTTTTGTTACTCCAAGTTCATATTTTGTAATTTAGTTTGATTTGAACTTAGTTGGTATAGAATTTGATGTAATTAGGTGGTGATTGAGCTGATAAGTCAACTTTGTTTATGTATACAAGTTATTTTATCAAGTTTCCATGTAATTAGTGGTAGTAGGTAGTATTAGGTGAAAACTTGCTTTGATTTGCTTTGCCAATGACTGATATATGTATTGGCAATATGCCAAAGTTGTTAATGAAAAATTTCTGATTTCATTCACATATTTTTCATTTTTCTTATTTCTCGTTTCTGTTCTTATTTTTCTTAGCAAATTACTACTTTTGTTTCTTCACCAAGCAACGAGACTTGTTGCACAAGCTTTCTACTCAGCTTGCTTTCGAATGGCTTCTTCAGGATTTTCTCCAACAGCACCACCAGTCTTTAATGGTGAAGGGTTCCACATATAGGTGGTTAAGATGAAGACTTACATGCAGGCCTTTGATCCGTGGGAAGTTGTTAACACTGATGCTGAGCCAGCTCCACTTAGAGCCAATCCCACAGTGGCTCAAATCAGGCAGCACGCAGATGAGAGGACTAAGAGGCATAAAGCCATGTCTTGTTTTCAGAATTGTGTGTCTGATGTTATCTTCACCAGAATTATGGCTGTGAGACTCCAAAACAAGCCTGGGACAAGCTCAAGGATGAGTTCCAAGGCACAGAAAGGACAAGGCAACAACAGTTGCTGAATTTGAGAAGAGATTTTGAAAATCGAAAGATGAAGGAAAAAGAGACAATGAAGCAGTACTCAGATAGAATCATGGTTGTGGTCAACAGCATAAGGCTGCTAGGAGAACAATTTAGTGAGGTAAGAATCGTAACATTGCCTGAAAGATATGAAGCAAAAATCTCATCCCTTGAGGATTCGATAGACCTTGCAAGCATCTCCCTAACTGAGCTCATCAATGCCCTTTATGCTCAGGAGCAAAGGAGAGCTAGCAGGATAGAGGAGCATCAAGAAGGTGCTTTTCAAGCCAAGGCCAAGGCTACCTCGAGCACCAATGCCTATAAAGGCAAGAAGACCTGGAAAAACAGGCCTAAGCCTGATACTGCAAGAAGGGGAGATCACCTCTGCAGGCACTGCAAAAGACCAGGTCATCCAGGAGATAGATGTTGGTTTAGACCAGATGCAACATGTCAACATTGCAAGAAAAAGGGGCATGTTGAAAGGGTCTGCAAAAACAAAGGCAGACCTAGGCAGAATCAAGCACAACAGAAAAATGTTGAAGCTCAAGTGGCTGAAGACAGCAGTGACCATGAAGAGCAGGTCTTTGTTGTGTCATGCTCAGCTGGTCAGAAGAAGGGCTCAAAAGGATGGCTATTGGACAGTGGTTGCACTAATCACATGTCACCAAATGCAACCATTTTCAAAACCCTGGACACAAGCTACAAAACCAAAGTAAAAGTTGGCAATAGTCAGTTTATTAAAGCTGAAGGCAAAGGGGATGTGTTGATATGCACTTCCACAAGTAACAAGCTTATCTCAAATGTGCTACTAGTACCTGAAATTGACAAAAACCTTCTTAGCATAGCTCAACTGCTGGAGAAAGGTTATTTAGTTGTGTTCAAGGGCAAAGAATGCCAGATTACTGATCCAAATGGATCAAGTCTCATGTCAGTCACAATGACTGATAAATTCTTTGAAGTCAACTGGCCAAGTGACTTACACTCAGCCTGTATAGCCTCTGCTGAAGATTCCAAGCTTTGGCACCAAAGGCTTGGGCATGCCAACTTCAGATCGATAGCTCAGATGGTCAGTGAAAGTTTGGTTGAAAACTTCACCAGCTTAGTGAAGGATAATGATGTTTGTGAGGTGTGTCAGCTAGGAAAACAAGCCAGGTTACCATTTCCCTTGAATCAAGCTTGGAGAGCTTCAGAAAAATTGCAGCTGGTGCACACTGATGTGTGTGGCCCCATGAAGACTGAATCACTAAGTGGTAACAGGTACTTCATTCTTTTCATTGATGATTGTACCAGATATTGCTGGATTTTCTTTTTAAAGCAAAAGTTTGAGGTAGCTCAAGTGTTCTTGAAGTTCAAAGCTGCAGCTGAAACTAAAACAGGCTGCAAACTCAAAACCATCAGGTCAGACAATGGAGCTGAGTATACCTCAGCTCAGTTCCAAGCTCTTTGCGCTGATGCAGGCATTAAACACCAGCTAACCAATGTGTATACACCTCAGCAAAATGGGGTAAGTGAAAGGAAGAATAGAAGTTTGCTGGATATGGCCAGGTGCCTTATGTTTGAGATAAATCTGCCCAAAACCATGTGGTCTGAAGTAGTGAATATTGCTGTCTATCTTCAAAATAGACTTCCAACTAAAGCTTTAGCTCGAAGGACCCTATTTGAAGCTTGGTTTGGGTTCAAGCCATCTTTGGCTCATCTGAAGACATTTGGCTGCTTATGCTACGCTCATGTGCCAACTGTGAAGAGGGATAAGCTGTCAAAAAGGGCCCAACCTGGTGTTCTAGTAGGCTATAGCTCAGTCAAGAACGGTTATAGGATCTTGGATCCTTCAACCAACAAGATTCAAGTAAGCAGAGATGTGGTCTTTGATGAAAAAGGATGCTGGAATTGGGAAAGAAATAAGCCAAAGGCTACTTCTGAAGAACTTATAGTAGGTCAGATTGAACCTGGTCAAGTTGGTCCAGAAATGGACTTTGATGATGAACCAGTCAGGGGAACAAGACCCTTGGCAGAGATTTATGAAAGGACACCTGTCTTCCATGGTAGAACCAAGCATTTTAGCATCAAGCTACATGTAGTAAGGGAGATGGAGCAAGCTCAGAGGTGGAGCTGATTCATTACAATTCTAAGAAACAGATTGCTGATATTTTCATAAAGGCCTTGAATGTAACAAGGTTCATTAAACTAAGGGAGGAGTTAGGAGTATGCAGCATGAGACCAATGAGGAGTGTTAGAATATGGCCTTCCATGCAGCCCATGCAGTAAGGAGCACTACATGCAGATGGAGCCAAGCTTGCAGCAACTAAAGCTTACTGATGCTGTCCAAGTTGAACTTTTTTTTTGTTACTCCACGTTCATATTTTGTAATTTAGTTTGATTTGAACTTAGTTGGTATAGAATTTGATGTAATTCTGTGGTGATTGAGCTGATAAGTCAGCTTTGTTTATGTGTACAAGTTATTTTATCAAGTTTCCATGTAATTAGTGGTAGTAGGTAGTATTAGGTGAAAATTTGCTTTGATTTGCTTCGTCAATGACTGATATATGTATTGGCAGTATGCCAAAGTTGTTGTTAATGAAAAATTTCTGATTTCATTCACATATTCTCCATCTTTCTTGTTTCTCGTTTCTATTCTTATTTTTCTTAGCAAATTACTGCTTTTGTTTCTTCACCAAGCAACGAGACTTGTTGCACAAGCTTTCTATTCAGCTTGCTTAGCCTTGCCTAAACACCAACAAATTTTGACTTATGAGATTTAATATTTCTACAGATTTTGGTACATATCGATGCTGGTCTGTTTTGGTCTGTCATTTCGAAATTATTGCTATTTAAAAAGAGTATTATATATATAATATATATATATATATCAAATAATAAAATTAAATAAATCTCAAATATAAATACTCATAAAAAATAAAGTTTTGGTTGAAGTGATAAAGAAAAAATTTTAAAATGTTAAGAGGTATAAGTTTAAATTTCACTGTATGTAAATTTTAATATAAAAATCCATCAATTGTATAAAATATTTTTTAATATGCTTTGCAAATTATTTCATAAATTAAATAATAAATTATCTCATATTATGTATAAAACAATTCATAATTTAATAAATTTAAAATAAATAATAAATTTTAATTTTAAAATTAATTTTTTTAGTACGAGTTTATACACCATATTCTGGTAAAATCGATACCGACTGGAATTTATACCGGAATAAATAATAAGAGGTATCATCTGCAAGTATTATTGTGAGTTGTAGTTTATTGAACTTTAAGCCGAAAGCACTATCCGATGACACAAATTGATATAGTGGAGTAGTGGACAAAGCTTTTGCGTCCCATTTCTATACAACAAAGCATAACAACAAAAAAGGAACTCTTTATTCTTTGGTCCTCTTTGTTAGAGTCCTTATCCAGTCCCTCTTCTTCACCTTGGCTCCCTCTACTTGCTGCCAATGTGGCACACTTTTGGCTTGCTGGACCTCTTCCACTTTTGATGAGTTGGAACAAGTGGCCTATCCACTTTCGCCACCTAAGCAAACCGCGTGGTTTGACCTGTTCTACCACACTTTTATTGGCCTCCCTTTGATTCTGGGTCATGATGGGGTTCCAAGACTTGGTGCAGTGCTCAAGTGAGACCTTTGTAACTTCGCCTGTTTCCCATGAGCCAACACCGTCCTCGTCAAACTTGATTGAGATAAAGGAGTCTGCCAAAGTAAATTTTGGAGCATGAAACCGGAATTTAGCCTAAATTTCATGCACTCACCTTTAAGAACCGACATGTAACAAGTTTGGAGTCTGAATTCCGACATCTTTGTCGTGATGTCAAATTCGGGATTTAGCTTAATTGATTCATACGGGTCTAAATCCCTAAAAAAATTATATAGAAGGAAAGCAATCTTTACCTGAGTTTTATATGCTGAAAACATTATTTAGCAAAAAATGACATGAAAAAAATGCCCCGTAGTGGATTGAGAGTAGAAAAATTGTACGATCTTTCTTGTCTTTATGATTTTTGATACGAATGAAGTGCATGGTCCAACAACTAAATGGTAAATGTACCTGCTTGAACTATGTTGAAATAGGAAAAAGCACCTGCTTGAGGGGTTGAAGCAGCATCATCAGGATCATAAGAAGTATGAGATTTGGAATGCTTGAACTGAAGACGATTGAGAAGAGAGGTAAAAGAAAAGAAGTTGGGAGATTTGATGTGAGAAACAGGTTGAACAAATCTATGGGTGGCAGTGCTAGTGGTTGAAGCTAAGATAAGAAGCCTCTCATTTAAGCACAAAGGGCATACCCCAACACCTTCTTTGGGATGGAAATAAGAGCAGGAACTGTCTTTCATTATCATTTGGGGTCAAAGAGAGGGAATTTCAACTCTTTCAAGAGAGAAACTGATCAATAGCCTTTTCTTGTGTGTAGAATGTAAGTAAGAATGTCCTATATGATGCAAAAAACATGGTGTATATGTGAAAAATGTACCGAGCATAATCTATTAATATATTAAATTTAAGTTAAATTACGTAGTTAGTAACCCAACTTTTAAAACGGATTTTATTTTAGAAATTCTTACAATTTGGTAATCTAAATTTTAGAACGCTTTTATTTTAATCACTCAGGCATTATATCTCTAATGGCGGTTAATTGTGCACACCACATCATATTTAACACTTTCATTTTAATCACCCAATTTTTAGATTGCTTTCATTTTGGTCACATAAAAAATATTTTTTAAGGTATTGATTGGAGTAAAAAAAATTAAAGATTAAAGTGAAAAAGCGGTAAAAACTAAAATAATACATAAAAATTGTTAATTTGTACTTGTTTTTCTCATTGTCGACAATTTTAATTTTTTTTTAATATTGAAAATTTAAGTTTTAAAACATCAAAATAAATTGTATAAATTGTAGAAAATTTTGTATCCATTAATAATGTCAAATAATTTGTTATTATAATATTAAAATTAATTCATTTAGCCAACAACCTCTTAACCTACCTAATGGCTAGAGCATTATATTGTAAGTATAAGATATTAGGTTCAATTCCAAGCCACAACCCATTCTCCTCCCCTAGTTATAAAAAAATAATAATTTAATCTTCTTTTAAATTTTAAAATTTTATTTTATGTTTCCAGATTATCCTTAACAAAATTAACTCAAATAACTCATATTTAATAATTATCTATGAAATTTAAATTTTTTTAATTATATAATCTCGGATCTTCCATACTGTGAAAAATATAACGTCGGTAATGATAATATATCGCAAAGAAAAAAAAATAGAAATAAAAATAAAGAACACACATATTTTACGTGGAAACCCTTTCGGGAAAAACCATGGGCAGAGAAGAAAAATTCACTATGTCGAATTCGAATCAATTACAAGAGGAATAGACCATGTCTATTTATAGGCTTATAAAGCCATATTCTAATAAGAGTGTAGTAAGATTGAAACTCCTTATTCTAACCAATATCAAATAGATAGAGTTTAATAAGGTTTAAAAAACCTTATTTAAAATAAAATAAAAGAAGTGTAATTCTATAGGGATTCTTCTTTTATTTTATTTAAATAAGAATTTGGGTTACTTAATTCTAACAATCTCCACCTTGACACGAATTCTCAATGAACAAGTTCTTAATCGCGAACTCTCAACGAACAAGTTCTCCACCTCTTCCATAAAACCCCTTAAGGGTTTAACTTCAACAATGAACACCAACCAAGTCTAAGTAATGCTCAAACTTGGTTATAGGAAGTGACTTAGTCATCATATCTGCAGGATTTTCATGAGTACTAATTTTGCTCACAACAATATCACCACGAGCAATAATATCACGAACAAAATGATACCGAACATCAATGTGTTTTGTTCTCTCATGAAACATTTGATCTTTTGTAAGGAAGATGGCACTCTGACTTCACAAAATACTGTGCTGATTTGAAGGTCTTCATTGAGCTCACTAAAGAGTCCCTTCAACCAAATAGCTTCTTTAGAAGCCTCAGTAATCGCCATGTACTCAGCTTCAGTGGTAGACAAAGCGACTGTAGTTTGCAAAGTAGCTTTCCAACTGATTGCACAACTTCCTATTGTAAAGACATAACCAGTAAGAGATCTTCTTTTATCAAGGTCTCCAGCAAAATCAGCATCAACATACCCAATGACTCCATCTCTAGTTCTTCCAAACTGTAAGCAAACATCTGTAGTACCTCGTAAGTATCTTAAAATCCACTGAACTGCTTTCCAATGTTCTTTACCGGGATTCGTCATGTATCTGCTAACTGCACTGACTGCATATGATAAATCTGGACGTGAACAAACCATAGCATACATGAGAGATCCCACTGCACTAGAGTATGTAATATGTGACATGTACTCAATCTCATCATCTGATTGTGGAGACAAAGCCGATGAAAGTCTGAAATGGGCTGCTAAAGGAGTATTAACAAGCTTAGCACTCTGCATATTGATTCTGCAAAGAACTTTCTCAATGTACCCCTTCTGACTTAGGTACAATTTACTTTCTTTTCTATCTCTGAGAATCTCCTTACCAAGTATCTTCTTTGCTGGTCCCAAATCTTTCATCTCAAATTCTTCACTTAGGTACAATTTACTTTCTTTCCCACATCGCTTTTCTGCTTCAAGAAGAATGCCTAAACTTTTCTAGAAAAATCATCAATAAAAGTTAGCATATAATTAGCTCCACCTCTCGAAGGCACTCTTGATGGCCCCCACAGATCAGAATGAATATAATCCAATGTTCCCTTTGTGTTATGGATTCCTCTGGTGAATCGAACTCTCTTTTGCTTCCCAAAAACGCAGTGCTCACAGAACTTCAGTTTGCAAATTCCTTGCCCATCAAGAAGTCCTCTTTTGCTCAATTCTGCCATGCCATTCTCACTCATATGCCCTAGGCGCATATGCCAAAGTTTAGTAATATCATCATCTGACAAAGAAGAGGAAGCGACAGCTGCATCACCAATAACAGTAAAACCTTGCGAAACATATAACTTGGCAGTCTTTCTCTGCCCTTTCATCACAATGAAGGAACCTTTGGAAATCTTCAAAATCCCACTTTCAGCTGTGTATTTGTACCCTTTTGAATCAAGAGTACTCAACAAAATTAAATTTCTCTTCAATTCTGGAACATGCCGTACGTCACTAAGTGTTCTGACAACTCCATCAAACATCTTAACTTTAATTGTTCCAACACTTGCGATTTTACACGAAGCATTATTTCCCATCAAAACAACACCTTCAGACACTGGTTCGTAATTTGTAAACCAATCCCGATTGGGACTCATGTGGAAGGTGCAGCCTGAATCAAGTATCCACTCCTCGCTCTCTTTAGAATTGTTGACAGAAGCGACTAGAAGTTCACCATCACTGTAGTCTTCTACAATATTAGCTTCACCGAAATTTTCTGATTATTTTCCCTTTTGATTCGCAGCCTCCCTTTTAATCTTGTTCTGTAGCTTATAGCACTCAGATTTAATGTGCCCTTTCTTCTTGCAGAAGTTACAAAGTTACAAGTTTTACCTCTATTTGAAGACTTCGATCTACCCTTAGATTTACCGCGAGGACTCCGATCCTGTGTCCTTCCACGATCATCATCAGCATTTCGATCTTGTTTCCCACGAACAATGAGACCCTCTCCCTGAGAGTCGGGTTTAACCACAAGATGCTTCATCTTATCATACGAGGTCAAAGAATCATAAACCTCATCAACTGTGAGAGACTCGCGGCTATATAAAATCGTGTCTCTAAAGGTTGAATAAGACGGGGGCAACGAACAAAGTAGAATCAACCCTAGATCTTCCTTATCATACTGAACCTCCATGGCCTCCAAGTTTGAGAGAATTTCTTTAAACACTGTTAAGTGTTCGTGCACAGACGCACCTTCCTCCAAACGATGAGCATAAAGACGTTGCTTCATATGCAACTTGCTAGTTTCGACATATATATTTGTTCTAGTCTCTTCCATAATGCTGCGGCAGTCTTCTCCTTCATCACATCCTGCAAAATTTCGTTAGATAAATGCAGATGTAACTGTGTTAACGCCTTTCGATCCTTGCTCTTCTTATCTTCCTCCGTCAATGTCGAAGGCATCTTATCTACCCTAGCAGGGCTTCCTCTAAATCCATCTGTGCAAGAACTGCCTGCATCTTTATCTGCTACAACGCAAATCTGGTGTTGCGATCCAACAGCGGAATTTCATACTTTAAAGACGCCATTACCGTGATCGAGATGAAAAAAAACCCGGAAGCTCGGATACCAATTTGTGAAAGATATAACGTCGGTAATGACAATATATCGCAAAGAAAAAAAGAAATAGAAATAAAAATAAAGAACACACAGATTTTACGTGGAAACCCTTTCGGGAAAAACCACGGGCAGAAGAGAAGAAAAATTCACTATGTCGAATTCGAATCAATTACAAGAGGAATAGACCATGTCTATTTATAGGCTTATAAAGCCATATTCTAATAGGAGTGTAGTAAGATTGAAACTCCTTATTCTAATCAATATCAAATAGATAGAGTTTAATAAGGTTTAAAAAACCTTATTTAAAATAAAATAAAAGAAGTGTAATTCTATAGGGATTCTTCTTTTATTTTATTTAAATAAGAATTTGGGTCACTTAATTCTAACACATACTAATGTAAAAGTATAGGAAAAGATACTTGCAACTAATTAAATTAATTAAATTAATTGCTTGTTCTACATTTTAGTAAAGATATGATAAAAGAAAATTATGAGTTTCGTTTGGAATAGAAGATAAAATTAATTAATTTTAAGAATTTTTCTTTACTTTTAGCTTAGCATGGATGATTCAAAATCATATAATCAAAAGGAATTTGTGTTTCGCGGAAAACTATTAAAGACAATATTTTTCATTGATAATTTTTTAAAATAATTTCAAAACATCAAAATAAATTAAATAAATTATTATTTTTAACCAAAATTAAATAAATTGTTACTAGAATTTTGAATCTTAATATTTAAAATTGTATATTTCAAAACCCAAATTTAGAATTTTCAGCAATGGGATAAACAAGTACAATTTGACATTTTTTTTGTATTATTTTAGTTTGTACTATTTTTCACTCTAATCCTTGATTTTTTTTACCCTAGTCAATACTCTAAAATGATATTTTATGGGTGACCAAAATGAAAGCGACCTAAAAGTTGGGTGACCAAAATGAAAGCGCAAATATGATGTGGCATTTACAGTTAACCACCGTTAGAAATTTAATGCTTGGGTGACTAAAATGAAAACACCCTGAAAGTTGGGTGACCAAATTGCAAGGATTTTATTTTGGGTGACCAAAATAAAAACGTTCGAAAAATTGAGTGACCAACTAAGAAGTTTACCCTTAAATTTATATGCCAATAACCTCTTAGCCTAATTGTAAAAGCATTATGTTGTAGTTATGAAAGCACGGAATTGATCCCAAACAACCCTATTCTCCATCATTAATTTTTAATATATATATTAAATTTATATAAATATTTTTAGGTTAAAATATGCTATAAATATTTGTAATTTTCAAAAATTAGAAATTTAGTCTCTATACTTTTATTTCATGGAATTTAGCCCATTTACTTTCAGATTTTAAAATTCAGATTTCAAAATATGCTATGATATTCGTAGCCATGTAACAAAAAAATGACAATCTAATAGACTTGAATTTATCAAGAAACTTTAAAAGTGTTTGTAATTCTTAAAAATTTGCATCAACATTTTAATAAGAAAAAAGTATTTAGACTAAGTAATGATATTAAAAAAGGTGGAGTACCAAATTATGTCAAAAACTAAAGTATAAAAATTAAATTTCAAATTTGAGTATAGTACAAGGACAAAATTTGAAAATTGACCATTGTTATATAATCTAAAAAAAAAGGTAAAAGGCTATGTATTTAGACACATTTACATCATCATTTTAATCAGAATCAAGTATTTAGACTAATAATGATATCACAAAAATTTATATATCAAATTATGTCAAATATTACAACATAGAGATCAAATATCAAATTTGAGCATAAAATATAAGGACCAATATTAAAATTTGACCATTATTATATCTCAAAAAAGAAGTAAAAGGTTGTGTATTTGGATATTTATATATCAACATTTTAATTCAAATAAAGTATATAGACTACCTATGATATTATAAAAGTTAAAGTACCAAATGTCAAAAATAAATTTTAAAATTTCAGCAACTAAAATTAGACCATTCTTTTTAAAATTTAAAAAAAGAAAAGAAAAAAAAAAAGGAGAGAGAATGGCTTGTATGTATAGCATATAGATTTAACATAATATACATATATAGTATATGAAATTGGAGGTACACATTAAACACATGAAGGGAAACAATTTAGGGTCGGCTTTAAGCCAAATTTCACATCATCATAATCCTCTCCGATCTCCTCTTTAATGTGCTTCTTTGTATCGTCTTTTTCCAACTCTCTATTTCATACGTTTGTTTTTTACCTAACATGACAACATGATATGAATGCAATATATATAATTTTATTAATTTAATATGAAAATAAATAATTATATTTATTTTTTAAATATATATAATTGAATTATAATTAAAATTTCATATCTTCATTTGAACTATAACTAAAATTTTATGTAAATAATTGTACTAAATTATAATTAATTAAATTCATGTGTAATCTACCTAATATGGAAATTAGGGATTAATTGGGCACAATAGGTTTTTTTATTTGCTTTCTAATATCAACTCTATATTGAATATGGGTATTTTGCACTTCTATTAGTACTATTAATCATTTGAGTTTTAAGGGGTTTTAAAAGAATAAATTATATAGTTGGGACATTTTTAAAGGAAAAATATTTTTAGATTGTTATTAAGACATTTAATATATTTATTTTTTTCAAAAAATAATATTTCTAGTTATATTTGCTTATTCAAGTTTTTCCTCCTCCTTTCTAATCACTTTTTTTTATTTAGTTAAAATATTAAATAAGTCTTTGGAAAATAATTTTAAAAAATAATTAATCCCTTATTAAAATGTGCATCTAATTGAGTCCTCTTAATCATGATTGGTAACCAATTGACCCCTTGAATTCATGTTTCTGTTGAATTCAATTGACCCCAATTAAGCACTTTTTTTCTCTGATGGTCGTTAACTGTTGACGTGGACAAATGATGACGTGGAGGGCTTAATTTATTTTATTATTATTATTATTATTATTATTATTTTATAATGGCTTAATTGATTATTTAAGTAAAAATATTAAAATTAAAAAAACTAATTTTTAAATTTAAAACTCATAAAAAAATTGGAAACTTGTAAATAATTATAAAAGTTATAGAAAATTTGTAAATGTTATAAAAGTTTTTAGAAAAATATTATAATTTTTTTATAAAAATATAGAAATAAATTATTGAAACATCATTAATATTATAAAATAGTATAAAATTTTAGAAATTATTAAAAATTAAGAAAAATACAAATAAGTTAGAGAAAAATATCAAAATACAAAAAATAATAAAAGTTTATAAAATAAAAAATATTTAAAAATAGAAAAATAAATTTAGATGTTAATTAAGCTAGTAAAAAGCAAGAAGACTTTTAATTGTACAAAGACAAGATCTGGAGAAGCAAAGTCTTGATTGATCAAAGTTTCTCAGGTATATAATGATGAACATTTGATTAGATAAATCTAAAGATAATGTCAAACTTAATTTATTGATAATGGAAGAGTTAGAAATGTGGCTTAATGATCCAATCTCCTCTTATGGATTATGATAAGCATATAAAAAATATATCATAGCTGATCAAAGTCAGCAATTCGACTGAAGATAGTTGAAGACCACTTTAATGATAATTGAAGTCTACATTGTTCATAATTCATACTGTGATGATCAACAAGTAAATATGATAATACTTTTGTCCATTAAGGGACTGTTCTTGAGTGTTCTATTATGCACGTTACCGTATCAAGATTGTTTTTATTAGGCTCAAATCATTGCTTTTATAGTGAGACTTAATAGTGAAATCCTTATTTGGGTATGGTCATGGAAATGTAGGTTAATAATTTCTTGTGTTCGATTTTTCTATTATTTTCTTATTATTTATTTATGTGATAAAAAGTGTCTTTACTTTATTTGTTATATTTGACAATCGGTTTCAAATTGTCCATTAATATTAGAGCCACCCAAAGTATTTGGTGAGATCTTATATCTAGTAGTCATGTAGGTAGGTATGAAGGAAGGCTATTCAACTATATGTCCATCACTCTTGTATGAATCTAATAATATTCGTTTGAAAGCTTAAACGAGGGGTTTCATCAATCTATTCATGGGAGAGCATGGAGATCAATTCTAACTCAAAGAAACCTCTTTAGACTAAAACAAATGGTATACATATCAAATCGATCAGATCACCGATATCCGATTCAATTAGTCTGATCTGACCATTTTAGTGTTTAATAATATAAAATAATAATTGTTAAAAAGTACTAAATCAGCCCATCTATTTTAGGCCCATAGGCCATAACCAAAATAAAATAAGAAAACCTGAAAATATCTACCATTAACTCTTTTCAATTTATCATTTGTCCTCTGCTGCCAAAGGTCAAAGCCATCTTTCTGACTTTCTCATTTTTCAGCAAGGATGTCGGCGGAAGAAGTAGATGGGCTTTTTTTATAAAAATAATCTTAAAAAATTAAGTAATTATTTAAATAATTTATTTTTTGATAAAATACGAAAATAACTCAAAATCTACTGTAAAAGTTGGTGGAGCCAAAATGTTTGGCGCCACTAACATGCTACATCAGCAATTTACATTAAAAAATTAATTTTTTTGATGGAGCTATATAGAATGGCGCCACTTGTATAAATAATAGGAAAATATTGTGATTTTTGAAAATATAATGGAGACTTTACCAATTTTACCTTTTTTTGGTGGAGCCAAATAAATTGACGCCAAATTTCAAGAAATTACCTCTTGACACCCTATTTCCCTATTAAAACAATTAAACGCCAATTTTTTATTTTTTATTTTTCTTTCACGTCAGTTTTTTTTTGAATTGTCTTTTAAGCTTTTATTTATTTACTTTTTTTAAGTTTTTTTATTTGTCCTTATTTATTTTATATATTTATTTTATTTGTTTGTTTATTATTGATTTTAAAAAAACTTGAAATGTATATTTGAAATGTTTTATAATATATTTTTAATTTTAAATATTATTTTTTAAATTTTAAATATATTTTTTAATAATATAAAACATTAAATATTTTAAAGATATGACCTTTCAAATTTATTATTAGTTTTATAATATTTTTAATATATTTTTTAAATATTTTTTAAATTTTTACATATAATTTTTTAAATTATGATTTTTTAATTATTTTTAAAGATATTCAAAAAAATTTAAATTCTATTTAAAATTTTGAAAAAAAAATAATATTTTATTTAAAAAAGTGAAATTTGAATTAATTAAAAAAAAGTAAAAATATTTATTAAAAAAATATGAGTTTATTTAAAAATATATATTAAAAAAAGTAAAAATTTAAATTAAAAATTTTAAAAAATATATTATAACTGGTCACATCGTATCATTGATATCAGCGAGGTGACCAGTCATTAACATAATTATTAATTAAAAAAAAGATGAATGTTATATAAGGTGGGGTTTGGTCCCCCTTCAAAAGGAAGGAATAAAAGAGAAAAAAAAAGTAAGTTATTTATAATTTTTATTTTGTATTTTTATATTTTATAGTTATTGTAATATAATAATTAATTATATTGTATTTATGTTTTTTTTCTATTATGCAGATATCAAAATGTCTTTTGGAGCAAATACGGATCACACTTCATCGAGGATCAACGAAACAATAAAATTAATTATAATTAAATAAAAAATTGTTTTAGTTTCTCGTTTTTTCTTGCTAAGCGCTACTTTGCTCAACGTGTTTTGATTGCATGAAATTGATCTCTATTTGGTTGTTATTATTCCTTTTTATCTCTTTTCTTGCATGAAATTAATCTCTATGTGTTAGTTATAATTTTTTAATTTAGTACACATTCATAAATTATATATTAAGTTTTTTTAATATGACGACCTTTCTATTTAATTTTACTGTTTACGTATTTGGTTCCATTTGTGGGGTACAAAAAAGTTATATTTGTCTTTAACGAGTGAATTTTTTTTTATAAAACTTATCGTATGTAAGATAAATTTTCGAGTCTGAATATGTCTAGTTTATATTATATGTAAAACTCTATATATTATTATAGATATCAATTTAATAAAAATAAGTTTTTTTTTATTTTTATATTTACCCATACCACCTATAATTTTTAGGACATTATTTTTTTTATGTATTTTTTGTAGTTATATAGTTGCCTTTAGTTTTAATGCTTAACTATGATTAGGACATAATAATCACATTTGATTTCTACGTGTTATTATTAATATTTTATGACAAATCTTCATTCTATTATTAATATTTTATTACTTATTTAATTTAACTTAAATAAAAAATACTTAGAATGCCTATGTTGGTATAATATAAGTGTGATGTTTTATTTTCTCAACCTTTCAATTTTACTCATTAATATATAATTTTATGTTTAAATTATATAGATAATTAATTTATTATATTTTTATAAAAAATTTACCATACTGGATGGGTATCGGGTTTTGAGATCACGGTTTCATTTTTCCCAAGTACGATCCGGACGAGCGGTTCATGCCATACTTATAGTTGGTGGGATTTGGGGACGTTGCATTGATCTAGAGGTTTGACCTAAGGGCGAACTTAATATCTGTCTTGGTTGAGCGCTGGTGTACGGAGACCCACACCTTCATTATGCCATGCATGGAGTGCACTATCACATTAGAAGACGTCGCTATGCAACTTGGGTTACGAGTTGGCAGTGCTATGGTCACGGGTCAAAGCAAAGTGTTGGAACCTTCAGTATTATGCCACAAATTGCTTGAACGATCCCTTAGTGATGGGGAACAGAATTTCACATGTTTGACATTGGCATGGTTGAGAGTAAATTTTAAGGAGTTATCGAGCACTGCCACTGAGCACGAGGTGATGTGTGCAGCTCGAGCCTATATTATGTAGCTGATCGGGGGGTACTTATGCCGAACAACACGTCTAATAAGGTCCACTTAAAGTACTTGCCTCTATTGGAGGATTTCTCTCGTGCCGGTAGTTACAACTAGGGATCGGCAGTGTTGGCCTTATTGTACTATGAGCTTTGCCGAGCAACAAAACATAGGGTTAGTAACATGGCTGGTTGTCTGGATCTGCTACGGTCTTGGGCTTTATACAGGATGCCGTTTCTAGCGGCTGTTAGGTACCGACCATATTTGTGGCCACTTATAAATAGGTAAAAACAAAATTATACTTAACATTTAATGACTCATAAGTATGGATAATATTTTCCAAAGTTTAACTGCTAACATGTTTGTTTCGATTTCAGAAGGGCCACGTCTCCGGGAATTGGTGCGAGCCAAACATTAATCATTTACCGCCAAATGATAGAGGCTTACGCCGGAGAGAAAGTAATATATATTAATATGGTTTAAGTAATGTTGATTTAACTTATCCACTTGCAGTATGTGATGTGACTTGACTCATTATGTTATATTGTGTAGTTCTAGTGGATGTCGTATTCTGCACTGAACATTGCAACCCTTATTCCTTAGTGGGTTCACGCCAAAGCCCATATGTGGTGCATTAACACACCGGTGCTCAACTTCTCAACCGTTGAGTGGTACAACAGTGATCGAGTTATGCGACAATTTGGGTGTAGACAATTTGTGCTGGTCAAGCCACAACAATTTGCTGATGTCCGCAGTAAGACCATGAGGGGGAAACATATAACAGATTGGAGCGTGGAACACCAATGTTATGTAACACTATGGAATGCCCGGTACGACAGGCGGCATGAGATGCACTCCTGCATTTTTTACTTCAATCCCTCGACTGAATCCATGCAGTGGTACATGATTCGATGGCGCATTTATTTATATTGTGGACAACTTATGATAGTACTGGGACACAGCTACAGACGTGCAAATCAACCTATGGGGGAGCTAGAGGATCAACATATGGCAGAGCCCGACTCGGAAGACCAACCTTTAAACACATCCGACCAATGGGTTGGCGCTTTTTGTGATGAGTCACAGAGTAGTTCATATCACCCGGATATGGGCGGTTCAAGTTCATATCACCCGGACATGGGCAGTTTGAGTTCATATCACCTGGACATAGGTGGTTCGAGTTCATTTCACCCAGAGCAACCACCGATATCATTTGATATGTTTGGTAATAACATGTACTCCACCCCACCTCAGGCCACATTTGATCCAACTGCCGATCCTCCTGGTGTATACAGTACATCCCAACGTCCAACTCGTCAACGAAGACCCGTAAACTGCTATAAATCGAACGACGATACCACTCCCGATTCTTTCCAATTTTGAGTTATGTAAATTTCAAGTGTTATGTAATATTTGTTGTATTGGTTTAAGATTCCACAACTTATATATTAGTCTTTTTTTTGTATAATTTATAATATTTTTTAAAGTATTAAAAGTTGCAACTGTTAATTTTAAATAAAAGCTTGACACTAAATAATACAAATTTTATTTCTAAAAGATCATAAAATGCAAACATCAGGTACAACATTTAATTTCTTTCAGGACCGTGAAGATTGACCAGTATAGACGTTTCCATAGGGACATGTAATGACCCAATAGTCATAGGTATCAAAAAGTGTACTTTCGGGTCTCCGTTTTCGCAAAACGGATTCATAAATATTTATTAAAAATAATTACGAAGTTAGTTGTGTGGTTAATTAGCTTTTGGTTAGGTGAATTAGCTTGAATTATGGGTAATTAGGTGTAAGGATTAAATTGAATAAAGGGTGAAAGTTTAATGATAGATTAAAGAAAAAGTAAAGGGACTAATTAAGCAATTAAACGTAAAATTTACAAGTGTTTGTTAATGTTAGTGACATGTGTAATATTTATATACATATATTTATAATAATTATATATTTACTTATTATTTAAGTAAGTATTATTATATTATTATTATTATCATAAAACATAGTATAAATAAATAAAAGAAATGAAATAAAAAGAAAAGGCTGACAGGGCAATTTGAACGAGTTATTCAAATTTTGGAAGACATGCTTCGTGCTTGTGTTATTGATTTTGATTCAGGTTGGGAACGTTATTTACCTTTGGCCGAATTTGTATATAATAATAGTTTCCAATCAAGTATTCAAATGGCTCCGTATGAGGCTTTATATGGTCGTAGATGTCGATCATCTGTTTGTTGGATGGAATTGAATTAAAGAAAAATGATTGCTCCGGAATTAATTCAAGAAACGGAGGACATTGTTAAGAAGATTCAAGATAGATTGAAGGCAGCTTTCGACAGACATAAATCATATGTAGATCTAAAACGTCGGGATATTGAATATTCTGTTGGCGATAAGGTATTTCTTAAAGTTTTGCCATGGAAGAAAATTTTGAGATTTTGTTGAAAGAGGAAATTGAGTCCTCGTTTTATTGGGTCATATGAGATTACGGAAAGAGTTGGACCAGTAGCATACCGTTTGGCCTTGCCTCCAGAATTACAGAAAATTCATGATGCTTTTCATGTTTCCATACTCAGAAGATAAAGATCAGACCCTTCTCATGTTATTTCGACAGAGGATATTGAAATCCGACCCGATTTATCAAATGAAGAGGAACTGATTGAGATATTAGCTCAAAAGGTGAAAGAATTACGTAATAAGCGAGTTTCATTAGTGAAAGTATTGTGGCGAAGCCATAGTGTTGAGAAAGCAACTTGAGAACATGAAGAAACAATGAGATCTCAGTACCCCCACCTCTTTTCAGGTAAATTTCGAGGACGAAATTTATTAAGAGGGAGAAATGTAACAACCCGATAGTCACGGGTATCAGAAGTGTATTAGGTTTTGGTTAGGTGAATTAGCTTGAATTATGGGTAATTAGGTGTAAGGATTAAATTGAATAAAAGGTGAAAGTTTAATGATAGATTAAAGAAAAAGTAAAGGGACTAATTAAACAATTAAACCTAAAATTTACAAGTGTTTGTTAATGTTAGTGACATGTGTAATATTTATATACATATATTTATAATAATTATATATTTACTTATTAATAAGTAAGTATCATTATATTTGTAACACCCCTTACCCGAGACCGTTGCCGGAGTCGAGCACGAGGCATTACTAGACTTAACTTACTAGTTCGGAGCATAAAAATTGAAACTGTCCATATGCGTCATGTTCACTAAATGAATTATAACTTGAGTTACGAAACTCGAAATCTAGATCCGTAAATTTTTCTTGAAACTAGACTCATATATATTCTTACTGTAATTTTTCTAGAATTTTTGGTGTGGCCAATTAGTACAGTTTATTAGTTAAAGTCTCCCTTATTACACAGTTTGACAGTTCCGACCTCTCTTCACTAAAAATCAATTATCTCATAATATAAAACTCTTTTTCTTACACCGTTTTTATTATATAAAAATATACTCAATAAGCTTTAATTTTATATCTCATGCACAACCTAATTACATTTCTACTATTTTTGGTGAGTTTTCAAAATCACGTCACTACTACTGTCCAACTATTCCCCTGCATATAATTACATAATTTCTTTAAAATAACTATCAACTAGGCATTTCATAACATCCAAATCATGTTCTTAATTAACCATTTTAATGGCTTATCATTACCAAGCATTTACAAGCCAATATTAAGCCATATCATAAGGTCATACACACAAAATAGCTAAGTCCCTATACATGCCATAACTTAAAACGTTCGAGTCACAAAATATCAATATAATCCTTTGATAGTGTGTAACGATCTCCGACGTCCTTTCGATCCCCGAGTTAGCTTGTAATACTATAAAAAAATAAAGAATGGGAGTAAGCATAAAGCTTAGTAAGTTTACATGTAAATAGATAACAACATTCTTAATGAATTATCTTATTCTTTTCTTATCAAGATCACTTAAGCTTTTAACTCAATATACTTAAACTTGTATTCTTACCTTACCTTTTAACATGAACTTGTCTTACCTTACCTTTTTAGCTTGAACTTGTCTTACCTTTACTTTGGTATACTCTTTGAATTTTCCCGTTGAACCACTTTGGAATACTAAGGATATGCGGGTACCTTTCCTTATGAAACTTAACCATTGCCATGTCTTGACATGGTCTTACGTGGTATCCTTGCCTTATGAACTCACCAATGCCATACCTTGGCATGGTCTTACATGGGACCTTTGCCTTATAGTAACATATCAATGCCATGTCTTGACATGGTCTTACATGATTTCCTTAAACCCTAATGTCATGACATTTGTATCCTACACATTCCTAAGGTTCAACCGGAACTTTCTGAGATAGCTTTTCCGTCAATTCATACTTGAGTCTTTCAATAATAAATTTACAGAATAAATATGTAAATGCTGGAATTTAAGAGTGTTAGATGTAAAATAACAGAATATTGCATTTATTTACTGCAAACTTACCTCGAAACCAAAATACGATAAACTATATCGATTTAGTCCACTATCTTTTTCTTTCCCCGATCTAACTCCGGATTTCGTTCTTCTTGATCTATAATAGCAAATTTAGCTTATTTAATACTCACATTTACTAAAACAGTCCTTAACTCTAACTTTGGAAAAATTATAATTTTGCCCCTAAACTTTTACATATTTACTATTTTACCCCTAGGCTCGAAAATTAAACTTCAGCCCTTATTCTTATGTTTTATAATATGCTGAACATTTTTCCCTTCTATAGCAACTTCAAATTCTTACTATAACACATACTCATGAACAATAACAACTTTTACCAATTAGCTCGTTTTACTCGTTTTCACCGAAAATCACTTAGTAAAAATCGTTCCTCTACTCATAAACATGCATAATCTACCATCAATCATCAAAATACACAAGCTTTCAACAATGGCATAATTTAAAATATTCATCAAAATTCAAAATTCAAACATTGGTTTTGTAGCACTCGAAGCAACGATCTCAAAAACGTAAAAATTATCGAAAACTGAGCTGATTACATACCTTGATTGAGCTTAATAAGTTGCCAAAATCTTAAAGCTTTCTTTTCTTTCTTATGTTCTTTAGTTTCGGTAGAAACAAAGAACATGCATGGTTGTTCTTTTTTTTTTTTAATCTATGATATAATATATACATATTATTACTTATATTATAACTTTACTTATTATAACATTATTTCCACCCAGTAACTAGTGACCAAATGTGAGAGAGAGCTCAAGTTTCTTCCTTTTTTCTTACTTTCGGCCAAGGAGGAAGATAATGGCTTTCTTTTTTTTTTATGTCATATCTTTATTATTATCTTATATTATAATATATATAACTTTAGCATATGTTTTATGCTTATAGAAACAAAATAATATAAAATTAAAGCCATGATGCCGTCCACTATGCTATCAAATGAACAATTTATAACTTAAGTCCTCCCTTATAGATAAACACATCAATTCAACCACTTAATTTCATAATGGCTATTTTTCTCACTTACTCGGTTTAGTCCTTTCACTTAAATTAAACACCCAAACAAACAAATTAAACTACAATATTTTAGCACATGCACAAACACAGAACATAGATGTCAAATAAAATATTAAAATATTTTTTCTGACTTCGGATTTGTGGTCTCGAAACCACTGTTCCGTTTAGGCCCTATTTCGGGATGTTACATTTCTCCCCCTTTAGGGATTTTCGTCCCCGAAAATCTTATCTATAAAGAGATTTGGGTACTGTTTTCGCATAATCTCTTCGGGCTCCCATGTAGCCTCTTCTATTCAATGCCTATTCCATAATACTTTCACAAGTGCAATACTTTTATTCCTTAATTGCTTAACCTCTCGAGCTAGAATTTTTATTGGTTCCTCACCGTAAGTAATATCTGGCTGAATCTCAACCTCCGTTTGCGAAATCACATGCAATGGATCTGAACGATAACGACGTAGCATAGACACATAAAACACATTATGAATCTTCTCTAACTCAGTCGGCAAAGCCAATCGATATGCCAATGGCCCAACTCTCTCGATCACCTCAAACGGTCCAATAAAACAGGGACTTAATTTGCCTTTCTTGCCAAATCTGAGAACTTTCTTCCAAGTATCCCCTATCACCAACTTGAAATTCAATTTCTTTTCTTTTCAAATCTGCATAGGATTTCTGTCTATCTGAAGATGCTTTCAAGCAATCTCTGATGACTTTTACTTTCTCTTCTGTTTCTTTGACTAGATCAACCCCGTAAATCTGATTTTCCTTAAGCTCTATCCAATACAAAGGTGTGCGACATTTACGCCCATACAAAGCTTCATAAGGTGCCATCTTCAAACTCGATTGATAACTATTATTATAGGCAAACTCTACTAACGATAAATATTTCTCCCAACTACCTTGAAATTCCAATACACAACATCTAAGCATATCTTCAAGTACCTGAATAACTCTCTCTGATTGACCATCAGTCTGAGGATGGAAAGCTGTACTAAAACTCAACTTTGTACCTAAAGCTTCCTGCAATTTCTTCCAAAACCGTGAGGTAAATCTCGGATCTCTATCTGAGATAATCGATAACGGTACTCCATGTAGTCTCACAATCTCTGAAATATATAACTCGGCCAACTTGTCAAGTGAATAATCCATATGAACTGGGATAAAATGAGCCGACTTCGTTAACTTATCAATCACAACCCATACTGCATCTTTTTTTCTCGGTGTCGAAGGCAATCTTGTCACAAAATCCATAGTAACTCGATCCCATTTCCACTCGGGAATTAATACAGGCTGCAATAAACCTGAAGGTACCTGATGTTCCGCCTTTACCTACTGACAGATCAAGCATCTAGAAACAAACTCTGATATATCTCTTTTCATTCCTGTCCACCAATACATTTTCTTCAAATCATTATACATCTTTGTACTACCCGGGTGAATAGACAAAGAACTGGTATGTGCTTCCTGTAAGATTTTCCTAATAAGCTCATCATTCTTTGGTACACATACTCTGTCTCTGAACAACAAACAATCGTCAGAATCGATCTGAAAATCAGACTCTACAGCTGACTCGCACTGAGCTCTTTTGGCTTGTAACTCACTGTCATCTTTCTGAGCTTCACAAATTTCTTCAAGAAACGTCGATTTAGCTCTCAACTCAGCTAAGATAGAACCATCATCTGATAATGCCAAACTAGTGTGCAAAGCTCTCAATGCAAATAACGATTTTCTACTCAAAGCATCAGCAACAACATTTGCCTTACCCGGGTGATAATCGATCACTAGCTCATAATCTTTAATCAACACTAGCCATCTTCTTTGCCTCAAGTTCAGATCTTTCTGAGTCATCAAGTACTTCAAACTTTTGTGATCAGTGAATATTCGGCATTTCTCACCATATAAGTGATGTCTCTAGATTTTCAATGCAAATACAATAGCAGCTAACTCTAAATCATGTGTCGGATAGTTTTTCTCATGTGGCTTTAACTGTCTAGAGGCATAAGCAATTACCCTTCCTTCCTGCATAAGTACACAGCCTAGTCCATTCAAGGATGCATCACTGTAAATCACAAACTCTTTACTCGGTTCTGGTTGTACTAAAACAGGAGCTTTAGTCAACAATACTTTTAACTTGTCGAAACTCTATTGACATTTCTCGGTGCATTCAAACTTGACAGTTTTCTGTAACAATCTTGTCAATGGAGTAGCTATCTTGGAAAATCCTTCTACAAATCGTCTATAATAACCGGCAAGACCAAGAAAACTTCTGACCTCTGATACATTCCTGGGAGGTTTCCAATCAACAATGGCTGAAATCTTACTCGGATCAACTCTAATACCTTCACCTGAGACAATATGTCCAAGAAAACAAACTTCCCGTAACCAGAACTCACTTTTGCTAAACTTGGCATAAAGCTGATTGTCTTTCAAAATCTGTAAAACTGTTCTCAAATACTCTGCATGCTCAGTCTCATCATGAGAATAAATCAAGATGTCATCAATAAACACAACTACAAACTTGTCCAAGTAAGGTCTAAAAATTCGGTTCATTAAATCCATGAAAATGGCGGGGGCATTAGTTAAGCCAAATGGCATCACAAGAAACTCATAGTGACCATACCTAGTTCGAAAAGCAGTCTTTGGAACATCTGACTCTTTAACTCGCAACTGATAGTATCCGGATCTCAAATCTATCTTAAAGAACACAGTGGCTCCCTTCAATTGATCAAACAAATCATCTATTCTAGGTAGTGGATATTTATTCTTGATGGTTACCTTGTTAAGCTGCCGATAGTCTATGCACAATCTCATGGAACCGTCCTTCTTTTTCACAAATAACACTGGCGCGCCCCATGGTGAATAACTAGGTCTTACAAAGCCTTTATCAGTTAATTCCTGTAGCTGAGCTTTCAATTCTTTCAATTCTATTGAAGCCATTCTATAAGGAGCAATAGAAATAGGTGTGGTACCTGGAATCAATTCAATACCAAACTCAAATTCTCTGATAGGAGGCAAACCTGGTAGTTCTTCCAGAAACACATCAGGAAACTCATTTACCACAGGCACTGATTCAATTTTCAACTCTGAGTCTTTAGTATTCAACACAAAAGCAAGATAAGCTTCACATCCTTTCCTTAAACATTTCTGAGCAGACATAATAGAAATCATGGAAATTGAACTACCTGACTCATCTGAATTAACCTGAAGGAACTCACCATTTTCACATTTCAACTCAATGAATCTCTTTCCACAATTCACTATCACATCATGTGCAGTTAACCAATCCATACCAAGAATCACATCAAACTCATCAAATGGCAATAGCATGAGATCAGTCGACCACATTGAGGACACTCGGGCCTATCAGGCTGAATACTGCCAACACTCGCAATCGAAGTGGTTTGAGCTTTTGAATCCATAAATCTTCCACCTCTGTTTTGGCTAGAATACCCGGTTGAAAAATTAGATCTCGTAGAAAACTCTCTAGGCCTCTTGGATGTAGACTGAAATGACTTGCTCATCTGTCTTTTCTTTGTGTCTTGTATATCAATTTCAGCTTTACCCTTTCTTTTTAATAACTCTTCTGCCTTACAGGCTCGTTCAACTAAAACAACAAACTCTTTTATCTCTAAAACACCAACTGACAGTCGGATATCATCATTGAGCCCATCCTCAAATCTTTTGCACATGATAGCCTCTGTAGACATACACTCTCGAGCATAATTGCTGAGTCGGATATATTCATGTTCATAGTCAACCACAGTCATCTTACCCTGTTTTAACTCAAGGAACTTTTTTCTTTTCTGGTCAATAAACCTCTGACTGATGTACTTCTTACGGAACTCCTCTTGAAAGAAAACCCAAGTAACTCTTTCTTTCGGTACTACTGACACAAGTGTATTCCACCACTGGTAGGCCGAATCTCTAAAAAGTGACACCACACATTTAATACATTCTTCCGGTGTGCAGGATAACTCATCAAAGACTCTGATAGTGTTCTCGAGCCAAAATTCAGCTTTCTCTGCATCATCATCTTTGTAGCACGAAACTCTTCAGCCCCTTGTTTTCTGATCTTTTCAACGGGTGGTTTCTCTCTTCTAACGGTATTTATAACTGGGGAAGCTACATGGGTAGTCTGTGGATCATGAGGGGGGGAAGTCTAACGGCCGGGTTCCTACGAACGAACTCAGCAAACTATTCATTCATAGCTTGGAAGAAGGCTTCTCGAGCCTCTCCTCCCTGACTAACTGTAATGGGCCTTTCACGACTATTTAGTGGCACCGTCCCTTCAGTGGGAGCGGGCGCATTACTCTCTACATCATCTGCACCATCTCGTTCGGGATCTATAACTATATAAGAAAACATTTTTAAAATTGTCAGGAGTCGTCACACTATCAAAATATAAGTATGGCATGTATAGCTAGACTCTTACTCATACTGAATATTCCAAGAATCGACTAAACTCTTGCTCTGATACCAATAAATGTAACACCCCTTACCCGAGACCGTTGCCGGAGTCGAGCACGAGGCATTACTAGACTTAACTTACTAGTTCGGAGCATAAAAATTGAAACTATCCATCTGCATCATGTTCACTAAATGAATTATAACTTGAGTTACGAAACTCGAAATATAGATCTGTAAATTTTCCTTGAAACTAGACTCATATATCTTATTACTGTAATTTTTCTAGAATTTTTGGTGTGGCCAATTAGTACAGTTTATTAGTTACAGTCTCCCTTATTACACAGTTTGATAGTTCCGACCTCTCTTCACTAAAAATCAATTATCTCATAATATAAAACTCTTTTTCTTACACCGTTTTTTTATATAAAAATAGACTCAATAAGATTTGATTCTATATCTCATGAACAACCTAATTCCATTTCTATTATTTTGGGTGATTTTTCAAAATCACTTCACTGCTGCTGTCCAACTATTCCCCTACATATAATTACATAATTTCTTTAAAATAACTATCAACTAGGCATTTCATAACATCCAAACCATGTTCTTAATTAACCATTTTAATGGCCAAGCATTTACAAGCCAATATTAAGCCATATCATAAGGTCATACACACAAAATAGCTAAGTCCCTATACATGCCATTACTTAAAATGTTCGAGTCACAAAATACCAATATAATCCTTTGATAGTGTGTAACGATCTCCGACGTCCTTTCGATCCCCGAGTTAGCTTGTAATACTATAAAAAAATAAAGAATAGGAGTAAGCATAAAGCTTAGTAAGTTTACATATAAATAGATAACAACATTCTTAATGAATTATCTTATTCTTTTCTTATCAAGATCACTTAAGCTTTTAACTCAATATACTTAAACTTGTATTCTTACCTTACCTTTTAACATGAACTTGTCTTACCTTACCTTTTTAGATTGAACTTGTCTTACCTTTACTTTGGTATACTCTTTGAATTTTCCCGTTGAACCACTTTGGAATACTAAGGATATGCGGGTACCTTTCCTTATGAAACTTAACCATTGCCATGTCTTGACATGGTCTTACGTGGTATCCTTGCCTTATGAACTCACCAATGCCATGCCTTGGCATGGTCTTACATGGGACCTTTTCCTTATAGTAACATATCAATGCCATGTCTTGACATGGTCTTACATGATTTCTTTAAACCCTAATGTCATGACATTTGTATCCTACACATTCCTAAGGTTCAACCAGAACTTTCTGAGATAGCTTTTCCGTCAATTCATACTTGAGTCTTTAAATAATAAATTTACAGAATAAATATGTAAATGCTGGAATTTAAGAGTGTTAGATGTAAAATAATAGAATATTGCATTTATTTACTGCAAACTTACCTCGAAACCAAAATACAATAAACTATATCGATTTAGTCCACTATCTTTTTCTTTCCCCGATCTAACTCCGGATTTCATTCTTCTTGATCTATAATAGCAAATTTAGCTTATTTAATACTCACATTTACTAAAACATTCCTTAACTCTAACTTTGGAAAAATTACAATTTTGCCCCTAAACTTTTACATATTTACGATTTTGCCCCTAGGCTCGAAAATTAAACTTCAGCCCTTATTCTTATGTTTTATAACATGCTGAACATTTTTCCCTTCTATAGAAACTTCAAATTCTTACTATAACACATACTCATGAACAATAACAACTTTTACCAATTAGCTCGTTTTACTCGTTTTCACCGAAAATCACTTAGTAAAAATCGTTCCTCTACTCATAAACATGCATAATCTACCATCAATCATCAAAATACACAAGCTTTCAACAATGGCATAATTCAAAATATTCATCAAAATTCAAAATTCAAACATGGGTTTTGTAGCACTCGAAGCAACGATCTCAAAAACGTAAAAATTATCGGAAACGAAGCTGATTACATACCTTGATTGAGCTTAATAAGTTGCCAAACTCTTAAAGCTTTCTTTTCTTTCATATGTACTTTAGTTTGGGCAGAAACAAAGAACATGCATGGTTGTTCTTTTTTTTTTTTTATTCTATGATATAATATACATATTATTACTTATATTATAACTTTACTTATTATAACATTATTTCCACCCACTAACTAGTGACCGAATGTGAGAGAGAGCTCAAGTTTTTTCCTTTTTTCTTACTTTCGGCCAAGGAGGAAGATAATGGCTTTTTTTTTTATGTCATATCTTTATTATTATCTTATATTATAATATATATAACTTTAGCATATGTTTTATGCTTATAAAAACAAAATAATATAAAATTAAAGCCATGATGCCGTCCACTATGCTATCAAATGAACAATTTATAACTTAAGTCCTCCCTTATAGATAAACACATCAATTCAACCACTTAATTTCATAATGGCTATTTTTCCCACTTACTCGGTTTAGTCCTTTCACTTAAATTAAACACCCAAACAAACAAATTAACCTACAATATTTTAGCACATGCACATGCACAAACACATAACATAGATATCAAATAAAATATTAAAATATTTTTTCTGACTTTGGATTTGTGGTCTCGAAACCGCTGTTCCGTTTAGGCCCTATTTCGGGATGTTACAATATTATTATATTATATTATTATATTATTATCATAAAACATAACATAAATAAATGAAATGAAATGAAATGAAATGAAATGAAAAGAAAAGAAACGAAACGAAACGAAACAGAGAAAGAATAGAAAGAAAGGAAAATGAGAAAGTTAGGGATTTCAAGGGTTCAAGCTCATATTGGTTTGTCAATTTAGTCCATTTTCTTGTAATTTTTATGTTTTTAGAATCCTAGTATTAAATACTATTTAACCTATGTTGAAATTTTGGAAAATATTGAATTTTTAGATGTTGTTCATGTTGAATAATTTAGTAATAGAGACTAAATTGATAGAATTTAAAGTTAGAATTTAGAAAGGGATTGAATTGTAAAATAAATTATAAGTTTTGAGTAATAGGGACTAAATTGAGAAATTTCAAAATTTAGAGATTTAAGTGAAATTAGAGAGTTGAATTTAGTCTGAAGTAGAAATTGAATGAAAATATGGAATTAGTTTTAAAGAAATAAAGTTAGTCTCAGTTTAGGGACTAAATTGGAATTTAGGTAAAAGTTGAATAAAAATCGAAATATTCAATGTGACATTGTGTGTATTGATGATTTTTAATTGTTTCAATTTTCGTAGCTAACGTTGTGCCGGAAACCTCAACAAGGAAAGGAAAAGAAAAAGTCAACGAGGAGTAGCTCACAAATTATGATTTGTATTTCTATAATCTGAATTTTATTATTAAAATTATTGTACTTTGATTTCTTGTATATGGTAAGTATGGAAGGTGAGAATTATTATGTTTACAATTGAGATGAATTGATTTGGTGTATGATGAAATTGATATGAATATGTGATTATTGTGGAAATTGAACATTGGATATTGTTGTACTTGAAAAGTGAATTGAAACCCTATTAACTATATTGGGCTGAGCCGGATATAGTTGGCATGCCATAGGATTGAAAGAGTTCAGGGATACTTCGACTTCGAGTCGATGAGACACTAGGTGTTAATTTATTACTTCAGATAAATTCAATGAGGTACTGTGTACCAATTTACTTCGATTTAGCCGATAAGACACTATGTGTCAATCTATTACTTCAATTTATCCGATGAGGCACTGAGTGCCAAATTGGTGTGTTTTGGTTGGATCTGTGTATCCGTCTGAGTCCGAGTCATGTTAATAGGGGTTATTGAAATAAATAGTGTTATGATTGATATTGAATGGGAAATGGTTGTAAATGATGTTAAAATTTGAAATTGGTTGGTTATATATATATGAACATATGTGTTATGTTGAGGCTATAAAATAATATGTTTTGGTTGATGTATGAATGAACTTGACATAGGCAAATTTTATTTGAAATAGGAATGAATTTAGAATTGGCTTGAATGGTGTTTATTTGAATTGTTTTGGATATTATATGTGAAGAACTTATGAGGATAGATTGGTTAGGTCATTAGGTTGATTGTTTTGATATGTTTTATATGTATTTGGATATGTTTTGGATTGGTTAAATAAATAGTTTTTGAGTTGCTTAGTGTTCAAGATTGCAAGGTATGGTAAACTTGATGCTTAAGGCTCATTTTGAGTCCACACGGCCAGACACATGGGCGTGTGACTGGACCGTGTGAGACATAAGGCTAACACACGGGTATGTGATTTAGCCGTCTGTCCCCTGAAACCTTAGAATTTCAAAACAGAATGCCCAGGTAATTTCATACGGGCAGAGACACGGGCATGTGTCTCAGCCGTGTATGTCACACGGCCAGCCACATGCCCGTGTGCTAAACCGTGTCTAAGTCAAAGAGTTACACGGGGTCATATACGGCCTACAGCACGAGCATGACCTATGGTCACACGGGCATGTGCCTTGACCACACGTGTGTGTGTGCCTTGCATCTAGGAAAATTTTTGAAATTTCACGAAAAATTTCCGGTGTACCTAATTTAGTCCCGATTTGTTTCTAACATATATTTTGGGCCTCGAGGGCTCAAAGGAGGGACAATATAACAAAGTTATGATGTAAATGTTAGATGATTAGGAAATGTTTGTATTTGATCTGAAAAATATGGTAATACTCCGTAACCCTACTTCAGCGACGGATAAGGGTTAGGGGGTGTTACAGGACATTTGCTCCGATTGTGGCCAATTGTTCTACATATGGTGCAACGCTTTGGATCGAATTGTTCTCTTATATCCATGTCGTTCCAAATCCTCATTGTTTTTGGTCGACCTTTGGCTCTCCTACGTAGTGACCGATCTGGCAACATCTCGAACGCAGGCCGTTGCACTTCCCATGTCGATACATTCCTTAATACGGGAAACTCGTTACCCCAAATACGCAACGTACGTTCAAGTGTGTACACATCGTCTATATATTATTCAACATTCAAATTGTAGGTAGCACACGCTGCAACCACATTAGCACACAGGTACCGTAGTGTTTGGAACATCCTGCACTTACACCACTTGTTTCAGAGATCTACTCCATAGGACCATGGTAGGATCCCTGACTGACGACCGATATACTCTGTCACTCGAAAAGTTTCCAAATTTCAGGAATATAGTTTTGCATTCATCGACTTAGCCCTCTGAGCGTTCTCTTTCATGGCATCCCTGATTTTTTCAACGTGCACGTGTCCTGCCTCTAACTGTTTTGCTTGTTTCAACCCCATTTTTGGCATTAAGGTTGCTAGCCTGTAAAATGTAGCTGAAAAACCCGCTGAAATTGGCAAGTGACGCGTATGCCTCAAGACGGAGTTAACGGCCTCACCAAGATTAGTTGTCATATGACCATACCGGTACCCCTCATCAAAACATTAAGCCCACTGCCACGGCTCCATGCTACCCAACCATTGTCTGAAAGAAGGTTTGGACCCCGCCATATCAGTCTCTAACCTCACCAACTTATGCCTGAATTGGTGTGCTTCTAGCTCGTATCCTACGTATGTATTCTAATAAAATGCGTTACCATCCTAATTAGGAAATGGACTCGAAATATTTACAAATACTAATTTAAATACAATATTTTTACCCATGTTCACAATTCATTTACGCCAGTCTTTACTCTTGTACTCATTGTGGAAATTGACAGCGATGTGAAGAATACAATAGACGGACCTCCACAGAACCTCAGATTGCTAAATCACAGCAACAAGACTCTTCGATCTGTCAGAGATAATGCAAATGTTGCCTTGCCTGACAACATGTCTCTGCAAGTTCCGAATGAAATATGCCCATGATTCGGAACTCTCCGACTCCACGATGGCAAAAGCGATTGGTAGTACATTTTTAATACGGGCCGGCTCGGGATGAGTCGAAACGTATGCGGGTTGCCCAATCGTCTACGAGGAGGAATCAAGCCTTCGGAAAAGTAATCGAGAAATATGGATGAATTCGCGGAAGTTTTAAGTGAATAAAACAAGAAATGGTTCGATTTGATGAAAAGAAATGAAAATGGATAAATAATAATAATAATAAATAGATAAAGGATAATTTTGATGGAGATGGATAAAAGAAAATCCCGCAAAATAACGTCTCCAGTTGATTTATTTCGCGAGTGACCCAATTAACTAATCCGTTAAAATATGTATATGTATATATATATATATTTATATGACATAAAATTTATTTGAGGGGTGCAACACGGGAACTTCCCAGGAGGTCACCCATCTTAGTACTACTCTCGCCCAAGCACGCTTAACTGCGGAGTTCTGATGGGATCCGGTGCATTAGTGCTGGTATGATCGCACCCGTCAACTCTTGCGCAATTTATTTATATAAAGGCTACCATCTATCGCACTTGCTCCTCGTATTCGAACGCGAATCCCGCAAAATAACGTCTCCAGTTGATTTATTTCGCGAGTGACCCAATTAACTAATCCGTTAAAATATGTATATGTGTATATATATATATATATATTTATATGACATAAAATTTATTGGAGGGGTGCAACACGAGGACTTCCCAAATAACATTTATAGTATAATTATTAAATAAGTCCCTATAATAGACTTTCAAAGCCCAAAACATTTATTAAAAGTAGAATGAGACTTATTCGAATTTTCTAGATTTTTTTTTTTAAAATCCTATAAAAATTTCGGCAGCATTTCTACTTATTTTTACCTAACTCCCCCTGCAAATTCAAACCAAAACAACCAATACCAAATTTATCATTTTATAACTTCATATCATTTTCTTCATCCAAAACATTATAATCATTTATATACAACCAAAATCATTTAACTTTATGTATGTTTGTAATTCATATAACTATCTAGTACATGCAACTTAACAAAAAGGAAGAAATTCATCACCAAAATCTTCTTGTTGGAGTCGGGTTTGTTTTGGATGCTGGACCGGATCCGAAACTCTAATGACCTGCGCACGGAAACAATCGTACGCTGAGTATTTCATACTCAATGGTATTACTATAAATCAAAATTATTTAACATTAATAAATTACAAACATCACCATAAACTTTATAAATTATTAAAACTAATTATACATAATTATATATATCACTTCATAAATCTTAAATTCACATTTCATTTAACACATACTAATTCAATTCATAATTTAACACGTACATTCTTTCACATACCTTTCAATAGAGCCAAATCAATCCATCTCATTTTCAAAGTTCCATTTCAATTATTTACCCTATTAACAATGTTCGGACTCTGACAGATACGTGGATTCCACCCAAGCACACCAAAATATCCAACCCAATCACACCCGAAATAATATAAATCCTCCATAACACACCAGTATAATATAACCTCCAAAACACACCAATATATCATACCCTTCCAAACACACCAATAAGGCATTAAATGCCTCTTCGGATAAACCGAAGCATATAATAACAGAATCATCTTCTCGGCCGAGCTACAAATCTCCTCATCACATCACAAATCCAATGGCATGCCATTTGTATCAAATCTAGTCCGACAAGTTAATAGGGTATTCAAATCATTTCTCAATTCAATTTTTAATTCATTTCAAAACACACCTTTCATTTTAATACATTTTCCACTTTCTAATTACTAAACAATTTAAATACTCAAACATATTCACACTTCATCTCAGTTTCATTCATGTCAATAATAATACTTACCTTATAAATTACTTACCATACATATGAATTTAAATATAACATTAACTAAATAGTAGTTTGAATTATAGTAATACAAACCCGAAATACAAGTTTACTCCTCCACGATCTTTTCTTTTCCCTTGGATGCCGATGCCTCGTTTTCCTTGTTAGCTACGAAAATAATAATAATTTATATTATTAATTACAGAATTAAATTACAATAAATAATGAATTTTATTCAATTTCTACTCTTCCTCTTCATTCTACATTCTTTATACACAATTCTATTATTTACTTATAAGTTCTTTCAAAGCTGTCTACCTGAGTCATTGTCACTAAATTATCTATATCTTGAGTTACAAAATTCCAAATTAAGATCCGTAAATTTTATATGAAACTAGACTCATATATATACTTTCCATAAAATTTTCATAATTTTTTAGTTAGCCAATAAGTACAGTTTATTCTTTGAAATCACCCCTATTCTGTTGTCTGACAGTTCCGACCACTCTTTGCTAAAATTTAATTATCTTTTTGTAAAGAATTCAAATGATGTTCTAGTTTCTTTCTTCTAAAACTAGACTCATTAAGGAATCTAACCATATAATTATGTCCCACAATTACTTTTGTACAATTTTTAATGATTTTTACAAGTCAGAATAGGGGATCTCGAAATCACTCTGAACCAGTCTCACAAAAATATAAATATCTCAAAATACAGAATTCCTTTTCTTTCTCTGTTTCTTTCATATGAAAATAGACTCATTAAGGTTTAATTTCATATCTCATTCAACTTCTACTTCCATTTCTAATATTTTTGGTGAGTTTTCAAAGTTACTCTTCTGCTGCTGTCCTAAAACTGTTTTCTTATAACTCAATTTACAATTTAATCCTAATTAAGTTTACTTATTTTCTTAACTTATTTCATGCTTTGATTCTACTTAAATTCCTTCCATAATCAACTTGACTATCTAATTCGTAATAAAACCCTAATTTATAATTTCTTCCAAATTAATCCCTATAGTAGAAAACTTATAGTTTACTTTACAATTTAATCCTTTTACTAATTCTACGCAGATTTCATTTAATTTAATCCCTAATTCATCTTTTTCTTCAACATCAACTATACTTAAAAACCTAAAAACTCTTAGAATATCTACTTAGTTTCATCAAAATCTTGCTTTAAAGCTTCTAAAACATCAAAAATTAAGAAAATAGGACTTGATTGACTTACCTATTTAAACTTCAAGCTTTAAAATCCCTATTTCCCCCTTGTTATTTTCTTTTCTTCTTTCTCTTCTCTGTGTCGAGAGCTTTCTGTTACTTTCTTCTTTTCTTTTCTTTTAAGCTTTTGCTTTTACTTCTTTTTAGTTCTTATCTACTTATTATATTATAATAATATAATATATATATCTAATATAAAACTATACACTAATGATATACATTATAATTTAATATAATAAAACAATAAAAATCTTAGATTTTTATCATCATTTGCCGCCTCAACTTATTCCAAATGGCTTAATTGCCATTTTAGCCCTTTTTGCTTTCTTTTAATCTATATTTAGACTTTCACTCTTTATTCAATTTGATCCTTTTTCCTAATTACTTTAAATTAAGCTAAATTCACTAAATAAAAATCTAATTAATCACACTATTAGACTCATAATTACTCCTAATAATTATTTGCTAACTTGATTTACTAAAACGGAGGCCCGATAATACACTTTTTCCGGTGCCCACGGATTTTGGGTCGTTACATGATTCAACACTAAATAGTGTCACCCCGGATTCTATGATGTTTAAGGTGGTAATATGAAAAATATCGATATGGACCAAGACCCGCTATCTAAAAAGATAAGAACCGTTGGTATAATTTGATGGATGAGATACGATTGGCGCCACAAGTAAACTTGATAAGTCAAAACGAAACTCGTACAAAAACGAAGAGGAGATAAACTCACTCAAATGAACAAGAGTTCATAAATTTCCTTAAGTCTGAATTGTCTTGTTTTTATAAGTTGAACAAAGGCCAACTAAATGGTCTTCTAACATTGTCCTTTAACCCTTAAGTTTTTGAAAAGGCACCAGCAACCTTGTCCCTTAACCTTTAGGTTTTTGAAAAGGCACCAGCAACCTTGTCCCTTAACCTTTAGGTTTTCGAAAAGGCACCTAGCAACCTTTTAACCCTTATGTTCACCAAAAGGCACCTATCAATAAAATAATTAAAATGAGCTAAGAATGAGCCAATAACGAGCTCGTGTGATTGTTTGGTAGCTAGTATAGTTGGCTTTAAATAAATTGTAAATGTTCGGTGTGTTCTTGAAGTCCTTTCTTTCTTCGTTCCAAATTTGTGCCACTAAAACTGAAGTGGCATCCTTAAGTAGTTTAGCATGGCTACGCGTAATTGGTCCATTGGGCAGCTCGAGGGTGTCTCGGTTGAGTTCCGTCATAGGTGCGTTCGTATCATTCCCTCCCTCTTTAAGTTGATTCGTCCTCGAATCATCACCTACATCAAAAGGAGACAGATCAGAGACATTAAAACTCGCGCTCACGTTATAGTCACCTGGTAAGTCCAATTTGTACGAGTTGTCATTTATTCGTTCAAGGACTTGAAATGGACCGTCCTCCCTTGGGAGAAGTTTGGATCACCTTTGCGCGGGAACCTTTCTTTTCGCATATGAACCCAAACCCAGTCTCCTGGTTCAAAGAGAATGCGTCTACGACCTTTGTTGGCTCGTTGGACGTATTGCTCGGTTCTTGCTTCGATATTCTCGCGCACCTTTCTATGTAGTTCCTTTACATAGTCCGCCTTTTTTTGGCATCAGAATGGATAAATTTGTCAGAAGGCAATGGTAATAAATCCAGAGGAGTGAAAGGGTTAAACCCGTAAACAATCTCGAAGGGAGAAAATTTAGTTGCGGAATGAACAGCTCGGTTATAAGCGAATTCAATATGGGGCAGACAATCTTCCCACGTCTTGAGATTTTTTTTGCACCAATGCTCGCAACAAGGTCGAGAGGACTCGGTTCACCACCTCGGTTTGTCCATCCGTTTGAGGATGACAAGTGGTTGAAAATAGCAATTTCGTTCCTAGCTTTCCCCACAGAGTTCGCCAAAAATGGCTTAAGAATTTTACATCCCGATCGAATACGATCATTCTCGGAACTCCATGCAATCGAATGATTTCCCTAAAAAATAAGTTTGCAATATACACAGCATCGTCAGTTTTAGAACAAGGAATAAAATGAGACATTTTAGAAAAACGATCAACTACAACAAAAATCGAGTCCTTCTCCATTTTAGATCTCGGTAAGCCAAGGATAAAATCCATGGAGTTGTCGGTCCAATGAGTGTCCGGAATAGGAAGGGGCATGAATAAACCATGAGGCTGAACCCGTGATTTAGCTCGTTTGCAGGTTATGCAACGATTGTAGATCCGTTCAATGTCCTTTCGCATTCCTGGTCAGAAAAAATGTTCTTGAAGAGTGGACAATGTTTTGTCTCTTCCAAAATGACCCATAAGGCCACCACTATGTGCTTCTAACACAAGCATGTCTCGCATAGAGCCTTGCGATATGCATAATTTGTTTTCCTTGAAAAGAAATTCTTCATGCCTGTAAAACTTATCAAAAGCACCACTCTCACAAGCATTATAGACATTTCCAAAATCAGCATCATTAGAATACAATTCCTTGATGTGATGAAAACCAAGCAGTTTAGAGTCAAGGGTAGTCAATAAAGTGTACCTTCGTGACAATGCATCAGCTACTACATTTTCTTTACCCTTTTTGTATTTAATTACGTACAGGAATGACTCTAAGTATTCGATCCACTTCACGTGCCTTTTATTGAGCTTATGTTGACCTTTAATGTACTTGAGTGCTTCATGATCAGAATGAATAACAAACTCTTTTGGTCTTAAGTAATGTTGCCAGGTTTCGTGCGATCTAATCAGGGCGTACATCTCTTTATCATACACTGGATAGTTAAGGGCAGCTCCATTTAATTTCTCGCTAAAATATGCAATCGGTCTTCCATTTTGTGTTAGAACGGCTCCAATCCCTACACCTGAAGCATCACACTCAATTTCAAAAGTTTTAGTAAAATCAGGAAGGACTAATAATGGGGCTTTTACAAGACATTCTTTAATTGTATTAAAGGACCGTTCTTGTTCATCAGACCAATGGAAGGTTGAAGTCTTCTTGATTACACTCGTTAAAGGAGCGGCTATCGTGCTGAAATTGGGAACGAATCATCGATAGAAACTAGCCAATCCATGAAAACTCCAGACTTGGCTGATCGTCGTAGGACGTGGCCATTCTTGGATGGCGCGGATTTTCTCTTGATCTACTTCCAGGCCATTTGCACTCACAACATAACCTAGAAGAACAACCTTGTCAGTGCAAAAAGAACACTTCTTAAGATTAGAGTACAAAACCTCTTTTCGTAACGTTTCCAAGATCGCACGCAAGTGTTGCACATGTTCCTCCAAGGATTTACTGTACACTAAAATATCATCAAAATAAACAACACATGATTTTCCAATAAAAGCTCGTAAGACATGATTCATAAGACGCATGAAAGTACTTGGGGCGTTTGTAAGTCTGAATGGCATTACCAACCATTCGTACAAACCTAACTTTGTCTTGAAGGTCGTCTTCCATTTATCGCCTTCTCGCATTCTAATTTGGTGATAGCCACTTTTGAGATCAATCTTTGTGAAGATTCGTGCTCCGCTTAACTCGTCGAGCATGTCGTCGAGTCGGGGTATCGGGTGTCGATATTTGACGGTAATATTATTGATGGCACGATAGTCGACACACATACGCCACGAACCATCTTTCTTTGGTACTAGTAATACCGGTACCGCGCAGGGACTAAGACTTTCTCAGATATATCCCTTGTCTAGTAATTCGGTGATTTGCTTTTGGAACTCCTTTGTTTCCTTGGGATTGCTCCGATACGCAGGTCGATTGGGTAGAGCAGCTCTTGGAACCAAGTCAATTTGGTGTTCTATGCCTCGAATGGGCGGTAAACCACTTGGTATCTCCCCGGAAAGATGTCCTCGAATTCCTGAATCAGAGACAACATAGAAGAAGGAAAATTCTCGGGTAAGTCGTTAGTGTTCAAGAATGATTCCTTGCACAGTAGGACATACATCAGTTGTCTAAGACATAATGCTCTTCGTATATCACTTGCTCTCGCAAAAATACTCATCTTACCACTCTCTTTTGCATCTCTATTTTCTTTTAACTCTTGTTTTTCTTCTCTCTCATCAGTGTTTTTATTTTTCACTCTCTCTTTTTTTTGACTTTTTCTTTTGTCTCCTTTTTTTTTTCTTTTGCTTGGTCAATAGAGAGCTTGAGTTTCTGTTGATCATCAAACACTTGCTTCGGAGTAAGGGGTGCAAGCGTTACATTCCTTCCATGATGCTTGAAGGAATATCGATTGGTGTAGCCATCGTGCATCACTCGGCGGTCGTATTGCCAAGGACGTCCCAAGAGTAAGTAGCCCGCGTGCATCGGCACTATGTCACACAGCACTTCATCGGAGTATTTCTCGATGCTGAAGGATACTAACACTTGCTTTGTAACTTTAAGCTCTCCACCATCGTTAAGCCATTGGAGCTTATACGGAGCCAGATGCTTGGTGGTTGTCAAGCCTAACTTTTCCACCATAAGAGTACTTACTACGTTCGTACAACTCCCTCCGTCAATGATAAAGCTACAAACCTTACCTTGCACTTGGCATCTTGAATGAAAAATATTTTCTCGTTGCTCCTCTTTTCCTACACCTTGAAGGTTGAGGCTTCGCTTCACGATGAGTAATTCACTGTCCACAGGTTGTTCTAAGTCCTCATCAGCCTCGGAATCAGATTCGGATTCATATTCTTCTTCGTCTTCTGTTTCTATCTTACCGTTAATCCGCATCACCATAGTTCGTCTATTCAGGCATTGACTTGCGATGTCTCTACCAAGGCATTTGAAGAATTTTATGTCCCTTGATCTCGAATTAGAACTTTCTGGAGCCTTGCCTTTGTCTGTTTCAGCCAAAGGTTTGTTTGTCTTAGGGGTGAAAGTAGAGTCCTTCGACTTGCTCGCGGGGAATCCCTTGCTCGAGCTTTGGCCCCATTTAGGAGGTTTAGCGTTGGAGTAACTTCGGAATGCTCCTTTCTGCCTCAATTGCTTTTCTACCTTAATGGCCATGTGGACCATATCTTCCATTTCAACATAGTGTTGTAATTCTACAACATTTGCTATCTCACGGTTAAGCCCGGCTAAAAATCGAGCCATGGTAGCTTCTCGTTCTTCTTGTATATCGGCTCGGATCATTGCTACCTTCATCTCTTTGTAATAATCTTCGACGCTCTTCGTTCCTTGAGTAAGGTGTTGGAGTTTTTGATGTAACTCCCGATGGTAGTAAGAGGGAATGAATCGTCATCTCATAGCTGCTTTCATCTCGGTCCAAGTGGAAATTGGACGTTCTCCATTTCGCCTCCGGTTTGTAGTTAACTGATCCCACCATATCATAGCATAGTCGGAAAACTCTATGGCGGCTAATTTGACCTTTTTATTTTCAGAGTAGTTATGACAATCGAACACAAGTTCGATCTTCTTTTCCCATTCCAAATAGGCTTTAGGATCTGACTTGCCTTGAAAAGGAGGAATGGTCAACTTGATGTTCTTGAGATCATCGTCTTCCCGCCTCCGATCTCTTTGATCACGTGCTCGTGGACCTCTTCTTCGTTCATTTTGTCTGGAAGTTTGATTGCTGTCAACTTCACTTGGTTCGTATAAGTCGTTGTCATACAGCCAAGGTCGTTCTTGTTCTCTTCTTGGAATTGGAAGAATGTTTGCTCGTTGTCTTTGTTCAGTTTTTTGGTCCAAACATTCGGTGATAGAATGGAGCAAGCGTGTGACTTCTCGTAATGCAACTTGCATTTGTAAATCAGAACCTCTATCTTCGGGAACATTCCTTTGTGGTTGCAATCCTCTTTCACCACCAGCGGCATCTGACGCTTCGTCGCTCACTACTCGTCGTTCGGGACTCCTAGACATATTGAACAAGATTAAAGAAACCTCACCACAAACCTCACTTGATCACTCACAAAGAAAATAAATATTGAACACTCACGCTTTTTTTTTTAACTTCAAATATACTATAATGAAATATAAGAAATAAAAATTACAACTTGAATTTTTTTTTAAAAAAAAAAAAATTGAACTTCAAATAGACTATAATGAAATACAATAAATAATTTTTTTAATTTTTTTTTATTTTTTTTTTGAACTTCAAATAGACTATAATGAAATACAAGAAATAAAAAATTACAACTTGAATTTTTTTTAAAATTTTTTTTTGAAGATCGGGATAGAAATATGAAAGTAAAGCAAAACTTGCAAATTTCACACTTCTCTTTTTTTTTTTAACTCGAATTTTTTTGAACTTTTTTTTTTGTATCTCTCGTTTTTTTTTTTGCGAACTTTTTTTTTAAAACTTATGGACTAACTTTCAGCTTCACAATGGTCGTCGATAGTCCTCGTTTTGTAGCTCTGATACCAGATGATACGGGCCGGCTCGGGATGAGTCGAACGTATGCGGGTTGCCCAATCGTCTACGAGGAGGAATCAAGCCTTCGGAAAAGTAATCGAGAAATATGGATGAATTCACAGAAGTTTTAAGTGAATAAAACAAGAAATGGTTCGATTTGATTAAAAGAAATGAAAATGGATCAATAATAGTAATAATAAATAAATAAAGGATAATTTTGATAGAGATGGATAAAAGAACTTAAACAAGAATCGATTCAACACTAAAGAGTGTCACCCCGGATTCTATGATGTTTAAGGTGGTAATATGAAAAATATCGATATGGACCAAGACCCGTTATCTAAAAGATAAGAACCGTTGGTATAATTTGATGGATGAGATACAATTGACGCCACAAGCAAACTTGATAAGTCAAAATGAAACTCGTACGAAAACGAAGAGGAGATAAACTCACTCAAATGAACAAGAGTTCATAAATTTCCTTAAGTCTGAATTGTCTTGAATGAGAATTACATAGCCTTTTT
This sequence comes from Gossypium australe, assembly GCA_005393395.2. Lineage (NCBI taxonomy): Eukaryota > Viridiplantae > Streptophyta > Magnoliopsida > Malvales > Malvaceae > Gossypium > Gossypium australe. The sequence goes on from SMMG02000173.1 coordinate 114,237, forward strand.
ATAGGTTGAACAAAGGCCAACTAAATGGTCTTCTAACATTGTCCTTTAACCCTTAAGTTTTTGAAAAGGCACCAGCAACCTTGTCCCTTAACCGTTAGGTTTTTGAAAAGGCACCTAGCAACCTTTTAACCCTTATGTTCACCAAAAGGCACCTATCAATAAAATAATTAAAATGAGCTAAGAATGAGCTAATAACAAGCTCGTGTGATTGTTTGGTAGCTAGTATAGTTGGCTTTAAATAAATTGTAAATGTTCGGTGTGTTCTTGAAGTCCTTTCTTTCTTCGTTCCAGATTTGTGCCACTAAAACTGAAGTGGCATCTTTAAGTCATTTAGCACGGCTACGCGTAATTAGTCCATTGGGTAGCTCGAGGGTGTCTCGATTGAGTTCTGTCATAGGTGTGTTCGTATCAATTTTTGTTACCGTCTTGTACAACCGCAACCAGAAGTATCTAAGTGTATTTTCCATAAAGCCATGTTCCATCAACTTGCACTAACGGTTTACAGTGGGCGAAGGCCCTAACACATAGATTGAAAGTCTAGAAAAATCGAAGAAAACTCTTCTCCCCAATTCCAATTGTCCTTCCGGGCCTCTATAAGGCAACGTTTGCAAGTCCACGGCAGTTCCAGGGATGTACTCACCATCGTTGAAATCCAACCCTGAAGTTCATTGTATGACTCATCCTAGTCGCCGTACAATTGTTGCATGGCCATTTGTTTCACCAACCACGCTTTCCTGTACGACACTCTGTACTGAAATCAAGCTTGCATGTCTGCAATCAATGTCGAAACAGGAATGATTGGGCTATCTTTCACTAGTGGCATGATGCATTTACAAATACTTTTGGCATCCAATTTCCGATGGTCTTGAGACATACGTGCGACAGTACATGTATGACGCCCTTCTAATTTTGTATTTGCCACTGTTGAATACTCTATATAAATGCAACCCGAACTCGCCAACTACATCCATCACCGACTCTCCAACATTCCTTAACATATAATGTCGGTATAGATTTGGCAACCTTGTAATCAATCGACAACTTCATGCTGTATTGTTTGATGGAAAACACACAGTCCGCCTTGTTCTCGAACTATTTCCCAACGAACAACTCCTCGAACTACGAATTTGACATCAATCTATGAGTAGGTACTATATCGGCGTACTCAGGGAACTCAGATGCATGCGCTACATCTGGATCTACGTTCAACATGTCGCCCCAAGGTTTATTTCGTAAAATAATGCCACGACTCAGGTTACTGAATGGAGGGCCGTAAACATCTTCAACCTCCTCCGGGCCTTCATCATCGATATCATCCGGAACCTCATCAACATCAGGGGTCACTAAAATCTTCAACGTCTTGATCAGAATCTTCACCATTATTGGTCATTTCTCTAACATTTGCCTTTATGTTTATTATCACCTCCGGATGTATATATAGATGGGGACCGGGGGTAGGGTTGTTATACGAACTCCCACCATAATTAGGATTTTTGGGTATCTGCGATGTCCCTTTGCATTCTAATTGGTCTATCCATCCGGCATTAAGATTAAAGTCAAATTCGCGAAGTTAACTTATTGGACTAATATTCTCAACAGGCTCTGAGTCTGCTAACTCAGCAAATAACTCAACTAGTTGGGGGTTCTCACCCCCAATCGACCACCATATTTCCATCATAATGCCCATGTAACACCCCGAACCCGGCCCACGAGCCTTGACCGGATCTGGTATGTCACAGAGTAAAAACGTTTCAAAAGATTTCGATTAATAGTGGAAATCTGAAAATATTGTTGAAGTTATAAAACGGTGTTTGCTAAAACTCAGATGGGTTGATAAACACGATCTAGTTGAAACCTTTTTCCTTTGAAAACATTTGATCATTTAAATTTTTAGAACCATCAAAGTTATTGTTAACTTGGAGGATTTTTGCTACCCGATGGTAACATCTTTGAAAACGTGTGCGAGTACTTATTTTAAAAACGTTACTATTAATCGATTTGCTTAACAGTTTATAAGTTCATTAGAAATATAATAGAAATAAAGTAAAAGCAACTACTTAAACATACGAATAATAATAAGCGGCCATATTACAACCCAATCGAAATTTAGTAAATAATAAACTTTAAACGGTGCGAAATAAAATTTCAAGTCCACGGAACAAGCATGGCCGCCTCGAGTCCTCTCCGGCTCCATCTCCGCGGTCTACTCACCTGCAAAATGATATGGGAAGGGGTGAGTCACCAAGACTCAGTGTATAAATCCCCAACCCGAAAATACAACTCATACACAAGATATTAGTACGACATGCAAATATGCAACCCAAGCTAGCCATCCATACTCCTTTTTCTACCCCGTGTGGTACCAAACCACTGGTGGTGCAAAGCCACTGGTGACCGAAGTCACAAATATCAAATGATGGGGCCAACCCATCGTGTGGTACCAAACCACTGATGACCATAGGTCACACTATCAACATGTGGTACCAAACCACTGGTGGTGCCAAACCACTGGTGACTGAAGTCACAAATATCAATATGTGGTACCAAACCACTGGTGGTTCCAAACCACTGGGACTTAGTCACAAATTATATCAACGGTGTGGTCAAAACCACTGGTGGTGCCAAACCACTGGTGACCAAAGTCACAAATATCAAATGATGGGGCCAACCCATCGTTTGGTACCAAACCACTGGTGACAGTCCATAGAGATCATCTCCCTCCTCTCATCGATCCCACCATCATCATGCTCACATAACAAGTATCATGATCCCATATATCATGCATTCATATATAGCATAGCATTTAACAGCATATGATGGCGTACACAACATACATCATAGATCAAGCAATAGGGAACTTACCCGAAATCCAAGCTTATGCCCACAAGGCAAAGTTACTACATGAGAGGTTATACATATATCATAATAACAGTCTATACTAATGAAGTGTGTGAGAGTTTACACACCTATTTAATCGAAGATCTAAAGAGGAATCCCGAACTACTCAATAACGAAAACCCGAAGAATCGATCTACCGCACTAAATCCCTTGCTCCTACATTCGGCCAAACCACAGGGTCATTAACAAGGCCATTCGGCCACACCATTATATCCCGAAGGATGTGTCGTACTTGAAACACTTACCAACGCGACTTGAAATCCCGAAGGCCTCTGTTTTCCTTAGCTGATTAGCCCCTAAAACCATAGCATACGTGCGGTTATCACTTAAATGCCATACTTGGCCCATAGTCGAACATAAACAGCCACTTACCTTGAAGACTCAAAACCCGAAAGGTTCCTTCCAAGCACCCTAGCATCGGCTACATACAAAAAGAAACACTATTAAGACACTATATGCATTCGGCCAACCTTACTAAGGCCCGTTCTCAAGCTTACGGCATACCAAGAGAAAAAGAAACCGAATGCTAGAATGAGACACTTACCACCCTTCAAAATCGATAGCACCATCCTTTGGGGGGGTTCGGCCTAAGCTCTAAATGGCAAGGAAAATTCGGCTACTCCAAAAGAAATAAAAGAGGAAGAAGAAGCAAACTTGGCACACAAAATAAGCATTCCACCAAGCCGAAAATACCACCCTAAACCTCCTTCCAAAACCGAACCTCAAGCTCTTGGAGTCCCCTATTTCGGCCAAGAATAATGTGGGAAGAAAAGAAAAACAATTTAAGAATTTCGGCACCCCTTGCTAATAGCAAAACTGACCATGAAAGTCCCCAAAGAAAACTTCACATTCGGCCAAGGACAATGGCAAGGAAAGAAAGACAAAACCAAGAATTTTGGCCATGCTTCTATTTCTTTTTGTGATAATTTCTATCACCAATTAAAAATAAAACTTGTTTATTCACTTACCCATCACTACCCCATCACCAATTGAAAAATAAAACTTTGTTTAACAAAGTTCCCATCACCAACCCATCTTCCATTAAAATAATAAATAAAAAATAAAATAAACCCCATACTTCAACAGCTTTTGAAAGCAATCCAATTTGCTTTCTTCAGCCCCTAGGTGCCGTGCCCATGCGCAGACCACCCTCACGCCAGAAAAAGGAAAAATTAAACCTCCAATGCTGCCCCTAGGTCTCAAACCCAAGACCTGCAGAAGGCACCCCAATGCAGCGCCCTTAGCCACTCGGCCAAGGCGTCTTTTATGTCATAAACGCATCACAATTTCCCTTTAAGCTTTCCTTAGCTAGCTTCCCCTTCGCCTTAACACCAAAGCAAAAATAAAACGCCCAACTGCTATCTACGCCACTCGAACCTAGGACCAGCTGGGCTGCATACAAGTAACGCCCCAGGCCACTTGGACCAGGCGCTGTTTTGTGATATAAACCCCCTTCAATTTCTTTTAAGGCTTCTTTCCCCAGCTCCCTTGTCTCCACGCCAAAAATAAAACACACATTGCGCTCGCAAGGTGACTCGAACCCGAGTCCCTTACACCAAGGCCCCTAAGTGGCGCTCCCAAGCCACTTTGCCAGGCCGACTTTCATGCCATAACCTCGCCGAAAATATTTTTAAACCCTCCTTTACCTAGCTCTCCTTCAACGCCAAAAATAAAACTCCCCAACACGATTCCTGGAGTTCGAACCCCTGTTCTTCCGCACCTTATAGCTCCCTAGGCAGCGCCCTAACCGCTCTATGCTTCGCACCAAAAATTATTTAAAGCTTCCTTACCTATCTTTTTCTTCTCAAGGGTAAAAAGGAAGTTTTTAAAGCTAAATTAGACATGACCCGGGGTTATGACTAGACCATAACATATGCATTTCATCTCTTCAAGCATGCGAAAACAATAAAAATAATAAAATTGCGAACAACCCCTAATTCGGGATGTTACAGTTCTTCCCCCCTTAAAAATAATTTCGCCCCCGAAATTACCTGGATCAGAAGAGTTGGGGGTATTGCTGCCGCATCACATCCTCGGGTTCCCATGTGGCCTCTTCCGTACCATGGTTCCGCCATAACACCTTTACCAATGGTACCGACTTCCTCCTCAGAACTTTGACATCTCGATCTAGGATCTGTACCGGCTCCTCCTCAAAGGACAAGTCCGCGTTCACTTTAATATCCGCAATCGATACGATGTGCGATGGATCTAACCGATAGCGCCTAAGCATTGACACATGGAAGACGTCATGAATCTGACTTAATTCTGCCGGCAACTAGAGCTGGTAAGCTACTGGTCCTACACGTTTCAGCACTGTGTACGGCCCGATGAACCTAGGGCTTAGCTTGCCCTTCCGGCCAAACCTCAACACCTTCTTCCAAGGTGATACCTTCAAGAAGACCTTATCACCCACTGCATACTCCACATCCCGGTGCTTAAGATCAGCATATGATTTCTGCCTGTCCGATGCCTCCTTCAGACGAGTCCGAACTACCCTAACCTTATCTTCTGTCTCTGCCACCAACTCTGGTCCCAACATCTGACACTCACCCAGTTCTGTCCAACAGGTAGGAGTACGGCATTTCCGACCATACAGCGCCTCATATGGTGCCATATGAATACTCGCTTGATAACTGTTGTTATAAGCGAATTCTGCCAAAGGTAGGTACTCCTCCCAACTACCACGGAAGTCCAAAACACAGCCCCTTAACATATCTTCCAAAACCTGGATTACTCTCTCAGATTGTCCATCAGACTGCGGATGAAAAGCCATGTTGAAATTTAGCTTTGTACCTAATGCCTGATGTAAGGCCTTCCAGAATCTCGACGTGAACCGGGGATCTCTATCAGAGATAATGGACACAGGTACTCCATGTAACCGCACTATCTCAGCTATATAAAGCTTGGCTAACCTTTGAAGCGAGTAGTCAGCCCTTACCGGTATGAAATGGGCCGATTTAGTTACCCGATCTACTATCACCCATATTGAGTCTTTCTTACTGGGTGTAAGGGGAAGCCCACTCACGAAATCCATCGTAATCCCCTCCTACTTCCACTGTGGGATCTTTACCGGCTGTAACAGCCCTGATGGCAACTGATGCTCAGCCTTAACTTGCTGGCATGTCAGACACTTGCCCACTATCTCGGTTACTTCCCGCTTAAGACCCGGCCACCAAAACTGCTCCCTTAAATCCTGATACATCTTGCTGCCTCCAGGATGCATAGCGTACGGGCTGCTATGTGCTTTTTTAAGGATCCGCTGCCTCAAATCATCACCCTTAGGCATACATACTCTCCTCTGAAAATACAACACTCCATCACTACCCAAGCTGAAACCTTCGGCCTCACCACTCTGTACTTGCAACCTCCAAGTACTCAAAACTTCATCGGTCAACTGCCTCTCTTTAACCTCATCGATCCAAGACGGTTTTACTCGCAATTCCACCAGAAGACTACCATCCTCATAGAGACTTAGGTGAGCAAACATTGCTCACAATTCTGCCACCACTTTACGACTCAAAGCATCAGCGACTACGTTAGCCTTGCCCGGATGGTATTCGATAGAGCAGTCGTAATCCTTCAGCAACTCAATCCACCTCCGCTGCCTTAGATTTAAATCTTTTTGAGTCAAGAGGTACTTCAGACTCTTATGATCCGAGTACACCACCGACTTCTCCCCATACAGATAGTGCCTCCAAATCTTCAAGGCAAAAACCACAGCAGCTAATTCCAAATCATGTGTCGGATAGTTACCCTCGTGAGGCCTCAACTGCCGTGACGCATAAGCGACCACCTTTCCATCTTGCATCAACACACATCCTAAATCGTATGTGATGCATCACAATACACAGTGAACTCCTTCCCTGACTCAGGCTGAATCAAGACTGGTGCTTCAGTCAAAAACTTCTTGAGTTTGTCGAAACTCTCTTGCTGCTTCTCAGACCACACAAACGGAACTCCTTTTCTCAGCAACTTGGTCAACGGTGCTGCGATTAAGGAGAAATTTTCCATGAATCTTCTGTAATATCCTGCCAATCCCAGAAAACTTCGAATTTCCGTAACCGACTTTGGTGGTTTCCATTCCAATATTGCCTCAATCTTACTAGGATCCACCCTGATTCCCTCAGCTGAAACAACATGCCCTAAAAAAGTTACCTCCTTAAGCCAGAACTCGCACTTGCTGAATTTGACGTACAACTGTTTCTCCCTTAGAACTTGTAGAACCACATGAAGGTGTGCGTCATGCTCCTCCTCAGACTTCGAGTACACCAAAATGTCGTCTATAAACACCACGATGAACCGATCCAGATAGGGTTAGAAAACCCGGTTCATCAAGTCCATAAACGCGGTGGGTGCATTTGTCAAACCAAAAGGCATTACCAGAAACTCGTAGTGCCCATACCGAGTTCGGAATGCCGTCTTATGGATATCAGCTTCCTTCACCTTAAGCTGATGATACCCCGATCTAAGATCGATCTTAGAGAAAACTGATGCACCCTTGAGTTGATCAAACAAATCATCAATCCTGGGCAAAGGATACCGGTTCTTTATTGTCAGTTTGTTCAGCTGTCGATAGTCTATGCACATCCTCATTGTTCCATCCTTCTTTTTGACAAAAAGCACTGGAGCTCCCCAAGGTGATACACTCGGTCGGATGAACCCTCTATCCAACAACTCCTGGATCTGAGCCTTCAACTCCACTAATTCTTTTGGTGCCATCCGATACGGAGCTATAGATACTGGCGCGGTCCCAGGTAACAAATCTATACCAAACTCAACCTCACGATTGGGAGGTAGACCCGGGAGTTCTTCCGGAAATACATCAACATAATCCCTTACAGTCCGTATATCCCTAATAGCTGTATCCTTAGCTTCCAAAGCATGAACATGCACTACATATGCCTCACAACCCTTCCTAACCATCTTTTTCGCCTTCAATGCAGAAACCAGATTAGATAGGTAATCTCTCCTCTTACCTATCATCACTACCTCATCTCCTTTCGCGGTCTTTAACACCATGCGCTTAGCTGCGCAATCCAGGCTAGCTTGATACTTTACTAGCCAATCCATCCCGAGAATCAGATCGAACTCCCTAAACGGTAGTTCCATCAAGTCAGCCAAGAACACGACCCCTTGGAGTTCTAGGGGTACATCCTTATAGAGTTTATTTACTTCTACAGAGTGACCCAGAGGGCTTAACACAGTCATTTTCTTAGAAGTAAGCTCAAAGTCTAAGTTCAGAGTTTCCACAACGCTACTAGCAATGTATGAGTGAGTCGAGCCAATATCAATCAAGGTGCTATAGGGTGCTCCAAAGATCAAAAACATATCGGTTATGACGTCCGGTGCGTCGCCCTCCTCTTGACGCCTCGCAGCATAAACCAAGCCAGGTTGCCTAGCCTCAGTACCACCGGTACCTCCACTCGATGTCCCACGACCTCTGCCAGCACCATTATCTCCCCTTCCTGCACCACGACCTCTCGGCGGCTGTTGGTTATCCCTCCTATTCAGTGGACGATCCTGACCCTCAGACCTCAGCCTTGCTGCCTTTTTCGGACAATCCTTAACTCGATGTGTCACGGATCCACATTCAAAGCATCCCCGATTACCTTTCCAACACCCTCCCGTATGAGACTTTCCACAACGAGCACACCGTGGCGGCCATGAGTACTAGCAGCAGCAGCAGCAGGCCCAGCAGCTTGATCCGACCCGCCATATCTTGCCCTCTTCTGCTGATTCCCTGAAAACCCTGAAGATCCGGAACTCCTCTTGTTCCAGCTCCTATCCTGATTCCGTCTAAAAGACTGTCTTACCCCTTCAGCAACTTTAGCCTTCTCTACTAGAACAGCGAACTCCCGTTTTTGTTGCGGAGCTATCATCATCCTCAGCTCATCCCTCAGTCCATCTTCAAATCTGACACAGCGTTCATACTCAGTACCTACAATACCACGAGCATACCTACTCAATCGGAGAAATTCAGCCTCATACTCTGCCACTGTCTTATTACCCTGAACCAGGTTCAAGAAAGCCTTCCGTTGCACATCCACGTAGCTAGCTCCTATATATTTCCTTTGGTAGGCTGCCCTAAAGAATTCCCATGTGAGATCCTCCGCCATCGCTCCGTCCCTTACGGTGAGCCACCACTGGTATGACTCATCCCGAAGTAGAGAGATTATACCCTTCAGTTTTTCCTCAGCTGTAAAATCCAGGTCATCCATAATCCTCTCAGTTGATTCCAGCCAATATTCCGCCGTACTGGGGGCTACACCTGATACACCTCGAAATATCTCCGCTCCATTCGCTCGGAGTCGCTCAGGTATAGATTTCCGAGCTCCTGTACCTCTACCTGCCTCAGCCATCACTTCTAGAACTCGCAGCATAGCCTGCGATACTGACTCGCCCCCCGTCTGATCTTGTCGTCCAACACCAAAAGTTGGGGCTGGTGGTGGAGGTGGTATTTCATTATCAGATCCCTGGCCCGACCTAACGGGTTCTGACACCGCCATCCGACCTCTACCGCGTCCCCGACGGCCGCGGCCTCTAGAACTCATCTCTTATCACGCGATCTGTCTTAAAAAGTTTTATGGGTTAGTCATTGTTTCACTGATTATTAGCGAAGAAATTTTTATGAACGGAGTTTAAAAGTTGTTCTTTCGATCAAACAAGTTTCAAGTCTTCTATTCTAATTCAAGGATACACATTCACTTATTCCATCACCTTTTTGTCCAATTCCTATCCCGGGGGTATTTTCGTCATTTGCCCTACAGGGGTATTTTGGTAATAAAACAGAGTAAATTTGTAAATCTTAATAAATCAAGGGTATTTTGAAATTGTAAAACTTGGGGGTTCTTTTTGAGAATCTGTTTTCCAAATTGGTAGTGTTGCAAAAATATTTGAAAGCCGAGGTTATTTTGGTAATTTTTGTAAGTTAGGGGCAATTTGGTAAATTTCCAAAATCACGACATTTTTGATATTTGCAAATTAGGGGTTTTGGGGTACGTTTGTAAAATAAGAAAAATTTTGTTGAATTTAGGGGTGGCTTAGTAGTTTTAGAAACCAGGGGCATTTTTGTAATTTCCATAAATCAAAATTTTTCCGAAAATTTTTGTAAAATAATGCTCACAAGTTTAAGGGAAATTTTTAAAAGTTTTAAAATTAAAGTTTTTATAAAAATACGGCTAGTTCCCTTTCGGGTTTTAGTAATTAGGTTTAGCCTATGAACAAGTCCTCACGGTTAGGGTGAACCGAAGCTATGCACCAGGTAGGATTCCTGCGAAGAGGTGGTGAGTCACTTGGACTGCTTAAATACCAGGCTTTTCCGGATCCAATCCTAGACATGCGCACAAGGGTTACCACATCCTAACTCGGCGGCTTAGTCATAGGTTTGTTTGGCTAGGCAATTAAAAATCTTATGCGATTGTTGGGGTAAACTAATCCTAGGGTTCACATACCTTTTATACTATCTACGTTCCATTTCTACCCCTTTACAGATAATAATTCATACAGAGGTTAGAAATACTTACCCGAGCGGATTGGTGCCGGAGACTCGATGCCATGTTGTTCAAAACAAAACCATTTTCATAATATTTCACAGAGGCCTATCAAGAAAACATTTTTGGGCCTTGGGCCCCTACAGCCGAGTTTTGAACCTGGCTCTGATACCAATTATGTAACACCCTGAACCCGGCCCACGAGCCTTGACCGGATCTGGTATGTCACAGAGTAAAAACGTTTCGAAAGATTTCGATTAATAGTGGAAATCTGAAAATATTGTTGAAGTTATAAAACGGTGTTTGCTAAAACTCAGATGGGTTGATAAACACTATCTAGTTGAAACCTTTTTCCTATTAAAAACATTTGATCATTTAAATTTTTAGAACCATCAAAGATATTGTTAACTTGGCAGATTTTTGCTACCCGATGGTAGCATCTTTGAAAACGTGTGCGAGTACTTATTCTAAAAACGTTACTATTAACCGATTTGCTTAACAGTTTATAAGTTCATTAGAAATATAATAGAAATAAAGTAAAAGCAACTACTTAAACATACGAATAATAATAAGCGGCCATATTACAACCCAATCGAAATTTAGTAAATAATAAACTTTAAACGGTGCGAAATAAAATTTCAAGTCCACGGAACAAGCATGGCCGCCTCGAGTCCTCTCCGGCTCCATCTCCGCGGTCTACTCACCTGCAAAATGATATGGGAAGGGGTGAGTCACCAAGACTCAGTGTATAAATCCCCAACCCGAAAATACAACTCATACACAAGATATTAGTACGACATGCAAATATGCAACCCAAGCTAGCCATCCATACTCCTTTTTCTACCCAGTGTGGTACCAAACCACTGGTGGTGCCAAGCCACTGGTGACCGAAGTCACAAATATCAAATGATGGGGCCAACCCATCGTGTGGTACCAAACCACTGATGACCATAGGTCACAATATCAACATGTGGTACCAAACCACTGGTGGTGCCAAACCACTGGTGACCGAAGTCACAAATATCAATATGTGGTACCAAACCACTGGTGGTGCCAAACCACTGGGACTTAGTCACAATTTATATCAACGGTGTGGTCAAAACCACTGGTGGTGCCAAACCACTGGTGACCGAAGTCACAAATATCAAATGATGAGGCCAACCCATCGTGTGGTACCAAACCACTAGTGACAGCCTATAGAGATCATCTCCCTCCTCTCATCGATCCCACCATCATCATGCTCACATAACAAGTATCATGATCCCATATATCATGCATTCATATATAGCATAGCATTTAACAGCATATGATGGCATACACAACATACATCATAGATCAAGCAATAGGGAACTTACCCGAAATCCAAGCTTATGCCCACAAGGCAAAGTTACTACATGAGAGGTTATACATATATCATAATAACAGTCTATACTAATAAAGTGTGTGAGAGTTTACACACCTATTTAATCGAAGATCTAAAGAGGAATCCTGAACTACTCAATAACGAAAACCCGAAGAATCGATCTACCGCACTAAATCCCTTGCTCCTACATTCGGCCAAACCACAGGGTCATTAACAAGGCCATTCGGCCATACCATTATATCCCGAAGGATGTGTCGTACTTGAAACGCTTACCAACGCGACTTGAAATCCCGAAGGCCTCTATTTTCCTTAGCCGATTAGCCCCTAAAACCATAGCACACGTGCGGTTATCACTTAAATGCCATACTTGGCCCATAGTCGAACATAAACAGCCACTTACCATGAAGACTCAAAACCCGAAAGGCTCCTTCCAAGCACCCTAGCGTCGGCTACATACAAAAAGAAACACTATTAAGACACTATATGCATTCGGCCAACCTTACTAAGGCCCGTTCTCAAGCTTACGGCATACCAAGAGAAAAAGAAACCGAATGCTAGAATGAGACACTTACCACCCTTCAAAATCGATAGCACCATCCTTTGGGGGGGTTCGGCCTAAGCTCTAAATGGCAAGGAAAATTCGGCTACTCCAAAAGAAATAAAAGAGGAAGAAGAAGCAAACTTGGCACACAAAATAAGCATTCCACCAAGCCGAAAATACCACCCTAAACCTCCTTCCAAAACCGAACCTCAAGCTCTTGGAGTCCCCCTATTTCGGCCAAGAATAATGTGGGAAGAAAAGAAAAACAATTTAAAAATTTCGGCACCCCTTGCTAAAAGCAAAACTGACCATGAAAGTCCCCAAAGAAAACTTCACATTCGGCCAAGGACAATGGCAAGGAAAGAAAGACAAAACCAAGAATTTTGGCCATGCTTCTATTTCTTTTTGTGATAATTTCTATCACCAATTAAAAATAAAACTTGTTTATTCACTTACCCATCACTACCCCATCACCAATTAAAAAATAAAACTTCGTTTAACAAAGTTCCCATCACCAACCCATCTTCCATTAAAATAATAAAATAAAAAATAAAATAAACCCCATACTTCAACAGCTTTTGAAAGCAATCCAATTTGCTTTCTTCAGCCCCTAGGTGCCGTGCCCATGCGCAGACCACCCTCACGCTAGAAAAAGGAAAAATTAAACCTCCAATGCTGCCCCTAGGTCTCGAACCCGAGACCTGCAGAAGGCACCCCAATGCGCGCCTTAGCCACTCGGCCAAAGCGTCTTTTATGTCATAAACGCATCACAATTTCCCTTTCAGCTTTCCTTAGCTAGCTTCCCCTTCGCCTTAACACCAAAGCAAAAATAAAACGCCCAACTGCAATCTACGCCACTCGAACCTAGGACCAGCTGGGCTGCATACAAGTAACGCCCCAGGCCACTTGGACTAGGCACTGTTTTGTGATATAAACCCCCTTCAATTTCTTTTAAGGCTTCTTTCCTCAGCTCCCTTGTCTCCACGCCAAAAATAAAACACACCTTGCGCTCCCAAGGTGACTCGAACCCGAGTCCCTTACACCAAGGCCCCTAAGTGGCGCTCCCAAGTCACTTTGCCAGGTCGACTTTCATGCCATAACCTCACCGAAAATATTTTTAAACCCTCCTTTACCTAGCTCTCCTTCAACGCCAAAAATAAAACTCCCCAACGCGATTCCTAGGGTTCGAACCCCTATTCTTCCGCACCTTCTAGCTCCCTAGGCAGCGCCCTAACCACTCTACCAGCCACTTCCTTGTGTCATGCTTCGCACCAAAAATTATTTAAAGCTTCCTTACCTAGCTTTTTCTTCTCAAGGGTAAAAAGGAAGTTTTTAAAGCTAAATTAGACATGACCCGGGGTTATGACTAGACCATAACATATGCATTTCATCTCTTCAAGCATGCGAAAACAATAAAAATAACAAAATTGCGAACAACCCCTAATTCGGGATGTTACAGCCCAAGTCATCATCATCTAACAGCTGCATCTCACAAAATTTGAACGGATCTGTAGAGATTGGAAACTTGTAAAATAATCTGGACGTCGTCCTTCCACAATAGATAGCTATTTTTGCATTGATCTTCCTTTTCATTTCTGCTAGCTTCACATTGTTTTTTAATCACAAACCTACTCTTTGCCGACCTTGAAATATACAACCAACATCACCTTCTACAATTTCATCATAAAAAAGAACATACACCAAAAACACCTCATTATCCATCTTCAATAGATTTTTTGAACTCTCCTACTAAACACAACAATTTCACCATTCTATATATGCTAGAGAACCAAGAGGTGGAGCCATAAAGTATGGCTCCACCAAAATAAAATATTAAATATTAAATCTTTATATTAAAAAAAATATAAAAAAAGTACACTATAAAGTGATGGAGCCATTCTAAAAGGCTCCACCAAATAAAATATTAACTTTTAATATTTAAATTTAATTTAAAAGAACGTTTGAATATCTTTAAAATTAATTTAAAAATTAATGAATTATAAAAATTATATTTAAAATTAAAAAAGATTTAAAATGTGCTTTTAAAATATTATAAAACAAATAATAAATTTGAAAGGTCATATCTTTAAAAATAATATATTTTAAAAAAAAAAATATTTAAAATATTAAAACAGATTAAAAAAAAATTTAAAATATTATAAAACTAATAATAAATTTGAAATGTCATATCTTTAAAATATTTAAATGTTTTATATTATTAAAAATATATTTAAAATTTTTAAAAATAATATTTAAAATTTTAAAAAATAATTTTAAAAATATATTTAAAATTTAAAAAAAATATTACAAAACTTTTTAATATACATTTCATGTAATACCCCAAAAATTACTACAGTAAGAAAGTAATATATTATCCTTGATATAGTTAAGCAAGGAAATAAAGTGAAAAAAAAAAGGAAAATTTTGGATTATGTCAACATTGGGAAGTATATTATGATATATTACATTACTAACTCAAGAAAGGACTGAATTGTAAAAGTGAGAAAAGTTTTGTTGTCCAAGAGTAAATACTCAAAATTTGAGGGTTAAAGTGCAAATATAAAAAAGTTGAAGGACCATTAGTGTAAATATTTTAGGGGTGGAATAATCTAGAAACTAAGAAAAATGGATGAATTACGACCAAATTGAATAGGTGAAGAATTATGAGGGACTAAATTGCAGTTTTTCCAAATTAAGTGATGATTCAATGATGGAATTTTCAAAGATCATGAAGGGTAAAATGGTCAATTAGTAAGAGAGAGAATTCTAGAATGTAATGATTATGTTGATGATATTTTAAATTAATTAATTAGATAAATATTACTTTATTAATATTTTAACAAGATATTTATTATCATTTTATTATTTTATTTAGTATATATATATGTGTGGGGGGGAACAACACACCATCGATCTTTCCCATGCACCAACGTGAAAAAGAAGAGAGAAAGAAAGAAGTTTTATTTTTTTACAATTTGGTCCTTTTACCAAAAATCCACCATTTTCACTTAAAATTCAAAAGAATTTCTATAGCAATCAAGAGAGAAAGATGAAAAGGAGACTATGGGGAACAAGAATATCAAGTTAGATTTAAGAAATAGAAGCTGGAGGAGAGAGAAAATCAAGCTAAAGATTGAAATCAATAAAACAAGGTAAGAACATCAAGTTTTCAATATATTTTTAAGTTTGATATTGTGGAAAAAGCATGGAAATGATGTTAATGTAGAGTTTTCTTATATAAGGTTTTATGTTCTTGATATGTTAGTGAAGGAAAATAAGAGAAAGTGATGGGAAATATTGTAGAGAAAGGAAATAAAGGTGTTATAAACTTGGTAATTAACATTTTGCACTAAAACAGTTTTGGACAGCATCAGTAGTCTAACTTTAGAAAATCACCAAAACTTGTAGAAATCGAATTAGAGGATGGATAAAATATGGAATTAAATCTTATTGAGTCTAGTTTATTATAGAAGAAACGGTGTAAGTAATGAAATTTTAAATCACGAGATATAATAGGTTTTGTTAGGCAAGGTCAGAATGATTTCGGGTTCCCCTGCTATGACTTTGTAAAATCATCAAAAATTGGATAAACATAATTAGGAGCTTAAATATATTTTTAAAATCTTGAATGAGTCTATTTTCAATAGAAACAAACGGGAACATCATCTGAATCCCGTATGAGGAGATAATTAATTTTTAGTGAATAAGGGTCGGAACTGTCAGACACCAGAATAGGGGTGAATTTAAAGAATAAACTGTACTTATTGGCTTAACCAAAAATTCTGAAAATTTTATGGTAAGAAGATATGTGAGTCTAGTTTCAGGAAAAATTAGACAATCTTAAATTGGAATTCTGTAGCTCAAGATATAAATAATTTAGTTATTATGATGCAAATAGACAGCTTTGAATAAATTTATGAGTAAACAGTGAAATCATAGATAATGTTACTTGTAAGCATGTTATATAAATTAAGGATGTGGAATGGAGAGGAGGAGGGAAATATATATGAATGTTCAACTAGCATGGCTAATGTAACATCCTAAAATTATGGGCCTATGCATTTAGTGTAGGGATAGAATTAATTTGTTAAATTAAGTGATAGGGGTTTAAATTTGGGCTTAGAATTAGGCAAAGGCCCAAATTAAATTATTTTAAGGTGGCATCATTAACAATTAAAAAGGAACAAGTTTTGGGTCGCAAGGAGCCCATGTTTTTTGGCCATTTTCGGTAATTAAATGGGAGCAAGGGTGACGCCACAACAAGGGATTTAAGGGATTTAAATTTAAGTTTAATAAAGCCCAAATCTTTTAATTTAAATGAGTTAAATTTCGGCCTTTAGAATTAATGAGGTGGACGACTACAAGGCTTAAAAATAGGAAGATATATACTGATTTTTAAGTGATAATATCATAGCTAAAAAGGAGAAAAGTTAGGAGCTTATCTTCAAAGGAAGTGTTGGCTGAAAATCCACCACCTAGAGGAGTGTAAAATTCAGCTACTGCATGGCATAGAGGGTGTCGAAATTCTCCTCTCTTCTAGCTTAAATTTTAAGAGCGTTTTCGGTATTTAGTAGTAGGTGTCAAAAATCTATAAATAGGGGGGGCTAGCTCCTTGTTTCTGACATTGAAAAACCCTAAAATCCTCTCCCTTGGTGCCGAAATTCCCTAGCCTCTCCCTCTCCAAATTTATTTCTTCAATTTCTTCAAAAGCCGAAACTTTTCCCCACTTTCTTTTCCCTTGTGCCGATTTCTCTAAAAAGCCGAAGCATCCATCGCTTTTTCTTTTATTCATCCTATTTGAGAAATTATTCTATACTTCTGTCATTTAAATCTTCCATTGGCATTGCCGAATCCTCTCTCTAGTGCTAGCCGAATCTCCTAAGCTAAGGTAAGAGTCGGTTTTTGTTTAGTTCTCATAATCTATTCCCGGTTTTTGAAAAGCAAAAGCCGAAAGCTAATAGTTTAATGGTTTTCGGGATTTGAAGGAAGCTTGGTCGACTAGATCTAAAAGCCAAAAATCACTAGTCTTCAATTTCAGGATTTTAAGGTAAGAAGAGTTGTTTATTCAAATACATAAAATTGGGTAGAACACTAACCATGGCCGAATATAGGAGAGGCCCTAGTTTCACATCCTTCCGGCTTTTTGAGCAAATTTGTAGATCGGTTTAGCAAGGGTATCAACATTAATCAGGTGTGTAGACCTCTAACACACTACTAATAAACCTGTATGTATATCTATTCATGTATGTTATGGGCTAAAAAGCCGAAATAAGGCTGTATAGACAGTCGAATGGAACCCTAAAAGGGTTAAGCAAGGATGCCAGGTACGTAAACATAGAGCTCCCTATGTGTATCGAAAATATATATATATGACTGCATGATGTTTCCTTTATGTGTGTATGCATGAGATGAGATATTGATATGATGAAAGGGAAGTGCATGATAGGTCACGCAGTGATCGGTGGTAGAAAACCCACAAATATAAATGCTAGGTCACATTGTGATCGATGGCTATGCCACGTTTAATGATTCCTACTTAATAGGAATAGGCAGTACGGCTGTCGTTTTGGTGTGTAGCGGATGGAGGGTTGATTGTAGAAATCCCCCAAGGTGTGATGGTTGGTACGGGTTGGTGTGTAGAGGATGGAAACCTAGGATGGGTTGGGTTATTCATTCTTTATTATTTATTATGTGATTATGATTGATGCCTTCCTGTATGGGCCAGGGCCCATAATGTGTTTGTGGGCTCAGGTCGATGTGTGTTTTGAGATTTATACACTGAGTCTTTGTGACTCACGCTTTCCTTTTTTCTACTCTTCCAGATGAACAGTAGATCGTGGACATGGGAGCCGAGACGGACTCGAGGGGCCATCAAGTTCTATTTCTACAAGTTATTTTCTTTTGAGATTTCTTTAGGTTTAATTTATTTCAATCTTATTTCGAGAATATTTATGTAATAAGGCCCCCAGTTTTCATGCAACTAAGTCGTTTTCAATGTTAAGCACTTTATGAATTTTATGATAAGGTTTATTTATACTTAATAATACTTAATACAAGGTTTCATTTTTAAAATGTCGCTTATTTACTTAAATATTGTCTAATTAACTCACATATTTCAAAAACCATCAAAGCAAAGGTTTTCAAAGTACAGCCGTGACATGCCAGATTCGGTCGAAACGCATAGGCCGGGTTTGGGGTGTTACATTTTGGTATCAGAGCCCAGTTCAAAACTCGGGCTGTGAAATGGGTCTAGAAATGTTTTAGAAAAAAAATTGAATTTAAGATTTTGGTTTGAAGACATGGCCTTCGAGTCTACCGGCACCCAATCCACCCAGGTAAGTATTCTGAACTCCTGATTGTGATATAAATGTGGGCTTAATGGGCTTTATGGGACGTAGACTATCTAGATTAGAACTTGATGGACTCTAGGCTTAGACAAACAACTCTTCAATTCCATAAGACTTAATTCCACTAAACAAAACCTGTAAATGAGTCGCAAGACTAAAGTGTGGCAATAGGCATATGCATGTCTAGGAGTAGATCCGGAAAAGCTTGGTATTTAAGCAGTCCAAGTGACTCACCTCCTCTTCGCTGGAATCTTACCTGGTGCATAGTGACTGTTCACTTTAGCCATGACAGGGTGTGGTAATAGGCATACGCATGACTAGGAGTGGATTCAGGGAGAGCTTGGTATTTAAGCAGTCCTAGTGACTCACCTCCTCTTCGCTAGAATCCTACCTGGTGCGTAGTGACTGTTCACTCTGGCTATAAAGGACTTGTTCATGGGCTGAACCCATAATTAAAACCCGAAAGGGACCAACCACCCTATTTTGCAAACAAAAACCCCTAAGTTTTGTACACTTCAAAAAAAAACACACACTTGATTTGAAAATGTTCACAACTATGAAGAAAATTACCAAATTACCCTTGTTTTGTAAAATGACCAAAATAACCCTGGTTTGAGAGTTACCAAATTACCCTTGTTTGGCAAAATAACTGAAATACCTCTGGATCTTAAAATTACCGAAATACCCCCGAATTTTAAAATTTTTGAACTACCCCCGAATTTCAAAATTACCAAAATACCCCTGAATTTTAAAATTATCGAAATACCCCTGAATTTCAAAATTACTGAAATACCCCTGAATTTCAAAATTACCAAAATACCCCCGGGAATGCAAAATTACCAAAATACCCTTATTTGACAAAATCACCAAAGAACCTTATTTTGAAAAATTACGAAAATACCCCTATAGGATAAAAATTACGATAATACCCCTGGGTAGTGAAAACAACAACAACACCACCAACAACAACACTTTTCTGTAATGAACGTGAGTTCATGTATATGTTTCTTAGAGGATATGAATTTGAGACTGTGTGGTGAATGGGAATTCGAAAGAACTACTCTTAAAGCTATTATTCATAAGATTGTCCGTGGTTAAAACAGTGGAAGAAAACTAATAGTTCATAAAATTTCTAATCAGATAAACGCGAATCGGTAGAATGAGTACAAGGGGTCGAGGACGTCCGCCACGTGGTCGTGGTAGGGGTAAGAGGACGGTGTCGGAACCAGTAGGGTCTGGTCATGGTTCTGGAAACGAGATGCCAGCTGAAGAGGAGGAATTTCAGGATCAGACTGCCGGAGATGATGCGGTATCTCAGGCAATGTTAAGGGTTTTAGAGAAGGTTGCTGGGGCTGGTATGGACATAGGAGCCCGGAAATCTGTGCCGGAGCGGCTTAGGGCCAATGGGGCAGTGTTTAGAGGAATTTCTGGTGTAGCCCCAAGTTCAGCTGAGTATTGGTTGGAGGTGGTAGAACGCATAATGGATGATTTGGATTTCACGGAGGAGGAGAAGTTGAAAGGAGTGGTATCCCTCCTGCGGGATGAAGCATATCAATGGTGGCTTACTGTTAAGGATGGTACAGTGTCTGACCGTATCACCTGGGAACTCTTTAAAACGGCGTATCAGAATAAATACATTGGACCGAGTTATGTGGATGCGCAGCGCAGAGCATTTCTGAATCTGGTTCAAGGGAGTAGGTCAGTGGCTGCGTATGAAGCTGAATTCTTACGTCTTAGCCGTTATGCTCGTGGGATGGTAGCCACGGAGCATGAACATTGTGTTAGGTTTGAGGATGGCCTGAGGGATGATTTACGTGTTTTGATAGCCCCACAGCGGGAAAGGGAATTTGCTGTCCTAATGGAAAAGGCTAAGATAGCCGAGGAGGTTAAGCGGACTGAAAAGTTGAATTGGGATAGAGATAGGGGAGGAAATAAGAGGAATTTTGAATTGTCAGGGGCAGTTGGGCAAACTCAGAAAAGACCTAGGTCAGACGGGCCGAAACAGGATGAGAGACCTGTTGCGGCTAACCAGAAACAAATGTGTGCTCGATGTGGTAAGTTCCATACCGATGAGTGTTGGGCAGGCACTAGAAAGTGTTTTAGGTGTGGATCTACGGACCACCAAGTTAGAAACTGTCCGCAGCAACGGGGCAGTGAAGGGCCCACAGGTCAAGAGAATGCACCGCCGGGAAGAGAAGGTCAACAACCACCAAGGGGCCGTGGTCAAGTCAATGGTGGCAATGGCACAGGACATGGTCGTGGAGGTGCAGGTTATGTTGAGGCGAGGCAGCCCGCCTTGGTCTATGCAGCACGTCGCCAAGGGGACGAGGATGCTCTAGATGCGAATACCGGTGCGTACCCTACCATAGTATACTAAGTGCTTATTTTGGCTTTAGAATTAGAGTGCGCAGCGAAAGCATAGTAGTGAGAATTAGGTAGTATGATTACTAGTTAGTTGGAAATTTCGAGGACGAAATTTCTTTAAGGGGGGTAGAACTGTAACATCCTAAAATTATGGGCCTATGCATTTAGTGTAGGGATAGAATTAATTTGTTAATTTAAGTGATAGGGGTCTAAATTTGGGCTTAGAATTAGGCAAAGGCCCAGATTAAATTATTTTAAGGTGGCATCATTAACAATTAAAAAGGAACAAGTTTTGGGTCGCAATGAGCCCATGTTTTTGGGCCATTTTCGGCAATTAAATGGGAGCAAGGGTGTCGCCACAACAAGGGATTTAAGGGATTTAAATTTAAGTTTAATGAAGCCCAAATCTTTTAATTTAAATGAGTTAAATTTCGGCATTTAGAATTAATGAGGTGGACGACTACAAGGCTTAAAAATAGGAAGATATATACGGATTTTTAAGTGATAATATCATAGATAAAAAGGAGAAAAGTTAGGAGCTTATCTTCAAAGGAAGTGTTGGCCGAAAATCCAACACTTAGAGGAGTGTAAAATTCAGCTACTGCATGGCATAGAGGGTGCCGAAATTCTCCTCTCTTCTAGCTTAAATTTTAAGGGCGTTTTTGGTATTTAGCAATAGGTGTCAAAAATATATAAATAGGGGGGCTAGCTCCTTGTTTCTGACATTGAAAAACCCTAAAATCCTCTCCCTTGGTGCCGAAATTCCCTAGCCTCTCCCTCTCCAAATTTATTTCTTCAATTTCTTCAAAAGCCGAAACTTTTCCCCACTTTTTTTTCCCTTGTGCCGATTTCTCTAAAAAGCCGAAGCATCCATTGCTTTTTCTTTTATTCGTCCTATTTGAGAAATTATTCTATACTTCCGGCATTTAAATCTTCCATTGGCATTGCCGAATCCTCTCTCTAGTGCTAGCCGAATCTCCTAAGCTAAGGTAAGAGTCGATTTTTGTTTAGTTCTCATAATCTATTCCCGGTTTTTGAAAAGCAAAAGCCGAAAGCTAATAGTTTAATGGTTTTCGAGATTTGAAGGAAGCTTGGTCGACGAGATCTAAAAGCCGAAAATCATTAGTCTTCAATTTTGGGATTTTAAGGTAAGAAGAGTTGTTTATTCAAATACATAAAATTGGGTAGAACACTAACCATGGCCGAATATAGGAGAGGCCCTAGTTTCACATCCTTCCGGCTTTTTGAGCAAAGTTGTAGATCGGTTTAGCAAGGGTATCAACATTAATCAGGTGTGTAGACCTCTAACACACTACTAAAAAACCTGTATGTATATCTATTCATGTATGTTATGGGCTAAAAAGCCGAAATAAGGCTGTATAGACAGTCGAATGGAACCCTAAAAGGGTTAAGCAATGATGCCAGGTACGTAAACATAGAGCTCCCTATGTGTATCGAAAATATATATATATGACTACATGATTTTTCCTTTATGTGTGTATGCATGGGATGGGATATTGATATGATGAAGGGGAAGTGCATGATAGGTCACGCAGTGATCGGTGGTAGAAAACCCACAAATATAAATGCTAGGTCAC
Source organism: Gossypium australe (assembly GCA_005393395.2). Classification (NCBI taxonomy): domain Eukaryota; kingdom Viridiplantae; phylum Streptophyta; class Magnoliopsida; order Malvales; family Malvaceae; genus Gossypium; species Gossypium australe. The sequence goes on from SMMG02000173.1 coordinate 136,838, forward strand.
ATTGTGATCGATGGCTATGCCACGTTTAATGATTCCTACTTAATAGGAATAGGCAGTACGGCTGTCGTTTTGGTGTGTAGCGGATGGAGGGTTGATTGTAGAAATCCCCCAAGGTGTGATGGTTGGTACGGGTTGGTGTGTTGAGGATGGAAACCTAGGATGGGTTGGGTTATTCATTCTTTATTATTTATTATGTGATTATGATTGATGCCTTCCTGTATGGGCCAGGGCCCATAATGTGTTTGTGGGCTCAGGTCGATGTGTGTTTTGAGATTTATACACTGAGTCTTTGTGACTCACGCTTTCCTTTTTTCTACTCTTCCAGATGAATAGTAGATCGTGGACATGGGAGCCGAGACGGACTCGAGGGGCCATCAAGTTCTATTTCTACAAGTTATTTTCTTTTGAGATTTCTTTAGGTTTAATTTATTTCAATCTTATTTCGAGAATATTTATGTAATAAGGCCCCCAGTTTTCATGCAACTAAGTTGTTTTCAATGTTAAGCACTTTATGAATTTTATGATAAGGTTTATTTATACTTAATAATACTTAATACAAGGTTCTATTTTTAAAATGTCGCTTATTTACTTATTTACTTAAATATTGTCTAATTAACTCATATATTTCAAAAACCATCAAAGCAAAGGTTTTCAAAGTACAGCCGTGACATGCCAGATTCGGTCAAAACGCATGGGCCGGGTTTGGGGTGTTACAGCTAATTTGCATGTTCTATGCTCAGGGACTAAATTGAATAAAAGTAAAAATTTATGGGTAATTTTGTAAAAATGTCAAGAAATGACCAAATTGCATGAAATGGATTGTTTTATTATTTAAATTATAAAATTTAATGAAATTATTAATTTAGATCAAGATCGGGCGCAAATATGTTTTAGGGATTAAATTGAAAAGTGTTGAAATTATGGAAAATTCTGATATTTCATAGAATTCATGGGCTGTTATCAATATATATGAGAATAATTAGGCTTGAAACAAGAACTAAATTACAAGAATTTTATTTTTTTGAACCTAAGGATGAAATCGGCATTAATTAAAAGCTTAGGGGCAAAATGGTAATTTTGCCTAAAGCATTAATTAAATGTATCAGAATCTGAGATGAATGAAAATGATGATCAAATTTATTTATAAAGATCCGGATAACTCAAATACGAGACTTGAACGTGGAAAAGAAAAGTCATCGAATTAGTGAAACTATAAACATGAACAAGTAACGAGATAAGTTCATGTAACTTGAATTGATATTCTTAAATACTTGAAATATATTCTTATTGATATGAGTATAATTTGGATATTCATTGTATGATAATTGATGAAGCATTGATATTCTTGATGAAAATGGAAAATAAATCCTGGTTGAATGAAAGGAAAATTCGATGGATCTCTGAAAAGGAATTGACGGTAAAAAGAATCTAGCTCGGAGGGGTGATCCTATCCTGATATAGCGCACCCGAAGGATATGTGTGAAAAGGATCTAGCCCGGACGGGTGGTCTTGATATAGCCATCCCGAAGAATATGTGAAAAATGGATTTATCCCGGATGAGTAATCCGAATTAGGATCTGAATTTAGCCTGGACTGGTAATTCAGATCCAAGCTCATTAGAGTAATTGTCGTTGCAGGGGATTTAGCCTAGACTGGTAATCCCGACAATACTCTTTGAGCATATGTTACAGGGGATTTAGCCTGGACTGGTAATCCCGCTGTAAGAAATGAGGTTCGCAGGAGTGTGCTTTCTTACAGGGGACTTAACCTGGATTGGTAATCCCGCTGTAAGGATGAGATTCGCGGGAGTGTGCTATCTGGAAAAGGGTATACCCATATGTGTACGAATTGATGGACCCAAAATTGTACACTATAAGTGTACTACTGGAAAATCCATCGAAATTCTGAGAAATTCAACGAGATAAATATAGAAAATGGAAAGTACTTGAAATCATGAAATTAAACTTGAAATACAAAGAAATGATAATTATTTGATATATTAAAAAATGAAAAATGACATGGAAAATACATGTATGTGAAATTTGCCAGATAATTATGCATATTCAAGATTATGAACTACTACTAGAACAAATATATATTAAACTCATGAAAATAATGGTACATGAAATATTGTTATAATAAATTGAATAATTTATATTTATGAAGAAGTAGCAAGAAAATGATATGTATCATGACATGTAAATATAAGACTATATTTGATACGTTTTATAAGGAAAATTATGTATACTAGGATAAGTAATAAATCCAAGTGAGACATGTCGAAAAATAATAATAATAATAATAATAATAATAATAATAATAATAATAATAATAATAATAATAATAATAATAATAATAAGTTTGGTAATATTAAAGTATGCTAACCAATGTAAGAAAATTTTAGGATTTTGTGAAGAATTCCCTATAATCCCGATTTAATCCCGGTTGGTTCCTAATGTATGTTTTGGGCTTTGAGGACCCAATAGAGGGACGTTATGATTATTTTCAGAATATGAATAATAAATGACTCGGAAGTATTCGAAAATGTTCAGTAAACTCCGGTAATGCCTCGTACTCTATTCCGGCAACGGATACGGGTAGGGGTGTTACATTTCAAATTTTTTAAAATCAATAATAAACAAATAAATAAAATAAATAAGGACAAATAAAAAACTTAAAAAAAGTAAATAAATAAAAACTTAAAAAGAAAGAAAAAGTAAAAGGACAATTCAAAAAAACTAACATGAAGGAAAAAAAATTGGTCTTTAACTGTTTTAATAGGGAAATAGGGTGTCAAGAGGTAATTTCTTGAAATTTGGTAGTGCCAATTTATTTGGCTCTACCAAAAAAAGGTAAAATTGCTAAAGTCCCCTTTATACTTTCAAAAATCACAGTATTTCCTAATATTTATACAAGTAGCACCATTCTACATGGCTCCACCAAAAAATTATTTTTTTAACGTAGATTACTGACGTGACATGTTGCTGGCGCCAAACAATTTGGCTCCACCATCTTTTACTATATATTTTTGGTTATTTTCATATTTTATAAAAAAAAATAGGTTATTTAAGTAATTAATTAATTTTTTAAGGTTATTTTTATAAAAAAGCCAATAGATGAAAGGCGGCTGAACACGGAAGCAATTCTGAGGCTGAAAGCCGAATGGTGAATCCATGAAGGGAGATTGGAGACTGGAGAGTGAAGAGAGGCCGGATGGACGAGTGACAAGAGTGGTGGTTGCCTGGGTGCGGGTGGATCTCGAGTTAGGGTTTTTTTTTCAGGCTTGCCCAAACTGAAAAAGCTCTTTAAAAAAAAACGGTTCGACCGGTTTAAACATCATTGCTTCTAAGATGATAAAGTAGCGAATTTCAATTCAAAAGCATTGTGTGTTATTTTCAATGGGGGTGGATCAACAAGAATACATAAATATTTCAAAGTGTATCTCATCTTGTGAAGCTTGAAATATCCTTGAAACCATCCATGAAGTAACTCTCAAAGTCAGCCTACCAAAGCCTTAAAAGCTTACCTTGAATCTTTATGAATGTCTAATAATAATGAGCCCATCTTTGAACTTTATGCTAAATTTTGTGACATAACTAGTGAGGCTTGAACTCTTGGCAAGTAATATTTTGAGGTGAAACTAGTTTGAAAGATATACCATCTCTTGCTCGAGAAATTTGCAAATAAGGTGACAACCATTAAAGAGGCGAAGGACATAAGTACTATGTGTGTTAATGAGTTGGTAGGTTAATTATAGCTTTTAATATGAAAGCCAGGGATTTAAATAGCGGTCTGATATCGGAATAGCGGCCGCTATATAGTTGTAGCGGCGCCATCCGAAACTGCTAATGCTGAAAATAGCGGTGTGAAGCGGAGTCACACCGATAGCGGTGAATCGCGGCCGCAATTTAACGGGTAACGGCCAATTGCTGCAATATGGGCCGCTATTCCCGTTATTTTCCATTACAGTAAATTAAAAAAATCCATTTCCTCCAAAAAAAATTCAACAGAAACACAATAAAACAAAAGGGAATATATTCCCCTACAAATCAAACTTTTCAATCAAAAAAAATAAAAACAAGACCAAATAAACTAAATAAAGCAATCAAAAGATTCAAAACTCAAAAGCAATAGAAAATATGAAATTCTATTTCTCATATTTCGGTAAACAACACAGCAGCAGATGAAAGTGAGGAGCCGGGGACTTGAATCTGAAAAGCAAACCGAGATTGATAATTTTCAAGTAAGTACCTGAAATTTTGTCTTGATTCTTGCTTGCATGTCTTGAATCTACAGTGCAAATATGTTCTTTAGACTTGAGGGATGAAGGGAGAAGGCACAACCACCATTTTCAGAGGAGAGGGTATAAGTTTTCAGAGAGTTTTCAGAGGAGAGGATATGAGTTTTTCTTCTTTCAGATGAGAGGATATGAGAATTTGATCTGCCGCTTCATTTCCTTTTTCCTTTACTTTTTCATTTTTTTTTCATTTAGCAAAATCGTTTCATTTACTCTTAGCCCTTATTAATTATTATAATAAATGGGTGAGACAATTGGCCACCCATAATAAAAGGCCAATTTGCCCGTGTCATTTCCTTACCCCTTAGGGATCAATTTGTTGATAGATAATTGGGTCGTTGAGTTGGGTTTAATTTTATGAATATTGGGTATTTATTTGGGCTTGCATTTTGGGAAGAGACAATGCCATATATTGATAAAATTCTGTCATAATTATACATTCAGATTTTAATGCATTTTGGAAAGAAAAATATCCTCTTTTACTGTATAATTCAGATTTTGGGAAGAGGCAATCTATTAATTGAGAAGAGACAGCATTTTGGGAAGAAAAATATCCTCTTTTAATGCATTTAGATTTTTATTTCAAAAAGAAATCACTAAAAAATTATAGATTATAAGTTAGAATTGTTTGGAGAGATTTTACTGAAAAAGAAAATTACTTTGACGACAATCATATTATTATATTTTTTTTAATATGAAAGCTTCAATCTTATCAAATTCATTATTTTACTTTATATGTTATTTTTTAATTAATATTGTAATTATAATTTATACTGATAATTATTTATTATTTATTATTATTTTAAAATTTCATAACTTTCATTATTCAGGGTTTGTTTTTAATGAAAAATTATAACCTCTGTTGCTTGGGGTTTGCTTAAGGTTACACACAAAATTAATGAAAAATTATAGTCTCCATCACTTATGACTTGTATTATAAAAGGTAAAAAATCAAGACAAATTAATTCATTGTATTTTTTTTATCAAATCTGATAGATGACTTCAATTCAACATTAGATAAATCTCTATTGATTTTAGTTTGCATAATATGAAAAACTTGAATTTTTAAATTTGATCCAATTTGAATTTAAATTTTATTAAGATGGAACAAAACAAACTATTTATACCAAAAACTTTGGAACCAAGTAATAATGGGTTATGGTGTATTGTTGTTTTTAAAAAAATAAATAAATTATGTATGGATTATGCAATAAATTTAAATTTTCCAAGTTAATGATGTTTACTTTTTTTTTTGTATTATATTGTTGATAATATAAGTAATGAGTTGCTTATATTTCTAAATATAATTTTATGTTTCTTATATATAAATAAAAATAAAGCATGCCACCATGTAAAGAGTTCCCGACTAAAGGATTGGAGTGTGCACCAAGTAATTATATAGGTTGGCCCTTTGGAACTCCAGTGCCAAATGAGAAAGGAAATATCGTATGTAAACTTTATGGTAAAGTTGTGAATGGAGGAATAACACGATTTAAAGAGCACATTGCTCATAAAACCGGCAATGTTGCTCCATGCCCTAATGTTACTGGTACGTGATACTTTATTATTATTTTTAAATGTTATTGTAAATTTATCAATAAAAATTATATATAATTGATAATAATATAAAGTGTGAATTATTTTTATTTTATTAACAGGTGTCATTAGAGAAAGTATGATGAATATACTGAAGGAAAGCAACACAAAGAAAATAGACAAAAAGAGGAGAAAAGATGAATTCTTATCTCAATTAATAGAAGAGGAGGATGAACACGAGGAATTCATTGATGAGGTTTCTGCTATAAGGCAAGCAACTCGAGAAAGTATCCAATCACAACACGAGTGGCATAGAAGGGAAGAATTCAGACGAAGTACTGGTGGTTGGGATAACATTTATGAAGAAGGGTGGTCTTCTCATGGATCAGCTAGAGAATATCATAGAGAAAGAACAAGCACTACACCAAAACAGACTTTTAGCAGTGTTTTTAGTGGCGTTTTGATGAAAAACACCGCAAATATTATACATTAGCGGTGTTTACGCTGCAAAAAGTTGAAAAATAAAGGCATTTTTTCCAAGAACGCCGTTAAGATATGAGCATTAGCAGCGCTTCTGAAAAAACGCCACTATATGAAGCGTATTAGTGCGCCACAAAAATGTTAAGCTATACGACGGCGTTTTATTGTTGAGCTATAGTGGCTAGATCGAGGATTAGTGGCGTTTGTTGTTAAACGCCGCAAAAAGTCTTCATTAGCGGCGTTTTAGAAACACCGCAAAAAGTTTGTCATTAGCTGCGTTTTTTTTTTTAAAAACGCCGCAAAAATATTTAATTTAAGGGTTATGATTTTAGTAGTTTGGCTATTAGGCTTTAGAGGTTAGGGTTATTAATAAAATTTTATTTTATTTTAGGGTCTAGGTAAACATTAACATTCTATTTTAATTACTTTTATCCCTTATAAAATTTATATTTAGGGTTTAGCCACTACATGAAAACAAACTTAATTATTTAATATATATATATATTAGTTTAAATTATTTAATTGAAGTATATATATTAAAATTATACGTATAGTTTAAATTATTTAAGAGATAATAGATAAGCTTTATATATATTAAAGTAAAAAAAAATTGGTAACATGCATCTATAGAGAAACAAAATTAATTAGTAAATTGAAAATGTTATTTAAATTTCGTAAAATATTGAAAGAATATATAATAGTCAAAATTTATCTAATTAATTTAGGGTTTAAGGTTATAATTAAGGGTTTAGTGGTTTGTATGGGCTGTCCAGGGTTTCGAGTTTAGCATTTCAAGATTTAATGTTTAGAGTTTATGGTTTACGGTTAGTTTTTGGATTAGGGTTATGGCTTGGGTTTATGGGTTTATGGGTTAATGGTTTTAAGGCCTAGGATTTAGGGTTTAGGGTTTATCAAATGAAGACATGGTGAGATATATGCTATAAAAATGGTGAGATTGCATTTTTTTACTCACAAATTGATTTAAGCCCCTAACAAAATATGATTGTGCATCTGTTTATCCCTAAACCCTAAACTATAAACAGCCTAAACCTTAAACCACAGATCTAGATTCTAAACCCTAAATCATAACCCTAAATACTCGACCATAAACCCACAAACTACAAACACCAAACAATTAATCCATTAGACCCCAAAATATTAAACCCAAAAACTCTTAAACCTTGAAAATTTATTTCATATGGATATAATAAATAAATTATAATAAATCAAAAATTATAAAAATAATTACGTAACTATTCTCTATTTTACGCACAAAACCTGATCGCAATTTAATTAAATTTAGTGTTTGCAGATTTAATCAATTTAATCTTAATTTTAAAAATTCAACAAATTTTTCCCTTAACTTTACACATTCTGTTAATTTAATTTTTATTATATTCTTAAAAACACAAAAATTAGAAACCCTAAAAAACTTTGAAAAATATATATATATTTGAATGTTTAATTTTTATAAAATATATACAAAACAAAAAATATTTATAAATAAATGAATTACCAATTTTCAATTTTCTAACCTGAAATTTATTTATTAAAGAATAAAAATGTAATTAAGTTTTAGTGGCGTTTTATTGATAAACGCCGCAAAAGGTTGTGTTTTACCGGCGTTTTAGCAAAAAACGCCGTTAACATATATCAAGTGTTTACGAAACGGCGTTGTTTTTCTGATTTGTTATTAGTGGCGTTTTTAAAAGCGCCGCAAAATTTATTTATCTCAGATCAAACGACGTCGTTTTTTTAGGCCCGGATTACCTTCACTTTCTCCAAATCAGATTTCCGCGATTCCAGACTTCCCAAATTCAGTCAAGTTCTCCCCCAAATTTTACAATCCCTATTTCCCTCTTCATTCTCTCTTCTTCTTCTCCTGTACAATTCTCCTCTCTTTTTCACTTACTTTTGAATTTCAAGTTCGTTCCGTCACATTCCCCAAATCTCTTCTAATCGAAACCCAGTCCAAAATCCCTTCTGATCAAAATCCCCATTTCCCCTTGTAACATCCTGAATTTTTGGGCCTATGCATTTAATGGGTGAACATGTGTAATGAGTTAATTTAAGTGTTAGGGGTCCAAATTGGGCTCAGGCTTAGGCAGAGGCCTTGGTTAAAATTATCTGTTTGGGCATTATAGGGTTTAAAAGGTAGTATCTGTGTTTAAAACATCAAAATGGGCTTGTGGCCCAGTGGTCAGTGGCGCCACTTAGGGAGCAAGGAGGTGACGCCACACAAGGGAATAAGGGGCCCAAATTTAAGTTTCATGGAGCCCAATTCTTTTAGTTTAAGTTAGCTAATTTTCGGCATTTGGGTTAGGTGGAGTGGATGGAAACAAGGCTCAAAAATAGGAGGATTTATATGAATAAGATAATGTAGATATTATAGTTGATAATATGGAAGATAAAAGGAGAAAAGATGGGAGCTATCTACAAGGCTAGGAGTTAGCCGAAATTTCTATAAATAGGGAGGGTTCTCTTCTTTATTTTGCGACATTTAGGGTTTCCACCTTTTCTTTCTCTTCTTTCTTCTAAAAGCCGAAAACTCCATTATTCTTTTCTCTTCTTTCTTCCAAAAGCCAAAAACTCTATTACTCTCTTCTTTCTTCTAAAAGCCGAAAACTTCATTATTCTCTTCTTTCTTGTAAAAGCCGAAAACTCCATTATTCTCTTCTTTCTTCTAAAAGCGAAAACTCCATTATTATCTTCTTTCTTCTAAAAGCCGAAAACTCCATTACTCTCTTCTTTCTTCTAAAAGCCGAAAACTCCATTATTCTCTTCTTTCTTCTAAAAGCCGAAAACTCCATTATTCTCTTATTTCTTCTAAAAGCCGAAAACTCCATTGTTCTCTTCTTTCTTCTAAAAGCCGAAAACTCCATTATTCTCTTCTTTCTTCTAAAAGCCGAAAACTCCATCATTCTCTTCTTTCTTCTAAAAGTCAAAAACTCCATTATTCTCTTCTCTTCTTTTTTCTAAAAGCCGGAATCCTCTGGGAGTAGCCGAATCTTCTCTAGTAAGTAGATCTATTAGATCTAAAAGCCAGAAACACTAGTCCCTGAATCTCATATCTCTTTTCGGGATTTCAAGGCAGATAGCGGTGGTGTTGGCTACGGATAGCGTCGACTTAGAGGGTCTCGTTATAACGGTAATCAGGTGTGTAGATCCTTATCGCATAAGTTTTATTTTGTATTATACCTGTTAGGGGCTGAAAAGCCAAAAAATAAGGCTGTAGGAACAGTCGTGTGTAGATCCTTATCACATAAGTTTTATTTTGTATTATACCTGTTAGGGGCTGAAAAGCCGAAAAATGAGGCTGTATGAACAGTCGTGTGTAGATCCTTATCACATAAGTTTTATTTTGTATTATACCTGTTAGGGGCTGAAAAGCCGGAAAATGAGGTTGTATGAACAGTCGTGTGTAGATCCTTATCACATAAGTTTTATTTTGTATTATACCTGTTAGGGGCTGAAAAGCTGGAAAATGAGGTTGTATGAACAGTCGTGTGTAGATCCTTATCACATAAGTTTTATTTTGTATTATACCTGTTAGGGGCTGAAAAGTCAGAAAATGAGGCTGTATGAACAGTCGTGTGTAGATCTCTAAACACACTAAGTAATCTGTACTAAATATCTGTTATGGGCTAAAAGCCGGAAAAGGGCTGTATAGTAATCTGTACTAAATATATGTTATGGGCTAAAAGCCGGAAAGTGGCTGTGTAGACAGTCGAATAAAACCCTAAAAGGGTTAGGCAAAGGATGCCAGGTACGTAATCATAGAAATCTCTATGTGTATCGAAGTATGTGATAATCTGTGATGATAATATATTTATGTTCTTGCATGTAAGCATGGGGATGGGATTGACATGATGAAGGGGAAGAAGGTGGCATAGCGACCGGTGGCTTTGCCACATAGGTCACATAGTGATCGGTCTTTATGACAGGCAGCACAGTTGTCGAAATATTTTTAAGGTCGCATAGCGATCGGTGGCTTCGCCACATAGGTCACATAGTGATCGGACCCTATGACAGGCAGCACAGCTGTCGATATGGTGTGTAGCAGATGGAGGGTTAATTGTAGAAATCCCCAAGGTGTGATGGTTGGTACGGGTTGGTGTGTAGAGGATGGATTTCTAGGATGGGTTGGGCTTTGCATCATTTATTATCTGTCATGTGATTATGATTGTTGCCATTGTGTATGGGCTAAGGCCCATAATGTGTTTATGGGCTCAAGCCTCTTATGTGGTTTCGAGATTTACACACTAAGTCTTGGTGACTCACCCTATTATTTTTCCCTAACTTTTCAGATGAGCAGTAGATCGTGGACATGGGAGCCGAGACGGACTCGAGGGGCCATCAAGTTTTTATTTTTATAGATTATTTCGGCTTTTCTCTAAGTTTTAATTTTTAGAATATTTATGTAGTAAGGCCCCATAGTTTATATTTCACTGCTTAATTTTTAATATTTGCAACTTATGAAATTTTGTCAAAAGGTTTAATTATTCAAAATAATAATAATACAAGTTTTTTTCCAAAAGGTCACCTATTTATTCAAATATTGTCTAATTAACTTACGATTTCCGAAACCAATGAAGCAAAAGTTTTCAATGTACAACTCGTAGCACGCCAGATCCGATCGAAACGCATGGGCCGGGTTTGGGGTGTTACACCCCTTCCGATCGGAATCCCTATTTTGCCAAATCTCCACCGTCGCATCTTCTGTTACACGCCGGCGCTGGAAATTCAGGCTATTATTTTTATTCTTGAATACATTCTGTTACACACCGTCGCATACTTTTGTTTTTCATTTCGTTGGTTTTCAACCATGTTTTATGTTCACTCTTAACTTTAGGGTCTAGGCTACTGCTTTATTTCTGTTTTATTTTCATATCGATTTTTTTTGCATGCAGAAAATGACCTCTGATTTTGGACAAAGTTTGAAGTGCGGATATTGCTCGTAAATATACTTTAAAAGGTGCGGAAATGACCTCTGATTAACTCTTTTTTTGTTGATATTTTGGTGCTTGACGACAGCTTGATGGTTCTGGTTGATACAAAACTCAAAACGATGTCTTATTTAGTCAGTCTATTATTTTGATTGAATAGTTTGGTCCAGCAGCAATTTCACATTCTTCTGAGGATACCCATTGGCTCGCATCTCTGATAACAAAGATCTCATCTTTAATGTAATCTCTTCCCTCTTTTCCTTTTTGTTTGTTTTATGTGTTTGGGTTAAGTAGAGAAGCAATAAATTTCATTTTAATTGATTTACCAGTTACTTGGTTTTGTTTTTATTTAATGGGCAACCAATTTCTAGAAGCAATAAATTAGTACTGTCTTTCGCTCTGGGCTTCTCTCCCTCGCTCTCTGTATTCTTTCAAAGCTCACATATCATTTATCTTAAAGCTCAAATCATTCCTCGACCCAAGGTATTCTGATCTCATCTAATTGGTCTCCTTTTGATTCTTATAGTCATAGTATTTGATTGATAGGCTAACTACCCCAAAGATCGTGCCTTTCAGTTTAATTTGTTTTCTTGAATCTGTTATATATCTTCATCTTTATAATAGGGATTTCGGGTTTTCCTTTTTTGTTAACTGGTTTATATATATATATATATATATATAATTTTTCCCCTTTTTTCTTTCTAATCAATGCCTTGTTTGATTTTAGATGTAAAGAACTATGTATATGCTTTCAATCTTTAAGAGAATTTCTTTTCAGTTATGGTGTGTAGCGGATGGAGGGTTGATTGTAGAAATCCCCAAGGTGTGATGGTTGGTACGGGTTGGTGTGTAGAGGATGGAAACCTAGGATGGGTTGGGTTGTTAATCATTTATTATTTCATATATAATCGTGATTGTTGCCTTTATGTATGGGCCAGGGCCCATAATGTGTTTGTGGGCTCAGGTTATTGTTTGTTTTGAGATTTATATACTGAGTCTTGGTGACTCACGCTTTCCTTTTTTTCTACTCTTCCTCTACTCTTCCAGATGAGCAGTAGATCGTGGTCATGGGAGCCGAGACGGACTCGAGGGGCCATCAAGTTTTTATTTCTACAAATTATTTCAGTTTTCTTTAAGTTTTATTTCATTTTATTTTGGGAATTTTTATGTAATAAGGCCCCTTAGTTTTTATTCAACTAAGTAGTTTTCATTGTTCTACAACTTATGAATTTATGACGAGGTTTATACTTAATAATAATAATACAAAGGATTTTATTTTTAAAATGTCATTTATTTATTCAAGAAAAATGTCTGAATAACTTACGACTTCCAAAACCAACAAGGCAAAAGTTTTTAACGTACAACACGTAGCATACCAGATCTGGTCGAAATGCATGGCCCGGGTTTGGGGGTGTTACAGTCAAGGAAGCAGCCAGTTAAGATTTTGCGGTATTTTTCGCTAATACCAACGCTTCAAAGGCTTTTCATGTCGTCAAAGACAGCCGAGTCAATGACGTGGCACCATGATGGACGAACCGATGATGGATTGTTAAGGTATCCTGTAGATTCTTTAGCTTGGAAATCATTTGACTCCAAATTTTCAAGCTTTGCAAGCGATCCTCGGAATGTGAGGCTGGGGATAGCATCTGATGGATTTAACCCTTACAAAATCATGAGCACTGCGTACAGTACTTGGCCTGTGGTGCTTGTTCCTTACAATTTGCCTCCATGGGTTTGCATGAAACAATCATCCTTTATCTTGTCTATGATTATCCCTGGAGAGAAAGGGCCCGGGAATGATATTGACATATATTTGCAGCCACTTATTAAAGAGTTAAAACAATTATGGGCTGGTGTTGAGACTTACGATGTACTGAGAAATGAGAACTTCAATTTACGTGCGGCTTTGATGTTGACTATTAATGACTTCCCGGCCTATGCCAATTTATCTAGTTGGAGTACCAAGGGACGTTATGATTGTCCTTGTTGTGCTGCGCAAACATGTTCACAATAGTTATATAATGGGAAGAAGTTCTCTCACATGGGGCATCGCCGGTGGTTACCGAAAAATCATAGATTTAGATTTTAGAGTACTTAGTTTGAGGGTACTGAAGAGTTCGGAGAAGCTCCTTCGCAAACCGGTGGATCCAAAATATTGTTCATGTTGAAATATATGAATTTCATTTATGGAAAGATGAATCAACTTGCCAACACGCAAAGAAATAGAAGATCAAGAGATGAATCTGATGATGAATCTGATGAAGAGGATGATCTTACTGAAGCGGACTTGTGGAAAAAAAGAAGTATTTTTTTTTAGTTGCCTTATTGGGAGCATCAGATTTTATGCCATAATCTTGATGTCATGCACATTGAGAAAAATGTCTGCGAGAACATCATTGGGGCTATTTTGAATGTCGATGGAAAATCGAAAGACAATCTTCAGAGTCGACTTGATTTAGTCCACATGGGAATTCGGCGTGAGCTTCATCCCCAAGCACTTCCGAATATGAAATATCGGTTGCCGCCTACTATTTTTTCAATGTCAAAGATAGAGAAAGAAGTGTTCTGTATGGTGTTGGAGGATATAAAGGTCCCGGATGCGTATGCATCAAATATATCTCGATGTGTGAGTCTTAAAGATCGAAGATTATATGGCTTAAAATCGCATGACTATCACATCTTGATGCAAGACTTACTGCCAGTTGCATTGCGGTATTGTATGTCGAAAAAGGTGACGTCTTGTGTAATTGAACTGTCCAATATAATGAAAGGCATTTGTGGCAAAGTTTTGGACGTTCAAGAACTTGAGACACTACAAGATCGAGCCGCACTGACTTTATGCAATCTGGAGAAGATCTTCCCGCCTTCCTTCTTCACAATTATGGTGCACTTGTTAATTCATCTCCCTCGTGAAGCAATACTTGGTGGACCCGTTTTCTATCGAAGGATGTATCCCATTGAAAGGTCTTAATTTATTTGTAAATTATTCCTTCATTCACCTAAATGCCTTTAGTTGAAACTTTTGATAATGTTCTATACCGTATTTAGGTTCCTATCCAAATTGAAGTCTTACTGCCGCAATAAACGTTATCCGGAAGGATCAATTGCTGAAGGCTACTTGGCAGAGGAATGTATGACTTTTTGTTCAAGGTATTTGGAAGATGTTGAAACAAGAATGAACAGACCAAGTAGAAATGTTGGGCTCACATATCATAACTTGGCCAAAACTTATTTATTTCAAAGTTTCGGAGAACCAATCGGCAAAGTCAAAATTGTAGAATTAGATGATAGATCGTGGGTCCAAGCACATCGATATGTTCTTTTTCATCACGATCCAATGGAACCATTACGCAAGTAAGTTGTAGAATTTGATAAATATTCATCAATTATAATTACGTAGTAAGTACAAACCAATATTGAGAGCTCGTTCACGGTCTCGAAGATTACAACAACGAGAAATTAATAAGTTGTTCACAGCATCATTTCATGAATGGTTAAGTCAAACGGTATGCAATTGAAGTTTTCATTGTCAAGTAATAATGTTTTCTCATAACATTTATAATTACTCAATTTACTTTCGATTCAATAGGTTTGGAGTCGGAATGAAGTAAATGACGAAGTTAAATGGCTATCACAAGGTCCAAATAGAATAGTGAAAAGATATAGTGCCTTCCTCATCAACGGATTTAGATTTCATACAAAGTATCGCGAGAGATTGAGGAGAACCCAAAATTGTGGAATTGTTGTTAATTCTTCAATTACAAGTTATGCTAGTACTAGGGACAATAATCCTGTCGAGGGGAATGTGAAGTATTACGGACTTCTTACTGACATAATTGAGTTGGATTATTATGGCAGATGGAAAGTTATCTTATTTCGAGGAGATTGGGTTGATGTGAATACGGCTCGCGGAATTAAAAACGATTAATATGGTTTTACAATGGTGATTTTTTCTCGATTGATTCACACTAGAGAATAATTGATGGACGAGCCGTATGTATTTTCTTTTCAAGTGAAACAAGTTTTTTACTCAAAAGATCCAACTGATGAGGGTTGGTACGTTGTACTCCGGAACACCCCTAGAGACTTGTTTGACATGGGCAACGGAAGTAAAGATGACATAATCGAAAGATCAGAAACTTTGCCTTTTCTAGAACAAAACTTAAATGAAAATATCCCTAGTACTAGTTAACAATTTCAATGGGTTCATCAGGATGTGGACGAAGATATTTACGAAATATGATGTAGTAAGATTTTACGATTTATTATTTATATGTAATATTATAATTTTAATGTTGGCCATGTTATATAATTTAACTATTTTAAATGTACTATTATTGTTGTTATTTGTTACAAAATTTTGAACTATTTGATGTGTATTGCAGGAAAAATGCCTAGAAGACGATTACGAGAGTTAAGTATTGTCCACAATACTCCAAATTCAAAAGAAGCAAATAGTGAACAACAAACAGTTGTTGGATCTTCTAGTCTGCCGGACATAGATGACGAGCCTGCAGAATTTCAAAGTAATGTTAAGTGTATTTTACATGGATGTTGAATTTTATTATTGATTCATTTTTCAATTTTAATATAATAATAATATATCATTTTTCAGCTGAAGGTGGTGGGAATCAAAGAGGTCGGGGACGTACACTGCTTAGAGATTTATATGACCTAGATCCTGTCGAGCGTGTTAAAGTAAGGAGAAACAGTCATGTCCAGCCTGTTGGATCTAAAGCTCAACTGTTAGCAGGCTATTTGGGCATTATAGCACGAAATGCCAATATGTTGCCCATTAACTACGAAGCATGGCATCACATGCCTGATGCCAACAAAAATCAGGCTCTTGATAATATTAAGGTAACAAAACGTGAATGTAATTTATAATACTTTGGTTTAACTTTCATTTATATTAACTTTTTAAACTTGTATTTTTTCAGGAGAGATTTGCTTTAGAAGACATAGGGTAAAAAATGGAGAGACAATAAAAGCACGCTGAAAAAAACAATATTTTAAGAAAGACATAAGCCTCGACGAAAAATTAAGAAATGTCCCGCCAAGAATGTTGAGGTACCAATGGGAAGATCAAGTTAGATTCTGGAATTCAAAGAAAGGAGAGGTATTACGTACTTCTAAAGTCTTATAAATTTTTCGGTTTATAGTATTTACTATATACATAATTCAAGTTCCATTATGTAGAACCGTGAGCGAGTTGGAACAAGCAGCAGACAGAAACAAAAATTCACGCACACGGCAGGTTCCAGAAGTTTTGCTTGTGTAGCTGAGGCTGAGGTATTATAATTTATTAATTCTGTCAAATATTAATGACTTTATACTATTAAATTATATTTTTTCTGCTACAATGTAGGAAGCTTTGTCTGGTCAAAAAGTTGGACGCCTTCAGCTTTTTGACATTACGCATAGGAAGAAGGATGGATCTCCGATGACATCCGAAGCTGCAGAAATTATGGTATATTTACTTAATAAAATTTGATTTATTATAAATATTTCTAATATTTAATTATAATAGTTTAATTCATCGTTTGTAGTTTTAAATTTATAATGTTAAGTTATGTTGCATTCCTACTTATTATATATTTTGTTTCTAACTCTTTCATTAATTTATTAGGATAAACTAAAGGAGAAGAAGGCGGAGTATGAAACAGATGCTTCGACTGATAGTTCTGTTAATCTTGAGGAGATTGATAACAGAATTATTATCGATATTTTGGGTCCTGAAAGGTACGACTGCTTCGACTGATAGTTCTTTTAATCTTGAGTATATTTATAATAGAATTATCACTGATGTTTTTGGTCTTGTAAGGTATGGTCGGGTTCGATTTCAAGGATCTGGTGTTACCCCAACCCAATATTTTGCATCCGACTCCCAGCAGTACATGCCTTCTAGGGGTCAATCTCGTGCTGAAGTTCAGAGGCTAAAAGACCAGATAACTCAGATGCAAGAGAGCATGGTTGAGCAGAGGCAGCAAATTGCTGATGTTCAAAGAAAATATGAAGAACTCCAGCAACAGCTTAGAGCGGATGCGAAAGCGACAGCAGCGAGGGAGGCAGCGACAGCTGCGAGGGAGGCAGAGGCAGCATCGATGCTAGCAGAGCAGAACAAAAAGTACGATGAGCTCTAGCTACAGCTTCAGCATATGATGCAAATGTTTCAGCAGTCGCAGAAGTCGCCATCTTAGACATTTAGTTTCTCATTGTAAGATTATTTTAACATTATTGTAACAATATTTTCAGTTATAATTCATTTAATTTATTAAATTTCAAGTATCATTTAGAATTAATGCATTTGGTGTGATTTTTATGCTAAATTTACTGTTTTGGGTTGGAATTTTATCCTATATTTACTGTTATTGGTTGGTTTTAGTGCAGGAGGGGTATAATATTGAACAAATTGTATATTGCAAATCTGTACAAATTAGCGGCTTTTGTGAAAAAAGCGCCGCTAAAAGTCATTACTTTTAGCGGCGTTTGTGGGAAAAGCGCCGCTAAAGGTCATGAGTTTTAGCGGCGTTTGTGGTGAAAGCGCCGCTAAAAGTCAGGACCTTTAGTGGCGTTTTTTTCTCATAAACGCCGCTAAAGTTTGCAGCGTTTGATTTAGCGGCATTTTTTGCGGTGCTTTTAGAAGCGCCGCAAATACTTTTAGCGGCGCTTATAAACGCCGCTAAAGGCCAAAAAAACGCCGCTAAAAGTCTGTTTTGCTGTAGTGAAGTAAACCCATCCCAAGTGAGTCTGAGTTTACCTTAAGGGGAGCTATACCTAAATTGGGTAGAAGCAAAAGTTCAAAGTAACCAAAGGTCAATGGCTCTTTTTTAAAGAGTTTTCGAAGGAAGATAGGTGAAGCGGTATCTAAATTTTTAATATATGAAAGACTTCATTTTCAATTAGCAAGCTCTTCATGGTTGTATAACTTAATTCAAGTGTCAACAGAAGTTGGACAAGGTGTAAAGCTCCCAACACCTTATGAGGTTTCAGATGTGTATTAGGAGTCAGAGTATCAACTAGTTCGTGATTGGGTAAATGGACTAAAGACTCATTGGAAAGAATTGGGTGCAACTCTAATGTGTGATGGTTGGACTAACAGTTTGAATCAAATGCACATCATTAATTTCCTTGTTTATTGCAGTAAATGAACCATTTATTGGAAATCGGTAGATGTCTCAAGTGTTCGTAGTAGAGATGTTGAATTCTACTACAGTTTGTTAGATTCAATTGTAAAAGAAATTGGAGAAAATTACATTGTCCAAATAGTGACTGATAATGAGGCAGTGATGAAAGCTACTGGAAAAAAAATTAATGTTGAAAAGAAAACACCTATATTGGACCTCATGTGCAGCTCACTATTTAGATTTATGTCTTGAAGATATTGGGAAAAAGCCCAGTGTAGCAAAAGTGTTAGATGAGGCAAAGAAAGTGACTTGTTTTATATACAATCACATTTGGACTGTTGATTTGATGAAGAAGTATACACAAGGGAAACAAATACTTCGACCCGCTCTTACTCGATTTGCAACTCATTTCATTCAACTTGAAGAGATAACAAGACAAAAGCAAGGTCTAAGAGAAATGTTTAATTCAAAGATTAGTATTTTGTAATTAGTTAATATAATTACTTAAACATAGCAACCTTTAATGATTTTATTAGTTCCAAATAATTTAAATTATATTATTTTAAATTTTTTCTTATGAATATATAGGAATTTAAAGAATCAAAATGGGGACAGCAAAAGTTAGGGCCTGCTTATGAAGCTAAAAAAATTATTTTGGGAAAAGATTTTTGGAAAAAAGCCAATGACCTCACAAAAGTTTACGAGCCTCTAGTAAAAGTATTGAGACTTATGGATAGCGATGAAAAACCAACAATGGGCTTTATTTATGAGGCTGTTGATAGAGTTAAACAAACAATTCAACAAGATTGTCGATATTTCACCAAGTACGAAAAGATTATTGACAATAGATGGAATTTTATGCATTCCGACTTACATTCAGCTGATAAGATAAAATGTTTCATATAATTAAGAAATATTTTTATATTTTATTATTTTAAGCTTTAGATTATTATTATTTGATGATTATTATTATTTGATGATATCCTTATAAATTATACTTAAGTTATTTTCTCAATCCTCAATTTCAATTTGGGGTGGAGCATTCTAAGAATGTACTAATAGAAACATTAGAAGGTACACGATCAGTAATTGAAAGATTAGAATCTTCTCTTGATACTCAAGTCAGAATGGTTAATCAGGTTAGATTCAAGTATTATTATTTGTAACTTAGTTACATAATTTGAAATAGAATTTTTTTTATTTTTACTTTTATCTTTTATTTATGCAGTTATTACTATTTAGAGATAAATATGAGACATTCAGCACTCCACAAGCACAAAAAGCTTGGAAGCAAATGAATCTGGGTAAACAGTTATTTAAATTATTTAATTTAATTTATATTATTTAATTATATTGTACATTTTGAAGTTATTTTGAAATTTAAATAATATTATGCAACTGAGTGGTGGATAATATAAGGCACATGTGTTCCCGAATTACAAAAATTAGCAATTAAAGTGCTTAGTCAAACAACTTCAGCATCAAATTGCGAACGAAATTGGAGCACATTTAGTTATATTCACACCAAGGCAAGAAATAGGTTAAAGTATAAAAAACTTGAGAAACTAGTGTTTACCTATTATAATATGAGGCTTCAGATAAGGCATCAAAAAAGAATGAGCACTGATGATATAAACGCTAGTTTTAATCCTATCAGCCTTGATCATATCTTTGGAGATGTTGATCTACTATCAGAATGGCTTCATGAGAAAGAGAATCCATTATTAGATGGTGAAAATACCGGTGTGTTGCCTGTGGATACCTCTGATGATGAAATGGATGTTAATCAATCTCAACAACAAAAGTTGTCTCATTCAAGTTCTAGTTCAATGCCAAGTCAGAGTGGCGATGGACCCGATGTGGTGGTTTAAGTCCAATTGATGAGGATGATGGATATAGTGGTGATAGAGGTGAAATTAGGTCTTCTAGTCAGTATGGAGGAGAATATGGGTTGATACCACTAGTGGACATTTTCGTGATAGATCAGATTTTGATGGAAATATGTTTCCTGAACCTAGGAGAGATAGAAGTGAACCTAGAGCTCCATCAAAAGGAAAAGGCAAAAAGCATACTTCTATAGGCTCTTCATCTGATAGGAGATCGAGTTCTAGTAATCTTGGGTATAATGATTCATCTACTAGCACTCAAGGTTTTTATCCACCAGAACAACCTTCATATTTTCAACCTTCACATAGTTATCCACAACCATATGGTTATTATCCACCATTTCCTAATTATGGTGTGCCATACCAGCCTCAAATGCATCCTCCACCACCAATGTATCACCCATCTCCACCTCTCATGTATCCTCCTCCTCAAATATATCCTCCATATCAATTATATGAAAACCAAGGTGAAAATGTTACTTTTTTATATATATATTTTTGGACAAAGGCCAAGAGAATCAAGTCAAGAACGCTCTCAAAGTGAAAGTGAAGGATCTGATCTTCCTCGTCATTCCACTAATTGGTGAAAACTAAATCGTACCACTACCATGATTTGTAAGGTATGTATTTTTTAAAGAAAACTTTTGTTAATGTTCTTAATTTTGATGATATTAAAACATTTAAAATATATCTTTAGATAAATAAATGGAGTATATTTTATGAAAAGATAATTAAGAATTGAAGCATGTTAAACTATATATGAAAGTAGAATGAGAGTGAGAAATAAGTGGTAGGAAATAATTAATGAGAATCTATACATTTATCTATTCCTTTTTTCCTTTTGCAGCATAGAATGTTTATATCTTCACCATCTTCAAAGCTGTCAAGAAATATTGTAGACATCTCTCAGGTATGAATTTTCAATTATGTTTTCTATAAAAACTTTCAAACTTATTTTTTTTGAAGAAAAATTCTGATATATTAGAAAGCCAGGCTCAAGCCCAAGAGGCCCAAAAAACAAATAGTCCAAACCAAACAAAAACATAAAGCAGAAAATAAAACTAAAACAACCGGATAACCCCGAAACAAAACAAACAAAAAAGCAAAATCCTTGAGCCCAACACCACCGAATCATGAGCCAACAAAATATCAGGTATCTGTCGCTTCCATTAGTGCGACTTTTGCTCTACTTGTCACCAACAATAGACAGAGGATTCAATGAACCTTCCCCTGAGCAGAGCAAACAAACCCCCAAATCCATTCTATCGTAACCGCTTCCTCTCCTCCGCAAGAAAGGACACCGATTCTGGAAAATTTTGACTCCATATCCCAGAGAAGCCGCTTCATCTCCCTTCCAAAGCCATCGTGTGAGCAACTCCATTAACATTCCTCGGCACAAATCGGTAAGAAACCTTTTCAAAAGTCAGTCCCATAAGAAAAATATGGCGAGTAACTGATCTAATCACTGATCTGTCGATGCCCCTCCTCTTTATGCTTTTAATAACAGATAGAGCGTCTCCCTCAACAGCCAAGCAACTGAAACCCATAGTTTTCGCAAATATCAACGCCCTCTCACACGCCCGCGCCTCAGCCACAAACGGATCTGCAACATCAGCAAACAGATAAGTCTCTGCCCCCAAAATATTTCCTGTAGAATCTCTGGCTATGACTGCTGAAATTGCTGTTTTATCTTTACTATGAAACGAAGCATCAAAATTTAGTTTTATAAAACCAATCTCCGGAGCCTGCCATTTATCCTGCAAAGAGCGATTGACCTTGTTTTGGAGATTTGAATGGGTTAATATAATGTCTTGTGTATATCCCCGAATAAAGCCCAACACCTTTTTAATTTTGAACTTCATCCCTTCATGAGTTAGCTTGTTTCTGCGAAACCAAAGACTCCATATAGAAATTGCAATAATGCTTTTCTGTTGAATTTCTGTAGCAGTGAAGAAACGAGCGAAACATACTTTGGGATCCCCAAGATTTTCAAACTGGTAAGTCTTGATCTGGAAATAGGCACATACTTGGCGTAGAACACCGCATGACCATAGTAGGTGATTTAAGTTCTCCATTTCTTCTTTACACAGAGGACACAAAGATTCAGCAGACAGTTTCCTTTTCGCCAAATTACAATAGTGAGGAATCCAAATGTTAAAAAGCCGCCAAACATGTATTTTAATCTTGCTGGGGATATTCAAGCCCCATAAATCTTTGTAGAAATCTGTAAAAGCTTCATTATTGTAGTTATTAGAGTTTGTACTTACAAGAGAGGGGGCTAGGGTCCTATACCCACTCCGTACTGAATATTCGCCTGAACCCTCGAATTTCCACACTACTGTATCCAATAAGTTTCCTCCTGAGAGTGGGATTGAAAGGATTTGCCTTGCCGTATCATCATCAACCAGTCTTCGAATCAGGTCAGCATTCCAGGTATTAGAATCAGGATGCATTAGATTACTAATAGATGTCCACTGTACTCTAATTTCGTGACCTGAAATCTTGTTTTTCTCCCTTCCAGGAAGCCAAGGATCGTTCCAAATATTGACACATTCGCCATTGCCTATTCTCCACACCATACCTTCTTCAATCAGATCACGAACACTGCATATGCTGCGCCAGGTAAAAGAAGGGTAAGACCCAACCTTAGCTGCTAAAAAATCAGAATTCGGGAAATAACGCGCTTTTAACACTTTTGCTAAAAGACAATGCGAATTAGTTAAAATACGCCAAGCCTGTTTAGCAAGAAGGGCCTTGTTGAATAAAAATAAATTTTTAAAACCAAGGCCACCAGCAAACTTCGGTAGACACAGTGCATCCCAGTTACTCCAATGAATACCAGACTTTGTTTTGCTGTTTGCCCACCAAAATCGGTTCATAACATTCTGAAGTTATGCACACAAGCTCTTTGGGAAGAGAAAACAGTGCATTGCGTAAAGAGGAGTAGCCTGCAAGACAGATTTTATAAAAACCTTTTTTCCCCCCATCGAAAGATATCTCAGACTCCATCCTTCAATCCTTTTTCGGAATCTGTCTTTAAAATTAGCAAAAGCCCACGATTTTCTTCGGCCCACCATCATTGGCAATCCTAAATACTTCTCTAGACTTGATGCAACCCGAACCCCCAAAATTCGTGTAACTTCCTCTTTCATCTCTTCTTGTACATTGGTTCCAAAAAAGATTAATGACTTATCATAATTAACCCTTTGCCCAGCATTTGTTTCATATTCGCGAATAATATCACGAACAGTATGAACACCTTCACTTGTAGCGTCGCCAAAAAGAATACAGTCGTCTGCAAAAAACAAGTGATTAATTGAGATCCTTTCCCTTCCAATAGTTGCACCCTGCATACCTCCACTGTTTTTCACTTCTTCCAATAGGGAAGAAAAGCCTTCAGCGCAAATATAAAATAAGTAGGGGCTGAGAGGGTCACCTTGTCTCAAGCCCCTTGAAGGAGAAAACCAGTCGCTACAAATTCCATTAAGTTGCACAGAATAGGATACTGAACAGATACATCGCATTACTAACACAATCCAGTCATCATGAAAACCCAAAGATTTCATCATACCTGCTAAGAAGTTCCATTCCACTTGGTCATACGCCTTGCTCATGTCTAATTTGAGCGCAAAATTTCCTTTTCTTCCACTCTTCTTCATTTTCAGAGAATGTAAAACTTCATAAGCTATTAAAACATTATCAGAAATAAGTCTCCCTGGGATAAAAGCACCTTGGGATTCGTTGATACAATCACCCAGGATGTCACTCATACGAATTACCATTACTTTTGCAATAAACTTATAAATGACATTACAAAGACTTATAGGCCGAAATTGCGACATATTTTTTGGCTTGTCGAGTTTCGAAATCAATACAATGCACGTCTTATTTAGATCACTAACCTCCCTTTGTCCATTCAAAATGTCAAGACAATACCCAACAATGTCCGTACCAATGATGTGCCAGTACCTTTGGAAGAAAATTGCTGCAAAGCCATCGATTCCTGGGGCTTTTAAAGCTGGCATAGATTTCACTACATTGCAAACTTCTTCCTCAGAAAATGGCTTAGTGAGGTTTGCATTCATACATTCCATCACTCTTTTCTCTACCAAACCGAAAATACGATCATCTATTCCCGCCTCAGATGCAAAAAACAGCTTCTCAAAGTAGTCCGATGCAATCTTGAGCATGTCATCCGTCGTTGAAGCCTTATTGCCATTTTCATCTTCTAGCTCATTAATTCGGTTCCGGGTATGACGTTGACCAGCCATCTTGTGAAAGAAACTCGTATTTCGATCACCATTCTTTAACCAATTAACTCTTGCACGTTACTCCCAGAATAATTCTTCCTTGTCAGCCTCCAGATTAAGGTCCAATTGAGCTTCAGCAATTTCAGTTAAAATATCATCTGAGATATCCTGTTTATATAGATAATCCAACTGATCCTCCAAGCAGACCCATTTCCTCTTTTCAGCCCTTTCTCTATTTTTACTCCACGCTTGCATTTTTTGTCCTAATTGCTCCAATGTATTAGGAATATCTCCACATGAATCAATCCACCAATCTCTCACCAGCTCCTTGAACTTTGGCTCTAGACACCATTCCGCTTCAAACTGAAAATGACCCTTAGATTCGAACCTTTCCACGCCCATGGTATCTATCAGAATCGGACAATGGTCTGAAAAGGAATGAGTCAAATGATCAACCTGAACACTTAGAAATAACTCCATCCAACCGAGTGTAGCTACCCCACGGTCTAAACGTTCTCTAATGTTTGTTGAACTAAATCTACCACTTTCCCATGTAAACCACCGTCCTCGGAATCCAATTTCATTCAAGTTGCAATCCTCTAAAGCCATTCTAAAAGCCGACATCTGACGTTCCGAACGACGACGACCCCTTTCTTTTCAAACGAGTTAGTAATTTCATTGAAATCCCCCAGAACCACCCAGGGAAGGCTATTATTGGTACTCAAATGATTAAGTAAATTCCACGACTCGCTTCGACCCCTAACATTAAATTCCACGACTCGCTTCGACCCCTAACATTCAGATTACCATAGAACGCTGTTAATCTCTATTTATTCCCGCAACCAGTATCGTTAACCTCAACATCAATATGAAATGAAGAAAAACTAATGAGCGAAATCAACGAGTTCCCTCTCCATCCCAATGACAGTCCACCCTTTGAACCCATCGATCCAATATCAATACCATTCTCATAACCATATTTACGTCTGACCATTTCCATCTTCTTGGCGCTTAATTTTGTTTCAATTATAAACAAAATTCAAGGATTAATAGCTCGCAATTTGTTCTTGAGCCTACCAATGGTCTGTGGTCTCCCCAAACCATGAACGTTCCAGCTAAGTATTTTCATTGTTCCCGACTGCTCTGAGCACCAGAGCTAGCCGATAAAATAGATAGTTCACTTCCCACCTTAGAAACCATCGAAATCGAGTCCCCCACCATACTCCTCTGACGTTTTTTCCCTTCTATAATAGCAATCGGATCATGTTCTTCTTCAAAGCCCATTTCCATAGACCCATTGAGCGTATCCTTCTCAGTCAAATCCGCCAGAACCCGAGAATCCCTTTGAACTCGCTCATTAAGGAAATTTTGCTGATTGACGCCTAAAGAAATAAAGTTTGGATTCACAATCTGTTTCCCCATATTTACCTCCATTTGTCCCCTAAAATCTCTCCTTGTAAATAACGATTTACCATATCTGGGACTTTCCAAATTACCATCGAATCTCGAAGAACCATCAGCGTCTCGCAACCATTGACTCTCCACCATTCTTCTCCGTAGTGGCTCAGCGCGCAAAGACAAATCCCAGCCGAAGACAATTCTATTGGGCTCAATTCTTAAACGATAGGGGCAAAAGCTTTCCCCATGACCCAGTCTACCGCATATGAAGCAAAACAAACTTAGTTTTTCATATCTAAACCGGGCATAAACTATCAACATTTTCTCAATTTGGACCTTCTTTTTACGCTTCAATGGAGCAGTTATATCCAATGAAATGCGAATGCGCATGAACGCCATAATCCCCAAAGAAATAGTAGAAGTGTCATATTCAATGAACTTACCACAAAAATCACCAAACTGTTTTGCCATCACTTCTGTCGTCAAACCCGGTGGTAAATCATGGACTTGCACCCAAAACTCTGTAACATTAATTGGCATGGATGATGGATTTTCTCCATTCGGGATTTTTTGAATAATAAGCAGGTGATTATTGAAAAACCACGGGGTCCCATCAAGAACTCTTTGCAGATCATTTTCATGAAAAATTTGAAAGAGGTATTTCTTCTCCCCAAGATCCGTAATGCAAATTCCTCCAATAGGGTGCCATAAGTCCGCCATGGTGTTCCTCAACGAGGGAAAGTGGACTACACTGTCCGTTAAACATCGACCAACCAAACAGTATTTGTAAACCCTTTCCACCACTTGCTCATCCTGATGAAAAGCTTCTTCTTCATCGTCAATAATGTTCAGATTCGCCAAGTTCTCCTCCATGAAGCTAAAACTGAAAGAGTACCCAATTCCAAAAGACCAATCGCTATCAAGAACACTAGAACGCCGAAAAAAAACGAAATTGGACAAAAGAAAACGTCAACTACTAGAGCAGTTTTGAAAAATAATGAAAACGTGCCAATAGGCAGACAGAGAAACGTGCCAAAAGGCAGACTTAGGGCCGCGAATTTTTCCTTCTGTTTTACTTTCATATGCAAAAGGAAAAAAACGAATCCAAAGCTAAAGGAATATGATTTGAAATTTTAAAGAAAAAAAATCACCTTCAATTCTGATTTCCTTTTTTTGTATTCAGTATGTGTAAGTCAAAAAAAAAGATCCCCTCTACACTACTTCGAATCGGTCTTATATAGCCGAAAACCCAAAAATGAAATACAAAATCCCTTTTTAATTTCTGTTATTCCTCTTTTTTTTTTTTTTTTGCTAACTTTCAAACTTATTAAATATGATAAATGTTTAATATTTCCTTTTTTTTTTACTTTGTTATTAGTTAATTTAACATTCTTAGAAAATTCGTAAATAAATGTAAGAAGAATTAATGATTATAAAAGTTGTGTTCTCATATCATATTAATAAAAGTTCATAATTGTTAGAAAACACTCTAAAAATCATTAAAAGTGACTTTTTATAATTATAATTATAATTATTATGTTTTACAATAAGTTGTGCAAATTTTAAAAAAATTCACGACCGCGATACCCGCAATGACAGCAATAGTATCCGTTATGTCCGCAACTTCGATAAATGCAACACGACCGGGAACACGACCGTGACCGCAATTTAAATCCCCAGTGAAAGCTGACGTTGGCACATCTGTCTTTATTGAAGAGTTGTAAGAACAATTTTTGTTCTTCTTTGTTGGACTGAGTTAAGGCATGGTATTTTGATAGGACTCAAAATTTTGATATGTTGAAACATATGTGATGTCTATTGTTGAATCTGGTGTTTAGCATGCAAAAGAACACAGAGAATCTGGATACTACAATGACAGCTAAAACCCTGAGGCTACAAAAAGGGAGAGTAATGTACGCGGCAAATGCTCTGTTGAGGGGGGAGTTATTTTTGTTAGTATGTTATTTGTCTCTTTTCTTGAAACTATTATTTTTGGGGAGTGCTTATAACTATTTCGAATTCAACTAAGTGATTGTTAGTTTTGAGACATGTTGCTATATTTGCTTACTTGATTCACACGGTGTGATGTTGTTGTTAGGTTTTGTCAGACAAGCCATAGTGTAGTTTCAAGTGTTGGAATATCTCTTCCCACACCTTGAAGGCAGTCTTTGCATTGCTATGCAGAGTTGTCAATTTTGACATGGTGGTTTATTTAAGCAGTAAAATCATAATAATTTATCTGTTATCCTTAGAATTTATCTCGACAAGCAAAGTCCCAGTTGATCGTGACTTCTCTTGCTGATGATGAGTACTCAAGATAATGTCAGTTTCATTTCTGGATAATGAAAAGGTTGGAAATGAGTATCTGTGTAATTAAATATGTCCAAAATTAATTTTAACTTTTCCATGCATGAGTTTTTTAAAAGTCATCTTTGTACCAATGCAAAATTCAGACACAGATACTTCAAAAATAAGAAGAAGAATAAAGGGTCAAAGTAACACTTGAGAGTAGAAGATGAGTGAAGGTTGTCTTTTCAGCATAACAAGATGGTGAGTAAGATGAAGCTAATTAGACATATTTTGTTCGTAGGAATGATATTGTATTTGAAGTAGAAAATAAAAAAAGGCATCATGCATGTTGTCTTGGCTTTACTGTCCTCCGTGTGGAAATATAAAAAACGGCTCAATGTACAGAAACCTTGTCCCAATCCAAGGGGTAATTCGAAAATGGTATTAAATATGTATTCCTTCAAAAATGATAAGGTATATCTGATCCTACTTGTAGTTGTTTCGAATGTCAATATGATGGGTGTGGTAGGTAACCAGAATCAATGCTCAACAAACCCAGAATCAGTGTCACAAGATTGATTGTGTCATTATGGGCTTTTTTCGACCTTTTATATATAACCCATGATATATTAAATTTAGCTCTTGCTTTTTACCCTTTTATTCAACTCAGCCTTACTCTTTTACTTGGAATCATTTTAGACCACAACCTTGTGACATGATATTATTTTGCTCTATATGTCAAGTTAAAACATAATTTAAAAATTATAAACAAAAATTCAAAAAAATAATTAGAAAAGTTCAAAAAATTGTAAATAAAATTTTTCAAAAATTATGAGAAAAAATCTCCTTCAAATTAAAATAACAAAAAATGTAAAAGATTATAGAAGTTTGTCAAATTTCCAAAGAAAAAAATGATTATTAAATTTTAAAAAAATAGAAATGCAAAAGAATTTTAAAAACTTTTTTGAACAATTTACAAAAATTCAAAAAATATTATGAAAACAAATTTAAAAACTCTTCAAAGTTAAAAACAAAAACTTAAATATTAACTTAATTGTGCAAGAATATTAAAATATATTAACTTAATTTTTTTTATTTTTTAACTATTTACTGATGTCATGATACATAAGATAAAATAGTGTTGTAGTAGCAATAAAATACACAGATCACCATGTGAGTTGACACGTCAACGTCTAATGTGATTTTTAATGGAGTCATTAATTATAATAGAATAAAGGTGTAATGATTGAAAATTTGTTATTCCCTCTCTCACACACATAAAAAATATCCTATATTATTTTTTATATTTTTTAATAAAAATGTTTTAATTTATACTAGCAATTGTATCATATGTATATGCGAGTGAAAATCACATATTTAGAACATATGAATGAGTTTAAAAATAACAAATAATGAAACATGTGGTTTGAAACTAATAATAACATAGGTGAAATATGTAAGAAATTAAAATTGTGAGTAAAAATAAAGTGAAATAGTTAAATATATGTGATTAAGAATAGTAAATGTACTTCAATTGCTTTTTGGCTTGTATTGCCATTTCCTATAGCGTGTTAAAATGTTATTATGTTAAATAGCATTATTTAACATATTATCAAAATGTCATTATGTTGATGAAAGAATAATTCAACATGGGTATAAAAAATTTTAGGGTAAACTACATAAATAGTCACTTTTGTTTGACTCGGGTTACATTTTAGTCTCTTACATTTGAAATGTTACGTTTTAGTCACTTATATTATCTTTTTGTTACGAAGTGGTCACTCTACCATTAAACTTCATTACCTCCCTAATGGCAGTCCTACGTGGCAGTCCAAATAGGTTTTAAATGCCAACTTGGATGTTCGGTTGTTGGGATGAAAATAGGTTTTTAGTTAATTAAATTTAATTTGGACTGCCACGTAGGACATCTAAGTTGTCATTTAAAACCTATTTGGACTGCCATATAGGACCGCCGTTAGGGAGGTTAATGGTAGAGTGACCACTTCAAAACAAAACGATAATGTAAGTAACTAAAACGTAACATTTCAAACATAAGTGACTAAAATGTAATTTGAAGCAAACAAAAGTGATTATTTTTGTAGTTTACCCAAGATTTTATTTAATAATTGAATCATATATAGAGTAGTAACTTACATTTAAAAAAAAAAAAAAAACTCTCATCAATTTTGAGTTGGTGTCTAGTTGACTTGTGAAAGCAACTCAATTAATGACATAATCAATGTATGTGAGTGAAAAAAGTTTGTGTAATAATATTGAAATGTACAAAAAATTCCAAAATAAAATTCTTGTTGAAGTGGGGAAGTTAGTTGATATTTGTTGATGTTGGTGGTATGGATTCATTAGCAAATTTTTATTAGTTTTTTGAAAATTATAAAAAGATAAAAGTACCATTGTCATAATATAACTTATTTTAAGTAAAGAAAGATTTTTCGTATTTTTCTAATTAAATTGATATCCAATTAATTTGTAACACTAAATCAATCAGAAGATTAAAGTATTTGTATGGGATACGTATTACTTTTTTGTAAAATATGTGTAGAGTTGTTCCATTTAAGCTTCATAGGTTGCCTATGGTTTTACATTCCTACAATTTAGTTATTAGTAGTTTTGCTCACAACAATACCTGAAATCAATTATTTTTTTATATTCCAATTAGATAGCTTTTAGTTAAAATAAAACGTGATTTCAAGTACTTTTTTTAATTTGTTCAAAAACAAATTTGAAATCATTTTACTTTTAATTAGAATTATAAATTAAAAATCATTTAAAAATTATCAATTAAATTTTATTATTAAATATTTAATTCAAATATTTGTTAAGAATAAAGTTTATTATAAAAATTAAATACATGGGTATTATACTTTATTCAATAAAAATAAATTCATAAATTATTATAATTTTTTACTAAATTTTTTTAGTAACCACATTTCATTAAAATCATAATCGAAAATCACAAAAGAAAAGGTAACCATAGAGTGGATGGGTGATCGAAGAAGTGTACAAATACAGGCTGTTAATCAACCATTTGTTAGGAATTTGGTCTATTCTTTGTTGCCACCTTGTAATTGAGGATAAATAGTGGTATTATTTGCTCTCTTGTCTCTAGGATAACTCCCAACACATCATCATTATTATGTAGGTGGATTAATGTCTGTCATTTTCTTTGTCTTAGGTTGCTTAATGTCTGTCCATTTCTTTGTCCTAGGTTGCTTGTCTGTCCTCCCAAGTTTGCTCGAATTAATTAAGGAAAGTAAATGTTCACATTGCGGGTTGGGGAAAATTTTGTTTGATCTCTTGCATCTCTATTAAGGTTTGAGTAAGTAATAGATGAGATTGTAATTGATTTTAATTGATTGAGGTTTTTGAATAAACATACTTTTTCAATAAATATTATAGTCTAGAGATGATTTTTTAAAAGTTTAAATGCGGAAAATCTATATCTATTTTATGTGTTCTCAAAAATTAATTGTTGCGTAATTTAGTGGTGTATTTAATTTTAGGACAAATACTTTGTGTAAACAAATTATTGAAGTATAGAAGTGAGGCTGTAACTGGTGATTGAATTAGATTTAAATCACGACTTATATTATTGATTCATAATAAATTATTTTCTGTAAACATATAAAAAGGTTTCGAATTGTGTAACCAATTATCATGTACATCATTATCATTTTCCTCTTTTAATTGTGTCTTTAGTTGCAACTTAATTTACAACTAACAAACAAGTTAACACTAGCAATAAATAGAATGAAATTCGACTAAGGGTATTGAATGAAGTATGTTGGCCGAATCTCGATGGAAGGATCCTGGAAATCAATCAATCAAATTAGAATGCAAATTGAAGTTTGAAGAACAACACCACGATCTTGAATCACAATTGAATTGAAGCCAAACAAAAATTTATTAGTTAATTAATTGCCCAAGCCAAATATTTATAGGGCAAAGCTCTAAAAGGTAAAAAGACCCTAAAATAATTTGAATAAATATTCTAAAATTTGTAATGATTAAAATTGTTAAGATACTAATAATTATCAACCCACTGAAGACATGCCTTGACCTGCACTTCGTATAGGTGAACACTAAATGAAAACACGTAATATTGGTTCGCCTACACATTATGCGAACCCTGTGTATGCAAATCCACTTTAACTATACACATGTTAACCCTAAAGTAGGGTATGTGTTATCATGTATAGAAACTTACTTAATATGTCACATCTATAAACAGTAACGATATCATATAAATACACAAAATTAACCTATCTGAACGAATACACAAAAAAAAACTCAACAAAAACTATATAATATAACCCTAATAATTAAAATAAAAATGATCAATAACCATTAATGGCTCATGGCACTAAAATATACTCAATTATCATTGTACCATTAATTAATTTACAAGCATGACAGATGATAATTGAAATGCACAATTAGTCTTAAAAATAATTAAAAAAAACCAATTTAATTTGAAAACTTATCTACATACACAATTACTCTTAAAAAATTGTCTTTCATTGTAGTACCAATTATTGAATGATAATGAGGTTATGTCGCATGTTCTTTTGCTCCCATTCACCAAAAGTTTAGGGTCCCTCGATATTGTACGCAAAGGCTGTAGCAAAAGGGCTTACGTCGTATGTTCTTTTGCCCCCCGTTCACCATACCTTTTCGGCGTTTCAATTTCACCCCCCAAAATGTTTAGGGTCCATCAAATTTGTACCCATTCATAGCATTGACAAAATGAGATGACAATTTATTCCAAATTTCCAACTATAGTATCCAGTCAGATTTTTATGTGGATGTTATTTAAATGGGAGAAGGATTTATTTGTAAAATTAAAAGATTTTTTTACTTATTTTTGTAATTTATATAGTTAATATTTTAATAATTCAATTGTTTAATTTTTAAATATAATTATGTAAAATTTTGAATAGATGTATGGTATTGCACCCATTATGGTTTAAATGATACAAATCTTTATACTGTTCGTAGATTTGAAATTTAGTCTTTTTATTTTTTAAATTTAAAAATTCAAATATAATTGTTAACCTTTTTTAAATTCTTCTGCAAAGTTTATTGTGTGACATTTTGGAAAAAATAATCACTTGGTGATCATATAGCAAAAAAAAAAAAAAGTCATTATAATGGATCTAAATACAACAAAAGAATTATAGCGGTATTAACAGTTAGACTTACATTTTCAAATATAAAGAATTGAGGGCTTTTTTTTTTTTAAATAAGGGACTAAATTTCTAGAAATAGAAATAAGAGACTAAAATTCAAATGTACGAAGAGACTTAGAGACTTTATTAACATATATCTAATTATTGAATTTTTTATATATAAATGTAACACTCTTCACTGGACCCAATCACGGAATCCAAACACGTGACGTCACATTACATTGTTGGAACAACTCAGACAATCCTGACACATTTCATAGAAATTATACATATATACGAGGATTAATTATAAAGTTCACATTATGCAAATGAAAATGTCCTAAATTACAACCAAATGGGCCCACAAAGAGAGGTTCGGGCCATACAAAATCAAACACGGAGTCAATATACAAATCCTAACTCAAACAAAAAAAAAATTGAAAAGTTGAGCAACTAAGGTTTTTTTCCTTATGAAAAAAAAAGTGTTTTCCTATTTTTTATGTTTTTTTAAGATAATGTAACATTTAGTGACTAAATTTGATAATTTTTCTAAGTTGATCCTAAATTTATTTTTTATCCATATTAGTCTTGGAACTTGGCAACTTTCTTCAATTTTAGTCTCTTGTGATGACATAGCACTTTGAGATTATGTTATGTCACCACGTAAATTTTTTATTAAAAAATATAATTTTTTAAAGTGATGATGTGGTACAACATGGACCAAAACTAGAAAAAATTGTCAATTGACATTTTGGCTACTATTCTAGTAAAGTTTTAGCTCAAATTTAGGTATTCAATTAAATTTAAAATCAAGTAATATAAATTAGACAATCTCATTTGAAAAAATAAAACAAAGTAGCAAATCATATAAGGTGTGGTGTGGTGGTTGCTCACATCATCTCTTAAATCATGAGGTTAGGGTTTCAATTCCCACCCATGGGAAAAAACACTTTTATGGCCAATCATTTACTTCTTTGTTGAGTACTCACAACTAGAGAATAATCATTACTATTGGTGTTGAATACCCTAATTTCGATAAAAAAATCATACAAAAAAGAAACAATAACATATAAATGAAAGAAGAAGAATAAGGTTCATGAATTTGAACAGACACTAGATACACTCAATATAAAATCATTAGCAACAGAAAAAGAACTCTTTTTATTAATATTGATAGAAGACGAACAGAGAAATACCGATTCCTTATTTCTTTTTTGTTTCAATTTTTTTAATTAATTTTTTCAAATTCTCTTTAATTTAATGAACAAGTCCACTTAGATTGCTTACATGAAAAAATTACTTGTGGCATGTTTTAATTAGACCAAGTTAATGATCAATTTAGATTTTAACGACGTTAAACTTGAAGGGCTAAACTACTGAAAGGAAGTAAAATTTTAAGTACCAAAACGGGTCAAAAAAGTTCAAGTATTAGAGTGAGAAAAGTAATATAGTTTAAGAGTCAAATTGCTAATAAAACCAAAATTTTATAATAAAACACATATAAGAACTAAAAAAGAAACTAGATTTTGTGTATCTTAATATGGGTAAAAAAAAGGTAAAGTTGGGATGGGGGTGGGGTGGGGTGGAGTGAAGAAATTAACTACCATAATTTAAAAATGCCATCATAATTTTAAACACCCATTGCGGAAAACAACCCATCCCAACTTTACCTTTTTTTACCCATAATAAAAGTAAATTTTTATAGTAGAGTTTTCAAATTTCATAAATAGAATCACGGGTTGAATAAAAATATTAAATATAAATAAATTTATTTGTAGAATAAAAAAATATACTATTAATTTATCAAATATTAACTCTTTTTTTTAACCTTAACAATATTATTTGTTAAATTATAATGTGCCTTAACATTATACTCAATGCTTATTCATATATTTAATAATTACTATATAAGTGCTAGATAGAAGGTTTTTTTTTTTTTTTTACAACTCTAATTCGAGCTATTTTTAAGAAGATGAACACTTAACAAATAGATTACTATTAGATCTGTCCATGAGTCTGGTAGGATCGTGTTTAAGTTAACAAACTTTTAAGCTTATTTGATAGGCTTGTGCCCGACCCGAAAAATGAGGTTAAATTTTTATCCAAGTCTAGCCCATATTATAGATGTTAAACTTGAGCCTGACATGTATTAAAATTTTATTTTATTTTTATATAAAAATTTAAAAATATTATACATTAAAAACACTAAAAATATATTTTAAAAATAGCAAGAATTATACAATATACAAACAATAATAACAAAATAATAATAACAAAACAGTAAGAAAATAGTAACAAAACAACAATATTTTAATCCATAATACAATAAAAATATTTTAAATTGAAAAGTAATAGGAAAAAGATGCTGTAATTGTAACTCTATATTGAATTATAATTATACAAATCTAAATTGTAATTAAAAAAATGAAGTCAAGGAGAAAAAGAATGTTAGAAAAAGGGAGCGGGATTTTTATTTTTATGGAGGTGTGGAAGAAAAGAAGAAGAGCAGTGAAACATTGTGTAGGCAATCACATGGGTTGTGGTGTGGACCCACAAATAAAAGCTTGAGAAAATGGAATAAGGTTGAACAAAAATGCAGCAATCTTGGAGTATAAATAATACAAAATCAGGCTGTTCCTTTCACATTTACACACTTACACCAATATCCCCACTGCCGAGTCTCTTAAATACCCAACTCATATTTTTTATTTTTTGTGATTTCTATATATTTCCTTTTCTAAATATTCTCTCTATTTCTTCAACAACACCTTTGATTAATCAAAAGTAGAAGGATTATTGATTTCTTTTAATTTTTTGAATTATCAAATTCAGTTCTTTCCGGTTAAGTTCTCATATTTTTCATATTAATTTTTGGTTTTAGATTTTTGATTTATTTTGATAAAAAATGAATTTTGTTTTATAGCTTTTGAATATTATTTTATAAAATTTTAAATTTTTTTCAAATATTTCTAAAAATAATAAATTTTAAAAAAATTTTAAATTATTTTCACTATTTTAAATATAATAAGTTAAAAAAATAACGGTTCAAGTCCATAAATTGACCAATAATTAGAGCACTTTCTCAATTTTTATAAAGTTATAGTTACTCGAATTTGTAATTGTAATTGTTATGCTTTAAAAAAAGAAATTAATTTGTAAAAGGAATAAGGTGAGATGTCTAATTGCTTTCACTTTACATGGTTTTCTTTATTTGTTGCCAACTTACTGGATTGGCAGCTAAATTTGTTATTCAAATTATCAACTAGCGGTTGTTACTCTTTTCATGAAAAAGTTGATGATCTCACTCTACTTTTCACCTTTCAACTTTGCCAAAATAATATTATGCTTTTTATCAAAATATTTATGATAAATGTAAATTAAGTCTTAGTTTGGTTGGCATCAACCTGTATCATCTTATTTAAATTATTCTAATTCTAAATATTGTATCAAAAAATAAAAATTAAAAATCATGATACTATACACATATAAAATACAGTAAATAAAAATATTTATGGTACAAAATACCTCTAAATATAATATAAATTTTAATTATTTTGATATATTTCATATTTATATGTAATATTAACTTCCGAATTAAAAGTTGCATGATGTAGATACACGTGCTATTGGCATTTGTTCTTTTTGACCCAAGCTAGCGATATGGACCCATTTTTCTGGATACTTTGATAATCAAAAAAAATAAGAAAGGATGATTGAATTTTCTCCAAGATCTATGAATTATTATGCATAAAAAGCATCTAAAGTTACTTAAATAATACTAAATTTAATCAAGTATTACAGTAAATCACTTTTCATATGTGATTAGATCATTTGTGTCCCAAGCTTAAGTTCCATTTACATTGGTCATGGAATCAACTTTTTCATTACCCACATTTATCTTCATCCAAATAACAATTTAATACAATAAAACTGTTGATACAAATATATAACAAGGAAGAGATAAAACGGGAAGGTTGTAGTGGTTTAAAAGAGTTCGATTCACTTAAAGAAATGAAGAGTTAGAAGAGACATGAGGGTCGAGGCCAATTAAATATTGAGAAAGGTAAGTGCTCAAAAGGAAAAAACGGGTTTTAATCCTTTCTCTATTGTTGGAGGGAATATTTATAAGAAAAACCCTCTTGTCTTGTAGTGTAGCATGGCATGTTGTTATAGATGATGTACTATCATTTAATACGTAAAGTGCGATCGTAATGTACCAAAATAATTTTATTTATTTATTTTTAAATAATTATCGCTTCATAAAAAGTGTTGATGTACATTTAATGTATATGGAAGTTAAAATCATTAAAGTGTTTCCTTAGAAATCTTAGTCAAACATATCATTGTCAATATGATTATTGAGATCATTATTGATATAATCACAAGATTTGATATCATCTATTAGAACGCCTCGTTACATGCATGATTTAGGCATCTTTAAATTACTTCATTTTAGAAGAGGTAATATGGTTTGATATTTTTAATAAATTAATTTTAAATACACATGAAGCTAGTTTACAAAATGTAAAAGAATATTAATGAAAATTTAATATAACTCAATATTTATTGGGTGAAAATTATTTATATAGTGAAAATAAGAGAGTGGATAACTTTTTTCTTATCACTACAATGTCTCAAGGAGGTGAGATGAGGATGACATGGTTTGATGCTGTGTTATCTAAATATCACTTAAAAACTTACTGTTTCTCCAATTTAAGGGCGATAAAACAAAAAGAATTTGGAGAGGGACTAAGCTAAAAGAATTTGTAAATATTAAAATAACTTAAATTAAATTTTAAATTATTAAAAATGGCCAAAATTGTAGTTATTCCAATTAAATAAAAGTTAAAAAGGAATTAGAGGCACTATAATTATAATTACACCATTAAGTCAAGGGGTCAAGGTCGCTGCTTGTCCCTTTGGTTACGGGCTGCTCCAAACAACTTTCCACTAGGTTTTTTTTTTCTTTTGAAATTAAGTTTTGGTTGTTTAATGTCAATATACATTTATCTTATCTATATAAATGTATGGATAAAATATAAGTATTTTTTTGGTTTTTTATAAAATAATTCAAAATTTTTATTAATTATAAAAATAATCATTTTTTTATATGTGTAAATGACCTTAAATAAATAATGAAAGTGGGTGGAGCCAAAGAGATTGGTGTAAGTCACTTACCACATCAACCATTCATTGGCTGCTAGAATTAAAAAAATTAATTTTTTTGGGAGGAGTCCATGTATTTGGCGTCACTCTTATAAATATCACCTCCAATACCAATATTTTTGTGTATTTTGTGGGGGCATAAAATAAATTTTGTGGAGGAGTCAATCTATTTGACGTAACCAATGGCAGAATAATGGTAGAACCAAATAGATTGGTGTTACCACTTTTATTGTGCCGGGCTTTTTTTAAAGTGATTTTTATTTTTTTAACTCAAATTATTTTTTTATTTTGGGGTGCCATAGAGAATGGCATGACCACCATGCTGCCATTAGTCCACAGTTATTCTACTATTAGTCACGCCAAATATATTGGTTCTTCCACAAAATTTATTTTATGTCCCATAAAATATACGAAAATATTGATCTAGAGGTGATATTTATACAGATCACACTAAATAGATTGATTGACATGGTAAGTGGTTCACAACAATTTTTTTTTTTTGACTCTATCCACTTTCACCATTCATTTCAAATCTGAATAATAAAAGAATTCAGATTACTTTTATAATTTTTTTTAAAAATTTAACTTTTTCTTTTTGTTGATAATAAGAGCAATCACCAACACTTGACATAAAAAGAATAGGCATTTGTTACTTTGTTCCTCTCTCCAAATCCGTATAAATTTGCGTGCAATCGGATCACCCGCATGCAAAGATTTTCTCTAAGGGGTAAAGTAAAATTAGATGAATAATTGACATTTGTATTTAGGGTTTCATTTTTCTTTTCGTACAATGGGATGGTCAAAGACATGATGCCATAGGCATTAGAGTATATAGCTGTCGCACACCGGCAGAGCCACCTATCAACATCAATAATTGTAATGGGTGGATCATACACCACCACCTCATCATTGATTACATATTTTATTTGGATTTATTAAAAGTTTTTTTTATTTTTACATTTCAAGTACAAACAATTATTTTATCTTAATACTTAGATGTTTTATAATTAAATTTTGAATAAGATTTTTTTTTATTTTAATTTAGGCCAAGTCAAGTTTTTAATTTATTTTTTAGAGTTTAAATTTAGATGATTTGGTCTGGACATGATTAGTTTTAAACAATAAAAGGAGTAGGATTATAAGAAAAATTAAAACATAATTTATATGTGATATATGGTGTTAAAATATATTTTAAATTTTTAAAATAAAGAAATGCCATAATCTTAACCATGTGTATGTAGCAATGATAATTCAAAGAATGGTAAGATTAAAATCAAATAAATGATTGGATTTTAAATTTAATCGTAATGATTAGTTTTGAGTTGTGGAGAACATTACCAAACCAAGGGAAGCAGTAATTTAAGATTGGACCGCCATTCTCGAACATGTAAGCAAATAACTACAGATAATGGTGGTTGAATATTTTATTAAAAAATATAATATGTTCCCTATATGTAATGTTTATCATTGCAGCTTTTGCCAAAAGACAAAAGTCTTCAATCTTCTAGTACAACATATCAGAATTAGTCTGTCTTTAGCCAAGAGACAGAACTTTCATGAATGAATCTTTGATTTTATTTATAAGATTAAAAAAATAACAAAATCCATAATAATATATATGTAAACCCTAATTAAAAAAAAAGGATACTCTACAATCATTAGCATTCCTGCTCCCACGATTAATCATGGTGAACTTGTCATCTCAAAAAATTGTTTTAATTATAATTATAATTATTCATTAATCGTATTTCTAACTTAATTACTAAATTATTAAAACTTTTTTATTTTATAAAGTAATAAAATATAAGAGTAATTTTATCTTTTATATCTTTTTTTTGAAACGATTTATTAAATAAGTCGACAAAACTAAAGAAACGAACGTAATAAAATCTTGACTACACAATAATCAAAGAAAGAAAATAAAATGTTAACTAAAATAAAATCATCTGTTTTGAAAACCACTAAAATCGATGGTATTCTAGGGCCCTCAAAATTAAACCTTAATTATCCAGTTGATTTGACCTCAAAAAGCCTTTTTTTTCGAACTAATTTGGTAATGCTTTTGAAAAGTGTCGTAGAAAAGTTCAATTTAAAATTTGAGTGTTTAGCATTGCTGTCAAAAAGTGCTTTTGAGAAATAAAATGCCTATTTTAGAGATATTATTATTAAGTAACAAATATGCATTTAAATAAAATTTAATTTATTTAATATTATTATATTTAGTAAGAATATAAAAAATTACTATAACTTGTTAATATTTTAATATATAAAATATAAATTTTAAAATATTTTAAGTAATAAATATTAATTACTTATAAAATTTAATTAGAATATATAAACTACATTTTAAATATTTAAATATAACGATTAAATATTTGTAATTAGTATTTTAAAAAATATTTTTTTATTTTTAATTAACGATTTTAACATATTTGTAATTAAGCACCAAGAAAAAAAAGAGAAAGAACTATGTTATTCGAGGGATAAAAAAGTTATTAAACACTAAAAGTGCTTTTGGCAGAGGAAAAGCTAAAAATTTTAGCTTCTCCTTTTTAGAAGTGCTTTTCGCCAAAAATTTCAGCCAAAAATAGCTTGTTCTGCACAGCTTTTCTTCTAAAAGTGCTTTTGGAGCTAGAAGTGCTTTTTTTAAGCACAGAAGAACAGACCCTTCATCTCTATCATTTCCATTTCAGCTTCCTAAAAAATTGATTGTTGTTTTCCCCAATGTACCATTTAAGCCGTATTTTTGCCCAATGCTTCACCGATAGGTTAAGATTCCCTCCTCCTCCATATTCCTCCTTGCAAACGACAACACTTCTCCTAACAGACAAATTTGCTCTTTCTTCTCCAAACCCTCCGTTGCTAAGATGTGAGCCAACCGATTTCTTTCTCTTGCAGTGTATAAGAAACAATGGGCAGGGGCGAAGCCAGGGGAGCTGGCATGGGCCCCGGCCCCCTAAAATGTAAAATTACTATTTTGGCCCTTAAAATTTTTTAAAAAATTTTAAGTTAGTAAAGGTAAAATTGCACTTTGGCCCCCCTAAAATTATAAAAATTTGATTTAATCCTTTACAAATTATAAAGATATAAACTATAAAAAATTAAAATTTCATCTGCCCCCCTAAAAAGTTGTTTTGGCTTCGCCCCTGACAACGGGTATGGAAAATTGTAGGCACTAATCACTAGTTCATCTATCCTATTGATATTTGTCCTTTTTTATTATTGTGAAAGCATCTCCCTCAATCTAAACCCATTGGAGTCTCAAATCTACTCCCATCTGTGTTGCCTGAAGACATGTGCATAATAATGAATTGAATTTAAATTTAAGACTTCATTATATCTATAAACTTAATTTTATCATCTCAACTAAAGCTCTTTTTTATTTTAATTTTAACCTTTTTTTATAAATTTATTAATAATTTTTTACTCAAATGTGTCATAATCTGAATATTATTGTTGTTGTTTGAGATTTAAAAAAATGAATTGGGATGTTGATTTTGAATCTCAAACTTATTTAATAGTGCATTTTAAGAATAATTTATGAATTAATTAAATTAAATTAAATTTGGATTTTTTAAAAATCTTTTTAGACAATCAATGAGCAACATTTGATTTGCGCGCAAAACCTATTTGAGGACAATAATACAAAGTATATTAATTGTAATCAATAAATTTGTTTTATTAATCAATTTGTTCAAAAAATTACAAGTGTATATTGATAAAAATACTACACTTAGAACACCAAATCCAACATTAGGTTCACTTGCCTTCAAGGTAGTTTAGCCTTTAAAGCTTAACATCTTTTTAATTGACCCTTTTAGGTTTTGCAAGACCAATCAAATTACAAACTTTATGGTATTTTTCTCGATTTTGCAAATAGAACTATGCATAAATTTTTGCTAAAAAGAATCTTTGTATATCAACAAGACCTTATTAAAAGCACCTCCCTAACAACGTAAAGACTCATTTAGTACAAAGACTACTCAACACTTTTTTCTTTTAAGGTCACTTTACATACTTTTCCCTTCGACAAAAGGGGCTATTGTTATACATCTCCACCATGCTTGGAAGACCTTGCCAAGTCAACCACCACGCACAGAGACCTCGCTCAGTCAACTTCAGAGATGACCTTCTTGACATCTCACTTTGCCAAGTGTTGCATGGCTACAGGCACATAAGCTATATACGTTTACACGTAGCCATTATGTGATACGCACTTGTCTTACAAGACTTGATGGCTATATATACCTTTCTTTGTTACTTTATAAGGGGCTTTCTCATTCTCAACACAATAGAAAAACAAGGGAAACATAAGGCTCCACTACACCTCTTTTAAA
Source organism: Gossypium australe (assembly GCA_005393395.2). Classification (NCBI taxonomy): domain Eukaryota; kingdom Viridiplantae; phylum Streptophyta; class Magnoliopsida; order Malvales; family Malvaceae; genus Gossypium; species Gossypium australe. Next base: position 179,736 of record SMMG02000173.1, read on the forward strand.
AGACCACCTACAACTCTCACACTCTTAAGACACCTTCAATCTTCATCCATCTATCCTTCTTTCGGCCTTTAGGCGAACCACCATCAACCACCAAATGCACATCTGTACATCAACAAGATTCAATATGTTACACAATATTAATAAGAATCAAGATAAAATAAATAAAACATAATTAAAAATAATACAAACATGTTAAATTTAAATATATAAAACAAATATCAAAATTTACAAAAAAAAAATCTAATATAAAAAACACAATAAAAGTACACAAATTATAAAATAAACAATAATTAGATATGTCAATTAGAGTATCTATTGTTGGAAAATATGGACATAACATATATAATAATAGTAATTACATGTTATTGTTTACTACCATAAAAGATTAATCCAAATTAAAAGTGATTTAACTTGGTTAAGGTTTATTGGGCTTTAGTTATTAAATAAAGTATGGGTAAAATATATGTAGATACTCTAGTAACTAATTTCTAATTGATGATGGGTTGATTAGAAATTAGGGTTAATCTGAAAAACTTATATATTAGGGTTATGGTCTCTAAATTACACATACATAACTTTTCTAATATCTCATCTTTAAAAAAAAAAGAGAGTTACATTCTCTGAATTACTTGTGTGCTAATTTGAAAGATCAAAACCATAAGATCGAATATTCCAAGAAATCAATGAATTTAAGTACGCTTCCACATTTAGTTTTGTTCTTAATGATTTAACATGAAAGATCATGGTTAATAAAATTTTATATCAGATATTATTTTTACAATTCTAACAAGTGGTATCAGAGCTCATCATGTTGAATCATTGAGAACGAATTGATTCTTTATTATTTTTGGACTGATTCGTTATTTTCAAATTTTTTGGTTATGATATTTCAATTATATACTATGTTGAATCTTTGAGATTCTTGATAAAAAAATTTGGGTTTTGATTCTTTAAATTAAAGTTTTAGGGTTTTATAAATATAAATTGATCTAACATTTTCATATGCTATTAGAAGGATCAAAATTTATAATTTATGCGGTTCTTGATTAACTTTTTAATCTTTCGTCCAAATGCACTGCCAATTGCCATTAATTTCGTTCCAATTTAATGCTGCTAAGTGTCGATCATCCCTTGAATTTGCTCCTTTTTGCTATAATTTTAGCCATATTTGTTGTACCAATCCATCTAAATATCAACTACTTGGCGTTCTTAAAGTAGCTGCCATGCTCTTTGAAAGTCATTGCCGTACCTTCAATTTTTGTTTCCATCTCCTTTAAAAAAAAAAACTTCAAACAATCATATAGTTTATACTATTGGATTATTGATTTTTTATGATTGTGATGTCATATGTATGCATATGTGGTTTATTGAACTTTTCTGGGTTATTACAGTTTATTTGATAAATATACTATTGTTGGGACTTTAGGTGGTCTACCTTATTTGGTCACTTGTTTTCATACTTTTTTTTTGCTTTTCTCTATGATTTGCATATGGTAAGTGAGTAACCCATAACAAACATGTTATTCATACTTTGGGAATTTGAGTTTTGTTGGAATTTTTCTTTGGTTTCTTTTTTTGTTGACTTTTAATTATTAGTTCTGGATATGTTTTTCTCTCGGAGCATGCTCTATTGCTGTTTGTTTATTTGCATATTCCATGTTTTTCTTTTCTGGGAATTTTAATGTTGGATGCTTTAGTTTAAATCTAGACGAATTATATTTTTTAAGCATCAGTCATGACATTGTAATGATGGACTTGTCTAGTTGGCAAAAGGAATTGTTTTCGTTCTATGGCTAATTCATCATTATTATTTTTTAATTAAATTCATCGAATTAAATTTTTTGGTTCTGATGGTGGCATTAAGACAACCTTATTTTGAGTTATTTCGGAATTTATAAAGTAATTAAAAAAATGAGTTTTGACCTTTAACTGTTATGAAAATTTTAAATTTGAATATTGGTATATTTATATGTATTTTAAAATAACTTAATTGAAATAATAAGCTGCCAAAGTGACCTCTGTTATTGGAATTATTTTGTTTTAAAATATGAAAGGTTGTGTGCATGTAACTTAAGTTACGTTAATATTGATTGGCCTAAAGGAAGGTTAATATTTAACAAAATTACATGTGCAACTGTGGTAATATACATGTGACTATTATTCAGTTTTACACGTAAGCATTCGGTTTTAAATTTGAATATTGGTATCATGACATGTGATTGTAGAGTAATTAATAAATATATGTGGTCCAAGAAGGAGATTGTTGAAAAATATGGATATCACATATATAATAATAGTAATTACATGTTATTATTTATTATCATAAAATATTATCCCAAATTAAAAGTGATCTAACTTGGTTAAGATTTATTGGGCTTTAATTGTTAAATAAAATATAGGTTAAATATGTGTAGATACTCTAGTAACTAATTTCTAATTGATGATGGGTTGATTAGAAATTAGGGTTAATGTGCAAAAGTTATATATTAGGGTTATGGTCCCCAAATTACACATGTGTAACATTTCTAATATCTCATCTTTAAAAAAAAAGAGAACCACATTATCTGAATTATTTGTGTACTAATTTTGAAGATCAAAACCACAATTTTTACATTGAATATTGATAGATCTAGTAGCCAATAAAATCTAATAGAAAGAAGAAAAGGATAATGTACAAGAGTGAAGTAAAAAAAATCTTGTATTGGTTGGTCGAGATAATTTTTAATATTTTTGGAGAAGTTAAAAGTGATTTAAATTGAATGAATAATTTTCTGTAAGAGCCAAAAGTATAACTTTTTGTTTCATCAATGCTAAAATCTTTAGGAGCTAAAAGGAAACTAAACCTTTAGGAGCTAAAAGGGCCTCGTTTCATCCCTGATCATGTAACTACAACAGTAATATTAAAATATGTAGTACAATGATCGTGATGTATTTAAAAAAATTGCATCATATTTAACAATTGTCAGGTATAGTTGTAAGATATATTGTATTTTCAAAGTGAATGTAGTTTCGAATTTTGAAGACAACATTGTTAAAAGAAACAATCACAAATCTCGAACTGAACAGTAAACAAACATAAAGAATAAAAAAAAAAAACAAAATCAAATTGTATCCGTTACATAGAACTCGTAATATTATCAAAATTTTTATAACACTAATAAATATATCCAATCACATGTACCAATGAGATATTAACATTATTAAAAGTTCTGAATATTTGAGTTGATAAATTTGGGCTGCGTAAGTAATGTATGAACTTGATTCAATTTTTTTAGTTTTATATTTATAGTTTTATTGTATTTATAAATTATAAAATTTAAAAAAATATAATTAAAAAGATATAAATAAAACAAATAGAGGCATTACGTAACGTTGAGTGGAGCAAAATGACAGTCAAGATTTAGAAACTACCAATAGAGTAGCATAAAGAAAATTGGACCACCCTGAATCAGTTATTTAGGCCAAACCATCTGCTTTTATCCTTATTTAGTACACTCAAAAGCCTACTTTCAGTTTTGTTCATGTCAATCTTTCCCAACCATTCATTTTCCTCCACGCTTCCTTCTCTCCTTCTTCCACTTTTCTTATTCTCACTGCGTCCCACTCTTCCCTTCCCCTACATCTTTCCGCATTCAATCCAACACCCTTCCCTCTACTAAGGTGGATTTGGATGAGTAATATCCTTAAACGAGTACACTTTATCGCACCGCATCTAATTACTTATTTAAACTCACACTAACTTAACACACAATATCTCTCTCAAATCATTTTTATTTCTCAATCTAATTTTCATATTTTAGTTTTAATTTTTTTGTTATATACTATTATTTAAAATTTTGAATGGATTCATATCAGCTTCAGTCGAGTTTCAACTTAACTTAAAAATATATATTATAATAAAATTTTATCCCAAAATATTTCTATTATCTTAACCTTATCATTTTAATCAAACACATAATTAATTTCTATATTTTTTAATAATTTATTATATAAAATTTTACATTTATAGTGGGAGTGTTATAATCTAATAATTTTAATGTAGTAACAATACACAAATAATTAAAATAAAAGATATGACATACTAATTATATTTATACTACATATTAAACACTTGACTGAGTTGAAATCACGAATCAATTAGATACCAACTCAATTGAGTAATTATGAAAATTACTTTAACTTATATAAAAAATTATATAGTAAATATATTGATGACAAAAAAAAATCAAAATTTATACATAATATGAAATATAAAAACATAAAATATCTAAATTAATATGACAAAAAAAAGATATAAATCCATAAAAAATATGTATACACACAAATCATCAAATTTAATTTTATCTGATTTTTAGCTCCTTATAAATCGACAATCCGTTGCGTCGTTATTCAGAGTCTTCATTCAAACCAAACCAGTACCCAACCTCACCGGATTTTTCTCTCTCACGGGATACTCCGCCGAGCTTCACTCCAACGCCCAATTTCTTTGCTCAAAACGCCGTCATTTTTTTTCTGTCATTTTGTAACCGTCTCTGCAAATTGTTCTGCAGAAAAGAAAAGGAAATTTTTTGAAAAACGCCAATCCAAGAAAAAAAAAGACAGTTCCATGAAAAGCTTAACTGCAACTACCGTGCTCCGCCTCGACGCCAGCCGTCGTCATTACTGGAATCTTCTAATTCTTTCATTTTATTAAATAAAAAGAAAAGCAAGTTCAATTCTATGCATCCTCTCTGTTGTATTTCCACCGTATCGGATCATTCCCCAGTCAAACCTTTACCCGACAACGTCGCCATGCCTCCTCATCCACCTGTAACTACCATAACGACCACTTCCTCTTCCGGCTCTTCATTTAGATCCAACTCGGTTCGATCTACGGTCCAAATCCTGTGCCAGTCCGATCAAAATCAGAACAATCAACATCGCCGTAGTAGTAGCGTGGATTTGAATCGGATGAGCCAGAGAAATGGGACACCGTTGGGAAGAGAGGTTTCGAAGGCTCTGAATCTGGCTCCGGTTCCGGCTCCGGCTCCGGCTCCTCCGCCGCAAGTGGATGTGAAGATAAACAACATCGTGGGGAACGGAATATCGGGAGTGCTTTACAAATGGGTGAATTACGGGAAAGGTTGGAAACCGAGATGGTTCGTTTTGCAGGACGGAGTTTTATCATATTATAAAATCCACGGACCTGATAAAATCGTCGTTAGCCAAGAAACGGAAAGAGGTTCCAAAGTTATCGGCGAAGAATCTCTCCGTCTTATCTCCCGACATCGGAATTCCATTTCTCGTCATTCCCAAAACCGTCGGAAACCCTTTGGTGAAGTCCACCTAAAGGTTAAAAAATAGAAATATTAATGAATTAATGGAAAATAAAACAAAAAACAAATTTGATTTGGTTTTTCAATTATTTGATTCTTGAATTTTTCTCAGGTTTCCTCTATAAGGGAGAGCAGATCAGATGATAAGAGATTCTCGATCTTCACCGGAACTAAGAGGCTTCATTTACGAGCCGAGGCTCGGGATGATCGGGTTGCGTGGGTGGAGGCGCTTCAGGCGGTTAAAGATATGTTTCCTAGGATGTCAAATAGCGAGCTCATGGCTCCGATGGACAATCTGGCGGTTTCAACTGAAAAGTTGAGGCAACGGCTGATGCAGGAAAGGGTAAACGAATTGGCTATCCAAGATAGTGAACAGATTATGAAGAGTGAATTCTCGGCATTGCAGAACCATCTAGTGTTGCTTAAACAGAAACAAAGTCTTCTCATTGATACCTTGCGTCAATTAGAGGTATGTGTTTATCTTAATTATAATACAATACCTATTCATTCAATTTGATTAAAACTTGATTGATTTTTTCAAAACAAATTCATTGATTTCCCTTTTTTTTCTTCATAGAAATTATAAAGGGGTATGATATTTAGGATATCATGAAGGAATATTTTGATGATATTTTGCTTTTATAAGGGGGGGGGGATTTTTTTTTTTTTTTTTTTGCGGTAGTGCCTCTTGCTAATACTCTGTTATAGAAGTTGAGAGGAGTCTGGACTTATATGTCTCCATCTTTTTAGTTAATAAAATGTTGGTGGTGTTGTGGTTGATTCGAGATAAAATAAATGTCAATATAGCGAGACATTTGTTGTGGAACTTGTATGGCATTGATGGCGGTGACAGTAGCAGTTGTGCTGGTGGTTGGATCGGTGATATTTGGGGGTAGGCTATTTGATGGAGCAAATTAAATGTGATGTGTGTGGCCTTCAAGTAATCCGAAGGTTTTACTTCATACTGGAAGAATTTTAAAATTCCTCAACTTGCAGTTGATATAATTTAATTACATGTGAGCATTCTTTTGACCAAGTAGCATGAGTACAGATAAAATTTGTAATTCTTTTTTTGTTTTGTTTTTTTTTTTTCTCGGGGGAGGGTGGAGGGGGGAGGGAGGGGACTCTTTTATGGGGTGTCCTTTTCATGTTGTTTTTCCTTGAGAATATCAACATGTACATGGAAAAGTAACTTAAAATTACTTTCTGCTCAAAGTACTTTCACTTCCTTTTTAACTTTCATGCAAATGTACTTGTGGAGAATTAAAAACTTAAAATTGCTTAATTTTCAGAATTAAAAACTTCTGAAACAAAGTTTTTAATTCTCATTTTTGTCTTCTGCTAAGAAACTGCTATTTGAACTTTATTTTGTAGACAGAAAAAGTTGATCTGGAGAATACAGTGGTTGATGAGAGCCAAAACAAGTTGATTGATCTAGGGGCTTCTTCTATGATAAGGCAAGACAAGTCCAGTGGTAAGATTCTAGGCATTGGAAGTACTTATTACAACTGCTGGTCCCTTAATTTATGCTGAACTATTTATTATGTTTTGGGATATGTGTGGTTGATGTTTATAATCAGTGCTCACAACTTGCTATTGGTTCAGGAACTTCTTTTCTTTCAATTCTATCAGACATGTGCCTGAGTTTTACCTATACTTATTTGTAGACAACTTATAATGCTTTCTTTTTATGTTGTCAAAAGATGAGCTGGTTCATGTCTGTGCCTTTTCTTTGTTATTACTTGTTACTTGTTCTATTTTATAAGTTTATTCTTCTTTCCATCAATTTGAAGTTGCTATTCTTGGCTCTTTGTCCCTTGTGCGTTCTTTTATCCCTTTCTTATGCATCATTAAGTGCAGAGATAGACTTCCGGATAGGCTGGAGCAGGATTTAGAAATGGTCTCCATGGTCTTTCCTCTGTTAAGGGAGAGTATATGACCATTGAGCCACAGCCGAAGCTTGGCCTTTTCTGGAGCTGACTTATTAAAATTGTTATAGAGCTGGTTGCTTAGTTATAGAAATTGCTTATACTGTCTTCTTTGTTCATGTGCATGGCTTTCTTATATGTTTGGTTATGGAAATTGTTAGTACTTAAATGTTTTCATAGCACTGCTTTCTTTTGTTAATTTTTTTTTCTTTCCTCTTTGAATTCTTACTCAGAAGGAAGTTCAACCGATTCAGATGATGATAATGAAAGAGTTGACGCTGCAGAAGAAGAAACTGATGAAGATGATCATACATTCTTTGACACTCGTGACATTTTGTCATCAAGTTCTTTCAGAAGCAATGGATCTGATCTCCGGACGTCATCTTTTTCTTCTGATGATGAAGGTACTATTGCTGATGGTTCTGAAGACAACATCGATCCTTACATCAAATCTGTTGGAAGTAACTTTCCTAGCATTAAACGGCGAAAAAAGTTGCCTGACCCAGTTGAAAGGGAGAAAAGTGTAAGTCTTTGGTCAATGATCAAGGAGAATATTGGGAAAGACCTTACAAAAGTTTGTCTTCCTGTTTACTTCAATGAGCCTCTCTCTTCTCTTCAAAAGTGTTTTGAGGATCTGGAATATTCATATCTGCTTGATCGTGCATATGAATGGGGTAAAAGGGTGAGTCTTTGAACTCCGTATTATTTTATTTTAGAGAACAGATCATTGGTTGCAAAATAAAATTTTCCTGCGCTTATATTTATCTGTAATCACATCACTTCTTTAACGTAGTCATAGTATACATGAGGGCTTTACCTGATTTTTCCCCATCATTTCTCTCTTTCACACCTATTTTATACTTGACTGTGCAAAAGGCTAGTTGCTATGCTTTTAGCAGTTCATTCCCTTAATAAACTTTGACAATCTGGATTTTTGGTGAGATTCCCCTGGGACTCATAATTTCCCCTCAAAAATTTGCAGGGAAATAAACTAATGAGAATTCTTAATGTGGCTGCATTTGCTGTATCTGGATATTCTTCAACAGAAGGAAGAATTTGCAAACCCTTTAATCCATTATTAGGAGAAACATATGAGGCTGTCTTCCCAGATAAAGGTGTTCGCTTCTTCTCAGAGAAGGTTTGGCTGCATTTGAGATATAGTCTATCCATGTTTTCTACTTTCTGTTTTTCTGCATTTACACATCATTATTCAAAATTTAAAGCATATTAATCTTGCTTTAAAGGCCAAACCTTTGACTGAAGAATATGGTTCATTTGACCTACCTATTGCTTTATTAAATTCAATATTCATAGAACATCAAAACCTTTTTTGCTTGTATATTTCATGCATTAAAATATTTTCCTTAATTTTGACTTTGCACATTCTATTTGGTTCGTTTTACCTGGTTAGTACAGTGATATGGAGTTGAAACAAGTTTGCTACGCCTGATGCCAAATTTGCTGTACTGCATGAGCTGTGCAAGTTTAGTATATTATTGATTCTTTGGTTCACAGAAAGGCAGAGCTAGGATTTCCTTTTTTAGCTTGCTTCTCTTTGATTGTTCTTCTGTCACTTCCTTTTCTTTTTCTGGTCTTAATACCAATCCAAAAAGTTGCAACCTTGTTTTGGATGCAACTGGAGTAGAGCTAATATATAGGGTGGTAAGGAATAGGGTAGCATATTTATTCAATCATCACCTAAAATGATATCGTTTGGATGGCCAACCATAAACGAATTTGTGTAAGGGGAAACAGGAGTGTGTGCTAAAGATTTTGAATCTCATAATTTACAAGTGTAGTTAATAGACGATCTTAGATATTAACTTATGCATTTAGGTGTTAATAAGTGGGAATATTAATAGGCTTCAGTATCATTTATAGTCTCCGTACTGGCAAAAGAAAAGCACACTGCTTGCTATATTTTTTTCAGTTCATCTCTTTGTCCTTTTTTTATTTGTTTCTGCTTTAATGCTATCCACGAAGTTGCTGATAGTTATTCCATTTTTGGTGTCAGGTCAGTCATCATCCTATGATTGTAGCATGTCATTGTCAGGGTACAGGATGGAAGTTGTGGGGTGATAGCAATTTAAAGAGCAAATTTTGGGGTCGCTCAATTCAGCTAGATCCTGTGGGTGTGTTGACCTTGGAGTTTGATGATGGAGAAGTGTTCAAGTGGAGTAAGGTATAACTCCAAAATTTAAGAACAATTAGGCGTATGTATTGTAACCAAACTTAAATGGATTTTCTTTTGCCAGGTGACGACATCAATATACAATCTCATACTGGGAAAGTTGTACTGTGATCACTATGGTACTATGCGAATAGAGGGGAATCGTGACTATTCATGTAAGCTGAAATTCAAGGAGCAGTCTATCATAGATAGAAACCCTCACCAGGTGATCTTTCATCTTCCTTAAAATAATCAATTAACTAAATATATCAAATCATTTTAATAGAATTATGTTATTGTTCTATCATCCTCTTTTTAACCATCATAACCATTTATCAGTTTATAAAACTTTATTGCATTCCAGGTACATGGTGGAGTTCAAGATAGAAATGGAAAGACAGTGGCTACATTATTTGGAAAATGGGATGAGAGCATGCATTATGTGAATGGAGATTGTTCTGCAAAGGGAAAAGGACAGGACTCTTTGTCAGAAACCCATCTGCTCTGGAAGCGGAGCAAGCCTCCTAAATACCCCACCAGATATAACTTAACACGTTTTGCCATCACATTAAATGAGCTCACTCCTGGTCTGAAGGTGATTGTTATAATAGTTTCGATTGGATTAAAACTAGGCAGCTGTCTAATGCCTTAAATATATTTCATTGCATTTTTGGGCTATCCCTACAATTCCTGAATTACATCTAATACCTTGATGGTTTTTGTGAAATGCTGGTTTATATTTGATTTTTGGTAATGAAATTTTGGTCCTAAAGATCAAATTAGTTTGTCCATTTGAAACTATAGGAATTAAATGGAATGATTTTGAAACCGATGCACTAACTAGTTACCCCAGAATTGCTTGCAGTAATCGGCATGTTGATTTCAATCTCCTTAATGTACACAGGAAAAGTTGCCTCCTACAGATTCAAGGCTGAGACCTGATCAAAGGTATCTGGAAAACGGGGAGTATGAAATGGCAAATTCAGAGAAGCTGCGGTTGGAGCAGCGGCAACGACAGGTAAGTTTTAGTTTTCTTTTCTGCAACAAATTCCATGTATCAATGAAGCAAATTGGCTAGGGAAGAGTTATAGAGCCCAGGAACTGTTGATTTATAATTACATGTAGATGTTATGTGGGTTAGGAACTTGGTTTTGTTCTTCCAAAAACCGTAGTTGTGATTTACTCATTCCAAGATATAGACTCCTAGTTGAGGATAATGTAAAAGCTCAACTAAGAGCATTTCAAGGCTTTATAAAACTAACCTGCAGATGCCACTAATGTAGTGAAAACATAAACCATGAGTGGTGCATACAGCTGGAAATAACATCAATCTTAAGTTATTAAATACCCTACTGAGGATTTCACCGAAACCCAGGTTTTCTTTCTTGGTTGCTTTATGGTTAAAGGATTTAGCAGTTAAAGTATACATATAGGCAGTCATACTATAGTCAAAAGTACAGTTTAATCATGTACTATAGAACTGAATAATTTAATCATTGTGCACTTGATTTTGGTGCAAACAAGTAAACTTGAATTAATGAAAAACCATCGAAGTATTGTTATGGACTTCTGAAATGTTATAACACTGAGCTGCGTATAGAACTAAAGTAGTAGAAGAATTCATTCTCTTAACGTACGCATTGTGGGATTTCAACTCATACTTCGATAGATTTTAGAACTCTACCATTTAGACGGTTTCTCATTAACACTGATCTCAATGTTATTTGTTTGCATCAAATCTCAGACATACAAAGAATAAAAACTAATTGTACTTTTGATTATACTACTGGATTTAGCAAATACTTTTGAAGGTTGTTTTATGTCTAATTGGGGTTTCTATTTTCAAATCGAATTCAGGCTCGGATGATGCAAGAGAGAGGTTGGAAGCCAAGGTGGTTTGCAAAGGATAAAAACAGTGATTCATATCGATATATTGGTGGATATTGGGAGGCTAGAGAGCAAGGGAAATGGGATTCATGTCCTGATATTTTTGGCCAAATCCCTTCTGATCATCCCCTTGACTAAATTAAAAATCCTTACTTTTTTCCTCGTTGATTCTTCTTCAATTTTTTTCACCAGATGTGATGGGGCACGCATCAAGTGGGCCAAATCATTTTCGGGTTGCCCCGACAACAAGAATGTAAGTTTTTAGATTAAAAAGTTTATTAAGAAAATAATAGAAGGTTATTGTTTTTTTTCCATCCTTTTGCTTCTGGGTTCATATTTGGTGATGTGATAACAAGTTGTGATCCATGAGATTTAAGGAAAAGAATTACACAGCGACTGGGTTTTAGTTTCTGAAATAAAAACGACAACTAATAAAAAATACAAATTTGGAACTTGGTAATTTTGACATAAAATATTTCTGACAAGCCTGTGGATTAACAACAGAGACCCGACCACCAATGTTTTTATGTACTTGAATGATTTGTCTGTCTGAAGTTGTTTTAATATGTCCATTTTATTTTTATACGCATATGTTGGGGAAATTGAATTTTACTTGTTTTTTTAAGTGTGAAAACTACTAAAAGGCAAAAATAGTGGACAGATGGAAATGAAATGTTAGATGAATGAGGAAATTTTTTTTTTGTTTTTGAGAAATATATATAATAGGATATTATTTTATATATTGTTTGTGGAATTTTTATACATGTAATATATATTTTATACTCACTTGTCACCCCTTCAATACTATTTGTAAAAGTTAAAAATTCCATTAAAACTGTTATTTTTTTTTGAAAAGAAAATATCGGATTAATTCAAAGCTTAAATTTAATTATATTAATAAATCCGCCATTAAATATAAATAATATAAAAACTTTTATGTAAATTAACTTAAATTTTACAATAAAGTACATATTCTCTTTACCCATCAAATGTTTAAATTTCCAAACAAGATATATATATATATATATATATATATATAAAAGAAGAGAAAATCCACTATGGGGCTTTTTGAAACCTTATGCAATGTGAACAGGGTTTCTAATTTTTTATTGTTCTTTTCTCAACATGTTTTATGATTAGTTTTCAAAATATATTTTTTTAATACTGAGCAATTTTAAATGTTATGTTTAAATTGATAATTTTTGAACGAAATTCAACACTTATAGTTATCAAGATGTTATTATGTTAAAGATTCATTGCAAAATTTAACTTCCATTGTTTGGGACTGGGACATGAGATGATCACTCTTTAAACTCGATATTCAAGATGTTGCAGTTATGGTCATTTTTATAGATGTCCTAAGGAATATTGTATTTCAATTAGTATGTGTTTGACATTTATAGATGTTGGGATAAGAGTTTAGGTATTACCCATTTAATTTTTCTCCAACCTTATGAATCTCTTCTTTCTTTTTATCTTATCATTATATACATTTGAACCCTAAAACAATCAAAATACTTTTAACATTTTTCAATCACTCTTTACTACAACTCAATTTATCGTGTAAATGTTTTTATAACGAATGTTATATACAAGCGTTATAAAAATTTCTTGAATATGTTATATATTATGTTATTTTTATTACTATTTTAGTATTTCCTTTGTTGAATGATATGTTATTAAGAACTATTTTGTGAACATTATCTTTCTAATGCTAGTAATTAATATATTACAATCTTAATAGATAAGGTGGCCAATTGATTTATTGTCCTAGTTGATTGATTTCAATCAAAAATCTTTGATTAACATTTGGAACAAATGAAAAAAAATTGATTTGGAGGAAAATCCAAATTAGAAATACAAAGAGGACATCAAGTCTGAAGTTGAGATTTTTTGGGTCTATCAAAGGAGGACTTGAGTATTATGAGATGGCTTTTAGTGATGAAATGTCGAGACATTTGTATACTGTCAAAGTGACAATATTGAGATCAACTTGTGTGCAGAGAGCTTGAACATGTTAGCAACGAGTTTTAGTGTCGAGAAAATATGAAAAAAAATCTTTAGCTCATATTGTATCATCAAGATTGTCAATGAATTTGGATAACAAACAAAAATTCAGGACTCAATGATGTCCACAAATAAACGAGTTGCATCAAATGAAAATGAATTCATCATTGTTGGTTGTTTTTTAACCGGTCACAGAGTATCATCTAGAGATGCCTTTAATATATGGAACATTCTGCAATAAGAACAGGCCAAAATGAAGTCGAGTTGTCTACCTCTAGTAAGATGCTTTCCTGGATCCCAAATATCATGATGATGAGGTTGAAGAAACTAAAGATTTCACTAAACCTGAAGCCAAGTCGAAATTGAAGTCATAACCGAAGATGGCAATAATTTTGAGGCTAAAGACATTTCAATGACTGTTGTCTGGAAAAACTGAAATTTTCCTATATATCAGACTCTCATCTTTTTACCAAACCATTAACACTGATACACTTTAGGGCATGAATTTCCTGAATATGCCCATGAAATCCTGTATTTGAATTTCCTTATGGTTGAATATAGTGTGCATTTTGAGTTGGCTTACAATTTGCATTGAAAGATGTCTTATAACAATAAAGAACTACAACCTCAAAAGTGTGGGTAAATTACAAAGTGACTGAATCTACGCCAACCAAATATGAAAGCAAATCGTAATGTTTAGCACAACCTGAAAGTGGGCCATCCGAGAAACAATTATGAAGAAGAAAGAACTTTGGGAATTTTAAAAATATAATGGCATGTATACATGCATGATTTTAAATATATCGTAGGATCGTCAAAGATTAGACTCTTAACATAATTTGCGACAGTATCATTGGGTTAGTCGTAGTAAATTTGGTGACATCCATTTTAGTTTTGATGGTTGAGATTTGTGGCAAGAAAAGGTTTTTCATGTTGTACAAAAAGGTGTGGATGATGAATCAAAAGACAACTGCATAACTTTTTGGGTTAGATGTGGTCTATGAATTCGTTCTCGATATAGTGGTTGAAAAGCAAATGCTTATCTCATTGTGGAGATCATATAGTTGAGGGGAAACTCCGCTATTTTAGGCATTCAATTTTTACATTGAAAGGTTTTCATACTACAAACTGAATGTTTAGATATACAACAGATTCCACAAGATGAGAATTGAAATGTAATATCGCTTCATTCACTAGCATTGAGAATGAGACGACGGAGTGTAGGTTATTTTTTAAAAAAACTTGCAAAGCCATGTTTTTTATGAAGTAACGAAATATGTTTGATATCTGATAGACACGAGGCTATCAAAATTGCGATGAGACGTGAGGATAACAGATGAACGCCACTACATGGATATCATGTGTATTATATGCAAAACATTGCTATAATTTCATTAAGGGGTTTAATAATAAAGGATTCACTGACAAGCTATAAGTATGGGCATGTAATATTATTTTATGATTGATTATTCACTTTCAATCTCAAATTTAAATCCTAATCTCGGGGTTTGGGGTTCTAGGTTTAAGGTTTAGGGTTTGAATTCAAGGTTCAGGGTTCTGAGTTTGGGGTTCATGGTAAAATAATTACCAAAATTATGTGTCAATAACATGAAAAGAAATACACAAAAATTACTATTTTTTTAAATTGGTTGCACAAAAAAAAATGATGTTTGTTTATAATTTAAAAAATTAATTGTTTTAATTAAAGTTAAATCAAGTTGGAGAAGATATTAGATGTAGATGAATGCATAATAATACTTTGTTATCTTTAAAATTTAATGATGTGGCGCTATTTTATTGGTGCCTAAAAACTATAATTTTTAGGATGATTCTAATATAATTTATTTCCTAAGTTTTAAAGTTTAAGACAGAATTTTTTATAAAAATAATAAACATGGGGTATATACAAGGTTTAGGGTGAATTATGGTTAGTTAGTTGGTTTTGGGTATTTCAATAGACTTCTACATTTGTGGGTGTCGAGATTAATTCAAAACTCGATTAATTTAGGTAGTTGAAGATTTTTGAATTTAAATTTGAATTCAATAATATTTAGTTTTGAAAAACATGATTTATATATTTAATAGTTTTAATCAATAAATTTTATCTAGTGAAATTAATTAAAAACGTTATTGCATAAAATGTGTCTAATTAAACTAAAAAATTATACATTATTGATAATTTTAATTAAAAATTATCTAATCAAACTAATAAAACTTATAAAAAATGGTTATTTCTATTTCAAATAAAATTAACTTTGGAATCAATTATTTAATTTATTTGTTGGACGTTTCTTATCATTCTAAGAAAATGCAATTATTATGTATAATAATTAATACGATCTATTTCTCTAATTGATTTATCCATAATTAGTTAAATGTTTTACATGCAATTCATGTAGAGTTGTAGTAAGTTAGTGGAATGATTAATTGAACATATATAATTAGAATTAAAATAATTTGAAACTACAATTAATTGAGAAAAATCATATTTGAACTCAACAAGATGATAATTAAATAAACAAGTGAAAAAAGAAAGAGAGATTAAAATAGAGGTGATCATGGGCCAGGTTGGGTCGTAATAAAATTTCAAGCCCGTTTAAAAGGCTCGAGCCCGGCCTAAAAAATGGGCCTAAAATTTTGTCAAAGCTCGACCTGAATAAAAAAGCTAAAACTTGAGCCCAGCTCACCCGTATTAATTTTTATATAAAAATATAAATTTTAAAAATAAAATACATTAAATACACTAAAAATATTAAAACAAATGTTCCCAACAAATTGAAAATAAATTTTAAAAAAATCTTTATACTTAAATAAAAGCAAATGCTTCTAAAATAGTAGCAAAATTAACAATAAAATAAGAGTTATAGAATATCTAAACAATAATAATAAAACAGTGTTAAAACAGCAGCAAAACACTAGCAGTTTCTTTTTTTTACAAATTTAGGCTAGGCCACTAAAAAAAACTTACCCAAAGTCAAAATTAACCTTATTTTTTTCCCAAACAATTATATATTTACCTAAACTTTTTCATTCTTCGGACCAACTTTTGCGCCAAATTCTAGATTATAACAAGACGAAAGAAGGCTTACTACGAATCCAACCTAGATTGTTTTTGAGTGGACAGCCAATTTGGAAATTAAGTCTGAATGGAGCAAAACAAGATAAATAGTAAAAGAAGTAAGATTTGAAAGTCAAACTTATGAAATCTTTGAACAAAGTAATCCAAAAACTTCAATTATTGAGTGGGTTCCTACAAACATCTATCAAAGGAAGAAGCTTGAGTTCTCTGCAACTTCTGAAAGAACGACTGCCAAGGACTCTATTTATAGGCTACAAATTTAGATAAAATGAAGAGAATTATCTCGTCTTAATCCTTATGTTGGACTGATCACTTTAAATCTACTTATGCAAGTTGTCTTCCTATACCCATTGCATGTGGAGATGATTTTAATTGATATAGAGTTCACCAAGATGTGTTGTACTTCCTTACAGCATGTGCTACCAAAATTTGTTTTATTTTCTTTGGATTGTTGAGAGTTAATCCATGACGAATTCGATCAACCAAGGCTTTTCTCACTTCAATCCAACAAGAGCACGACCTGCAAGACAAAATTAGTCTGTTAATCCAAGAAATCAAATTAAATAAAACCAAGTGTGGCACCATCATGAAAGGCTAAAGTAACCAAGTCAATTTTTTGTTTTCAATCTCCATTATGGTGCCATAAACCATACCCATATGTCCAAGAAGATAGTAATTCCATACTTGGCAAAGTTTACATACCATTGAAATGTTCAAACTCTATACGGATTGTCAGAAAATCACATTCCTAGAAAATAGCTAATTAGGACCCTTTATTGCACAAAAAAGGAAAGTTATCAAATTGAAAAAGTCTAAAAAATAATAATTAAAGGTTGGTGGCTGATAAGATATATTCCGAGAGAATGTAATCTAGTTGTTGACTGTTTAGCTAAGTTGAATTTAGCATGGAGGTCAAACCTATAGGTTATCGATGTCGTACCTAATCAAGTTTTGGGGTTTTTTCAACAAGACAAAGCTACCGGTAATTTCGCTCAATTTAATTTAATGTAATTTTTTTCTTTTGTTTATCACCAAAAAGGTTGCTAAATAAATTTTATAAAAATATAAACTCTAAATTATGGTCTATTAATTAGGTGTTCACATTTCTCAAGAAAAACATACATTCAAATCATTATTGTAAAAAATAAATTTTATCAAAATAAAAAATATTTAAAAAATAAAATATACTAAAAATAAAAGTTTCTAAGTTGAAAATTTTTAAAATTATAACTTTTCAAAAGTGGCAATTTCCTAAAGAGGAAACTTTTCCAAGACTCGGAAATTGGTCTAACAAAAGTCAAACTTGCACTTCTCGACGTCATGGTCATCGTGATCCATTTTTAAGCTAGAAGAAATGAATTCTTGAGCATAAGAAATCAATTTGATTTTCAATTGTCTTGTCTTGCTTCTCGTAATTGATCCAATAGGCAAAGTTATGTTTTGCAACACTGATCCATGACTTACAAGGTTCGTATTATAAAATAACATGTAAATAAGAACTAATTCTTCTTATACCATTAGGAAATCTACTAGTTGAATTACTGATGTGTGTTACTCTCATAGTATATTTAAGATCCTTTAAGGTTAAATTGGTTCACTTAATTTGATCACTCTCATCTCATAATTACCATTGTATCTTTACAAAGAAAATGATCAGTACTTTATACAAATAATGATTAAATCATTGTCCACACAAACTATCCATGGCCATGTTCTATTTGCATAAACCATACAATGCTCCTAAGATTCCACTATTATAAGTGTATCTATGTCATGTATAAATCATAAACCCAATATATCAACTTTGAACTTACTATTTTGAGATGTGTAAATTAGTAATGTATCAAAGTATATAAGATATGCAAATATAGTTATTAACTTAGGATTTAGGTAAGTCATACTATGAACATTACAAGTCCAATTAATCTACGAACATATTTAAGATCCATTCATCTTGCGTACAATCCAATTTTTTGTCAATCCAGACAACTACACCTATATCTCTATCTTAGGAGTCAGTCCAACTTGGATAGCTAAGACAAATTATCTCCCTATTTGTACTTATAGACTAGATAATAGTCCTAAATGAGTCACTTGCTCATTCATGACTCCATGGATGCTATTTAGATTACCTTCTAATAGAAGTTGTTTTCTACATCATAAACGCTTTTTGTCATACAATTTACTATTAGTTAAATCTCAGGTCATTAGTGAACCAATCATTTACTTTTTATACAAAACCATTGAAGATATTCATAAAAAGAGTATTAGAATTAGTTTGTGTGAATTTTTATTAATTCAAAGGGCTTGAAGTATTACAAATAATATATGACAAAGAATTACATTAAAATGCACAAATCCTAACAAGCAGTTTATCATATAAAGTGGAATGTCTTGGACAAAACTGAACTGTCATAAACCTTGGTTAGTAAGATGCAACTCGATGATGTCAAAGCATATAAGGGGCATGCGCATGTTAAAAACATTAGCATGCACATATGCTTCCACGATGCTACGACAATAATCGCCAGGTCTCTATACGACACTCGTACAAACTACAAACAATTAAATTAATATATTCAATTTTGTTGAGGTTAATTTTTATATTAACTAAATAAGAATAAATCATCAAATAAATAAATTATGTGCATATTTATCAATTTTTTATCGTAATAATAGTTCTTATAATTTGTGTGATCTAAATTATTGATCAATTTGTATGGTAAAAAATATTTATTATAAGTATATTAGTAAAACTTTTATAACGTAATACATTTTATATCTTTTATCTTTTAATAAAAGAAAATGTGTGTAGAACATAAACGATGAACGCTAAGCACGATAATCAATACCATCCTACGCTTGTATAATATAATGCAATCATTTATTTCATCAATCTCTCGTTGGGGTGCCTTGCTTAGCATTCTGAATAAGAATACCAAAACTACTAACCCCGATTATATCTTGTGGTCTATTGGAAATTGCATAACAATTGGAAATGTATGCAATGAACTAAATTGTCAGACTTTTCTATCGGTGGTACCCTTTCAGTCGATTAGAGGAAATAAGCTCTATCATGTTGAGTGTTTTAAACTGCAGTTGCATTTCGCTTTCCAAATTGACTCTACAACCACGTAAATTTCACTTGCCTCCCCCTTGTAATTTATCATCCCATTTGAGAATATGCCCAAGCAATCAATAAGTAATTACATCAATTAGAATTCACCATCTCTCATTACCATTCACTGTCAACTGAAAGACTTGTCAATTGTGCTACATCTTTCATTATTATCGTACATCCTCTATATAAAAAAATGGAAAGCATAAGTCTCCAACCTTCATTATTCAGTTAAAGTGGAAAAAAAAGGTGAAGATGCACTTTATCTTTTGCTAATTTGATTACAAATTTTGGGTAAAATTGAATTAATTTTGTTAGCTGATCGAATTCGGTTAATTGGTCGGTTAACAGAATTAATTCAGTTAGGGTCGGTTAATGATTTTTTGAAAGTTCGGTTAGCGGTTAATTAGGTTTAAAATTGGTCAATTAACAGAATTAACAGAATTTAATAAATAATATTATAATATATAAGTATTCAGTCGATTTATTGGTTGGTTAACCGAATTAATTTAGTCGGGGTCGGTTAATAATTTTTTGAAAGTTCGGTTAATGGTTAATTAGGTTCAAAATCGGTCGGTTAACTGAATTAACATAATTTAATAAATAATATTATAATATATAAGTATTCAGTTGATTTGGTTAATTTTTTGGAAATATAAATTAATCGGTCAGTTAAGTTGGTTAATTTTTTTATATGTTTTATACTTGTTTTAACTAAAAATAAAAAATATATATAAATTTCGATTAATTCTTTTAACCGACTGAATTAACCGAAAAAGTTCAGTTCGGTTAATTTTTTTGAAAAAATTTTAACGATTAAGAATTTAAAAATATCGATTAATTCAATTAATAGTAGTTTGAATCAATTAACCGATTCAACACCCCTATCCATCACTATGAATTCACTCATTTGGTGCATGTAAATGTTAGAAACACTTGTAAGTCATTTGTTGTTAAAGGTCTTTTCTAGGTAGGATAGTAGAGGGTATATATGAAAAACCTTGGGGGAGATTACGGGATGAGTCAGGATATTTCAGCATGCATTGACAAGTCCTGTCCAATACCAAATATTTGTGATTATTGATTTTATTTTCAAAGGTTATAAATATAAAGATTGAATTTTTAAATATTATTTTTATTTAAATTCCTCCTTATCTGTAAACTTCCTTTTGAAGCTAAGAAGAAGTGTTTTATTTATTCCAAAAACAGAGTTTCGCCTTTTGGGTTAGGAACACATCGTTGAATATGGAATAAATAAGATTTGTGAGTGGGCAACAATCAGGATCCACTACTCATTGCTTTTATGCATTTTATATCATCACAATGTTTGACTTTAACAAATTAACAACTACAAATTTTAACATACAACTATTTTGGCACACATTATTTGATAACTGATACAAAATTGGAATATCATTTAGATTTGAAATTTTCCAACGAAAATGACAACAACGTGAAAGTTCATATAAAATAAATTAATAATATGTTATAAAACTTTTATTCACGCTATAGGTGTGCGAATAGTCGCTAAAATAAGGGGGGTTTGTATTGTACAAGGTGCGCAGAATTGTTAGAATAGAGTTTCACAGGTGTTGAGCTAATATTTTAATAGAGCGTAGACAACAAGAACTACTTATGTCTCCTCTCCTTGCGTCGGTGCTAAGGAGGTTGGCTCGGTATGGATCTCAGCCATTAAGTTTCCTACTCCTTAGGTGCAAATGGTGGAATAGCGAATGTTAATTGAGAGGACTATTGGAATCAACGTGGAATGACTGTACGAGGCATTCATCCGATTGGAGGTGCTATGAATTGATGGGTGTTGTCAAGAACTCTCCCTTATATATCATTTGAGGGTTGTGTGGGCTCACCTGGTGTGGCGTTAAGGATTCATATTTTTTATCTATCAATGACTTGTATAGATTTACCAATCATTTGCATACTACATTCCATCATACTTTTAAGCTCGAGGTTCTAATCTCAAATTGGATCTTGAAATGCTTATATACAATCAATCATTACCCATTTCTAGTAATCATCAATACATACTAGAAGCATTACTATTTCTTTCATTTGCTCAAAATTTCTCAAAACATAGAGAAGGATCTCATATACACATACGAGAACATAGTACTTCACTTAAAATCTCATTGAACTTTTCAATCCAAATTCTAAACAAAATCTTACAAGGATTTCTCCTACTACCTACTCTAGTTTCAAAGGTGAATAAGTCATAATACTAGGCTTATGTTTCCAACATATTATTTATTTAACAATTTAACAAAATTAAACAAAGTTTACATATAGTATAATCCATCTAAACGTAATAATGAATTTATTCACTTATCTTCTAAGTTGGTAATTTAATCAGACATAAATACACACCTTATCAACAATCATCACTAATATAATTTAAATATATCAACACGAAAATATCATCACAGTCACTTAAACTTATTATACTTTTTTTTATGAAATCAATTATCGATTTAACATACTTTAACACATTCTGCTTACTTTTCCAACTAACACAACCATTAACTCATGTCATTATAGATGAAGTACTTCTTAGCCTAAGTTTACATTTTATGCACCACACATACATTCAAAGATTTCTGAAAGTTTCAATAAGTTCCATTGTGTTTATGATGAGGACGATGTTAGTTTATTGTTATGACTAATTTGAGGACTTATTCAACATTAATAGATAATATTCTCAAGACTTTGGTTGGATATTAATAGATAATGTTGCTAATTGCTTTTATTTTAATGAAAAATTTAATTTAAATTATTTGTGAAAAAAATTAGTATTCAATTAATACGTCACAATTTAATAAGATACCCCAAGTTTGAAAGGACTTACAACCATAACCTTCACCATGAAGTGGGTATTGGTGAGATGAACCTATTCTAAAGGGTAGTCTTTGAATTGAATCATAGTTTAACCTATTTTTGTAATGTTGGAATATTAATAGAGTGTAATTATGTTAATCCAAAGGTTGAGGAAAAAGACATTGACATCAATAAGCAATTAGCATAATCTAAGTACTTAATTAAAAGTTCAAATAGTTGGTCAGAAACAATTGGTCGCCCGTCTGACGTGGCATTAAAATAAGCGAGATGCCTTGCACGTCGAACTTTTCGAAGGCGACGTCGTAAAACTGACCCCTGCTCGACTGCTAAAACATCTGTTCAATTGGGACCCATTCATTTGCCAGCTCATGCTGATGGTTTCAACGTTGGATGCGACTGTTTTGGCTTAATAATACTTATAAAATAATTAATCAATTTAAATGGAAAGATAGAAAGGTTAGAATTTTTTTGTTAAATTAAAAATATGGTTGGTTTTAATTCAATTAGTGAGGGTATTATTGTTAACGTAGGAGGATGTGGGTTTAACTGCGCTTAAGTCCATTATTCTCCTATTTATAGATTAAGAATAAATTATATATAATTTTAAATATTATATCAAAAAAATAGACATAATTAGAATCTATACTCAAATATTAAAAAAAGAAAAGAAAAAAACAGTGTGTATGAAATAAACAGATTAAATCACACAAAAGTCATATCATTAAGTGTGTATGTAATATAGAAATGGTGGAAGATGAAAATTAGATTCATTTGTGTGCTAAATCGTTGATGAACCAATAAATGAGATTTTGGAACAAACATTTCAACGCGCAATCAATGCCTGTAAGTTAATTAATCCCTTGACCGTATTTTTTATTATAATTTGTATACCAATGCCACAGCTGCTGAGTGCTGGATTTCCTGTTCCATTATATATCTTTTTCTGTTGCTATCTTGAATATAACAGATCATTATTCTTAATAAAATCATGAAATTAAATAATATTAATTCATAAATTCTAAGCTCAGAATTTTCTATAACTATTATCATTTTTTAATTTAATATAATAATTTAAAAAATAATGGTCAAATTTCAATTCATTTGGTAAAAATAGGCATTAATATAAATTTAGTCTTTAATATTTATATATTTTTTATCAATTTAGTCTTTATTTTTTTATAGCTAAATTTGGCTTTCAACCTTTTTGAAAGAGTCAAATTTGATCATTAATATTTGAGAAGAGTCGATTTGTTTTTTTAAATCAAATATTAACTAAAATATTAAAATTTTAAACATAGAAGCACATGACAATCCATGTATACTTCTTCTTCTTTTTTTGATGAAATATTTTTATACTTTTTAAATTATTTGTTGATGTGGCATATACGAAAAATAGTGTCATATCAGTATGAAGTACATGTAGACTGTCATGTGCATTGTCACACCAATATAATTACAAAAATTTAATGGTTTAATCAGTATTTCCGTTAAAAAAATTTGACACTTTTCAAAAGGTTAATAATAAAATTTAACTAAGAAAAAAAAAGGAATAAAAACTAAAATTAACAAAAAAATATATAAATATTGAGAACTAAATTTATGATTGTCCTAAAAATAAAACATACATACAAGTAAAGAGAATATGTGTAAAAGATAGTATGAAATAAAAGTTTATAGAAGTAGAGAATCCTTGTCAAATACTCTTATAAAATTATTAAATTTCATGCTAAAATATGTTTTATATTGGTTAAAATATGATGTTTTAATCAAATTTGAGATTTTTTTATGTATTTAAAAAGTTAAATATTAAATACTTTTATTTTTTTAATTTAAAAACATTAATCCAGTCATTAACATTGTTTGTATTTTCAGTAAAAAATTATCAGCTTCGCATATTAATTAAGTTGATTTTATATGACGTGATATATGATTAATGGAAAAGAAACATAGTAAGTTGATAAATTTTGACAAAAATTATCGACAATGACGATGATGATTAGACGAGCAATTTTAAATTAAAAACATAAAATGATTGAATTTTTAACTTTTAAAATATAAAAATTAAATCTTAAATTATATAGAAATATGGAGGTTATTAACGTATCTTAACATTTTATATTTTATGCTATAAATTCGCTTTAATTTTTTTTTGATAAATTCGCTTTAATTTTAATTCAAAGTTTATATTACTTCACATCAAATTTTATTAATAATATAGGTATCAATTAATTTGGCAGAGGTCAATGGTGATGATATATAAAAATGACAGAGTTTAAAATAAACAAAAGATAAATTCTACTATTAACCCCTATACTATACGTAGGTCGTGGGTTTAGTATATGTACTTTAATTTAGTCTTATTTTTAGTTTATATACTTTTGAATTAGTCAATTTTAGTTCCTATATTTTTTGAATTTTGAAATTTCATTCATTATCCAAATGATAACAGTTAAATCTATTTAGTTAGATTATTTTATTAGTCCTATACTATATGTAAAATTGTAGATCTAGTCAGTGTTCCTCAATTTGATCGTTCTTAGTCTCTATATGATTTAGAATTTTGAAGTTTCAATATTGATGCAAATGACAGTTGTTAAATCTATCAAGTAACTCTTTTTTGAGTAATATGTGAAAATAGTAAGCTAATACAACATTACACATGTGATAATATCATAACTCAATGAATTTAATAGATATTGTTGGTCAGGATTGAAATTTTAAAAGTAGAAAAAGTACAAGGATTAAAAATTATCAAATTAAAGTACAAAAACTAAATTAAAACTTATGCATAGTATAGAATTTGATTGCAGATGATATGGATGATCCTTGGACCATTACGGGTGATTCCAATGTTATTCTAAGTGCCTCAGATTGTCCAATACTGATTAAGACTGAGGTGGATATTAGGAGAGCGGAGAGATCGTTTTGCTTCTTTAAAGGGTGGCTACACCATAATCATTTTAAGGATTTTGTTAAAGAAGTGTGGAAATGGGATTCAAATAGTAAGAGTATTATATATCATTTTACTGATACAATCAAAACTTGGAACGAGGAAGTGCTTGGTAACATTTTCAAAATAAAGAAGAGATTAATAACAAGATTGAAAGGAATCTAAAGAGCCTTGGAAGTTCACAATTCGAGGAACCTTGTGGAGTTGAAAATGCAACTCAATGCAAATCTAGAAGCAATTCTAGACTACGAAGAAACTCCATGAAAGCAAAAGTTGAAATGTGAGTGGATTAATAAAGGGGGGCAAAGGTATAATGAGGAGAAATGTAACACCCCTCACTCGTTTCCGTCACTAGAATCGATTACGGGATGTTATAGTAAATAACAGAACAAGAATATGAGATTTCAAATCGAGAATTGATCACAACAATCTTTGAATCTCAAACAATAATACAATTCATGCTTTGCATACAAGTTTGGGCTTAAATCGAGCTTAATAAAACTCAAAAACCATTTCAGAATCAATCAATGACCGATTTGAAACTTTTCATAAAAGAAAGGCAAAAGTGCAAATCATGTGTCATATAGTCGTGTGACTAGGCCATGTAATCAACTATGATCGTGTGGTACAAATTTTACCAAAACTATAGTACTCACAAGGGCATGTGGCCATATTGTGTGTGGCACACGCCTGTGTGCTAGCCCGTGTTAAACATACATGTGTCTTTCTAATTGCCGAACTTGTGCCAAACAACCTATAATTCAAGTATTATTTACATGGCCACAAAACTCGCATAACATTCAACTTACATTTATGCCAAAATATGAAACTAACCAACCACAATACCATTCATCCATATCACCTAAGATTTTCCTTTTAACAAGTTTAAGAGCTTGTGCATTCAACAACTAGACACACAAAACATATTCTTTAACTTAACATTCTCAACTCTACTCAATACATTCCATTAATCCATTTTCTAATATTCTAACCAATATGCCTCAATGACACCATTTCACAACAACATGATATGCATATAATACATACCATCAATTGTTCTAATGACTTTCAAGTATAACATACCATTCCATTCTATCAATTCATGGATAATATGCATACATTCCAACCATTCATCACTAGCTTGATAAAACATACCAAAATCAACATAAAACAAGTGGTTCATAATCATTCTCAATCCATGCATTTTTATACATATTTAGAACACATATATACACATTTACAATACCTTAAAACAAGAAATT
The DNA here is from genome assembly GCA_005393395.2 of Gossypium australe. Taxonomy (NCBI): domain Eukaryota; kingdom Viridiplantae; phylum Streptophyta; class Magnoliopsida; order Malvales; family Malvaceae; genus Gossypium; species Gossypium australe. The sequence goes on from SMMG02000173.1 coordinate 206,302, forward strand.
CACACGATTCATATCATTTTCTCAGAATACAACTTCAGTACCATTTAGCCTCTATACATGCCACATAACTAATAAAGGACAATTCAAAAGAACTACCGAGACAAATGTTGGATAGTGTGAGTTTTGAAGAGATCCGATAGTCTTGTTCCGCAAAACGTCAACTATAAGATACTGAAAACAAAATCAAGTAAGCTTTACGAAAGCTTAGTAAGTTCATATGAAAACATATATATTAACTTACCTTATCAACCAAAAATACAGTTATATAACTAAGTATTCATGGCATATTCAATCCTAACATTTCATTTCACAAGAAACAGACGAGTCTTTCACAAATTCATGTAATAGGACAATCGATGTAACATTTCATTCAATTCAATCTAAGTACTCAAACTCATTCATATTAACAAGTCACTCATCTCTTTTATTTAAACATGTCAGCCCGATGAACAATAGTAAAAAGTTCGGTTACACATGTTACAATATCGAGAAACAGTTAGGTGTTAAGCATGGTACGAAAGTGCGTACTAGAGCACCGAAGTGCTTGTCAAGTCACCTGAGTGAATAACAAGGCAAAGTCGGGGCATCGTAATGCAAATAGGAGCATAAATATGCTATCAAGAGCATTGTAGTGCTAACAAGAACACAAATGTGCTATCAGGAGCACTGTTGTGTTAGCTGGAGTACGAAAGTACTATTAGGAGCACTTATTCAGGATTCAGGACATTCATGTTATCACTACATTTCCAATAACTAAAAAATGTATAAGATTCATCTCCATATCGTGTAATACTCTACATAGGGTTTAGTTATCATGTACATATCTAATTACTTTTCAATTGAGTCAAAACTTAACTTTCATATCAATGCTATTTCATTCAAGATTCATTAACTATATACAAGTATTCATAATGTAATTGATCAAAATTTATAATGATCATTAGTCGTACGAACTTACCTAAGACAATCAGCTAACGAACTGAAACATAGGGACAGTTCTACAGTTTTCTCCTTTCCCCAGTTATCAACAAATTGACCTATATAATAGTTAAAATTCAAATTATAAATTCCAAATGCATTAAGACACTCAAATGCATGCATTTAACCTTTTAATTTCATTTTACATTATTTCCTTAAAATTTTCATTTTATTCAATTTAGACCCTAAAATCGAAACAAACATAACTTTCACAATTGAACTTCATTTTTCATTCCAATTTCAATTATATCCTTATACAACCCTCTAAATGCTAAATTTACAGAATTTTTGTGTCATTTTTTTATATTTACTAATTAGTCCCTGTATGCAAAACCAACAAAATTAACTTAACAAAATAGTCCTAAAACATTTCCAAGCTTCAAAACCTTCCATTAATCATCCAAAAAGCTTCAAAAACAACAATAGAAAATTTTAAAATCTTTAAAAATTTTGAAAATGAAGGTACAGTTTAGCTAGATTAAGTTACAACGATCTCAAAAACATAAAATTTACGAAAAAACAGGCATCCGGAGGATTTACATGCAAGGAAAGAAGCTTGGTTGATTCTCCCCTCACTTAAAAATGGTGATTTTCGATTGTAAGAAAAAAATGGAGAAGATGAAGACTTTTCCTCACTTTAAGTTTTAACATTTAATTTAATTATTAATTTACCCTTATAATTAACTCATAATTTCTACCCAAAACATGCTTAAACTATCCATTATAAAAAAGGTAGGTTTAATTTCCTTTTAAATCCTCAAAAATTTATTAATTAAGCATTTTAACTAATAAAAATCAATATTGATTAACTTTTACAATTTTTACGATTTAATCCTTTTTTCTTAATTAACTATTTAAACACCAAAATTTCCGAACCCAACCTCAATTCACCTATATAATAGGTCTATAAATATTCAATGGAAATGTTTACAAGCTCGGTTTACAAAAATGAGGTTCGGATAACTCATTTTCCAAAATCACTAACTTTCAGTACGAACTATTGGTATGTACCTAACTGACCAATTAACAATTCTATCAAATCATGATTCACTGTATTACTAGATTTGACTCATAAATATTAAATAATAATATTAGCAGACTCATTGATTAGAATTGTGGTCTTGGAACCACTGTTTCCGACACTACTAAAAAACAGATTGTTACAAGAAAGCGTATAAAAACTCTTAATCTAGAGAATAGAGATCAATGTTTTGATTATGAGACATTAAAATTAAAGGCAATACATTTTTTAGTACTTTATATGCTGATAAGGGTGGGTCATTGTCCGATTTCTTATTAAAGATCATTTTTCACGGTTGGGAGCATCTAATTTAGCTATGCTTAATCCAGTTATCTTAGACGAAGAAATAAAGCATGATTTGTTTACGATAGATCCTTTAAAGGAACCCAAAATTAAAGGGCTACGTGCACATTTCTTTTCAAGCCAGTGAGACGTGGTAGGTCCGGTAGTGTGTATGTAACAGCTTGATTTTCAATGGTGCTAAAAAAGGTAATTTTGGAACCCTAATTCTGTAGACCGGGTCCATAAATATTAAGTTTGAATATTTACGGACTTGGTGTAAAAAATATATTAAAGTTTTGTCCAGTAAGTTTGTAGAATTAATAGTCAATTTTAGTACAATGACTAAATTGTAAAAGTCTCACCACTATAGGTTTTTAATTGACCAAATTTAAGGGCTACGTGCACGTTTCTTTTCAAGCCAGTGAGACGTGGTAGGTCCGGCAGTGTGTATGTAACAGCCCGATTTTCAATTGTGCTAGAAAAGGAGATTATTGAACCCCATTTCCGTAAACTATGCCCATAAATATTAATATGAATATTTACGGACTTGGTGTAAAAAATATATTAAAGTTTTGTCCAATAATTTTGTAGAATTAATAGGTAATTTTAATACAAAGACTAAATTGTAAAAGTCTTATCGTTATAGGCTTTTAATTGGCCAAAGGCTTAGGGACTTAAATTGCAATTAGATAAAGGTTTAAAATGGTAATTAAACCATTTTTCAGTAGTAGTTTGTGGATGGTGGCGACTTAAGCAAATTAAACATGATTAGCTTAATTAAACCAAGTTATTTAAGTTTTAATCATGGTATTAAAGAACAATTTAGTGGAGTTGTCATCACTTTCATCTCCTTCACCGTCCAATTTTGAAGCTTTAGCATTTGGCCCTTGATTGGTAAGCTTTTCCAAACCCTTTTCTTATAATTTATATGTTTTTGATGTCATGGGAGCTTGATTTAGCTAGCTCATATACCAATTTGCGAAATTATTATAGTTTTTGAAAGCTTCCTTTGTTGATTTCTTAAAGAAATTGGTGTTAAATTGATATATTTTAAGCTTAGATTATGAAAAAGGACTAAATTATAAATTTTAATTATTAGTTTTGCATATAAGAACTAAATTGAATAAAATATGATTTTTTTGTGATATTTCAATAAAAATAGATAATAGAGAGTCCATAAAGGATGTAATTGAATTTGATTTTTAAACTGAGGCTTAAAATTAAAATTTATGGTTATTTCAATTTTAGGGACTAAATTGAATAAAATATAAAATTTTAGAGATATAAAAAATATATATATATATATAGGTTCATGCATATCATGGCATAATATAAAAATGTTTGGTATTGATGATTTGTCCAAAATAACTGTTTAGATCAATAATTGGATCAAACCTGAGATAAACGGGGGAAAACCAAAATTTTCGATTAGTCCCTGAAGATTTAGCTTGTTTTTTGTTCTGACCAGCTAAGTTCATATCATCTTTATAACTTAGATTGAATGTATTTTAATTATATGTATGTATGCTTGATTATAAATTAAATTGGTTGTGAATTGGTACAAAAGGTGATAAATGGACTAAATTGAAAAGTGGTGATTATATGTGAAATAGATGCTTGTGTGAACTTAGAAAAGGTTAGGATACGATTGGCATGCCAATAGGGCTTTGTGCGTGCTTGTACGAGATTGATTACAGATATTACCGAGGTCCAACATTTGTTGTGGATACTTTAATACATGTGACACAGGTTTAGCTCAGACTAGTAAACTGATGTCATTTTAAAGGTTTAACCCACACGGGTAAGTTGACATGTATATATATATTCAACTTGGACAAGTAATTGGGTGTGTCGTTACAAAGGTTTAGCTCGGATGGGTAACCTGACACAGATATATTCAGCTCAGACAAGCAATTGGTGTGATGTAGATATATTTGTATCCGAGTTCGTTTACTAGGGTTCATAGGATGAGACAAATTATATAAATCAAGAAATTGAAATTAGATGAAGTGGATTTGAAGTTCAAATGAATGAATTGAGTACAATGCTTAAATATGTATGTGATTGTGGTACTCTTGGAATGAATAAGATTTTGAGATTGATTATTTAAAATAGTATGTTTTAGTTTGTTATATAAGTGTGATATCATATAATTTGAATATAAGATTGTGCTCACCTTATTGATGTGTGATTTGCCATGTCTAGCCAACCTATGCTAAGCTATGTAGTTTATTTTTACTTAATAGAAAGATAAGGTAAGTTTTGTTTAATGCATATTAACTTACTAAGCTTTTTATATGTTTACCTAGTTGTTTTCTCTTTTCCTTGTAGATTGTTACCTTATGGAACATGTGAAGTCGGATTGTCTCAAAGCTCACACTATACCTAATTCTAGAGCTATTTGGTCATTTTGAGTCAAGAGTTGTGGCATATATATAGGTGACATTAAGTGTCTTAGTATGTGAATGTGTTTACTTGTGGCAAGTTTGTTTTAACCATTACCTATCATGTTGAATTAGTGTTTTGGATATGCTTAATGCTTATATGTCATAGAAATACATGTGTGTTCATATGCATTTATAATGAAAGTGAAATGGTATGTTCCAAGATGGTTTGGCATAGGTAAGATTGGTAATTATAGGTAAATTTTAAAACTAATCATAGGAATTCACATTGTATCTATTTATTCGTTGGTGTCAAGTGAGCGTGTGAATTGAATAGTGTTAAAATTTTGGACCGTATGGATACACAACAACATAGTGTATCAAATTGGACATTTTATTTGTACAAGTACTACATTACACATTAGGTAAAAGTCTAGGGGCCAACTAAAAATAAAATATGCATTTTTTTGGATAGAAGGAATCTAGGGCTCAAGTTCGACTAAACCTGATCATGGGTCGGGCCATTTGTCTCGGTCCGAATGTCTGTTTGAAAAGTGGGGGGTTTAGGCAAAAAAAAAGGCCCGAAAAATGGGTTTGGGCAAAAAAAGATAGACCCATTTTCTAAACAGGCCGAGCCTTGGGTAAGCTTTTTTGGCCTGGGGTTGACCTGAATTTGAAAAAAACAAGTATTACTTTTTTATGCTGTTTTGTCACTGTTTTGGTGTCGTTTTGCTCTTATATTGTTACTATTTTATTGTTATTATTTTGATATTGTATAACTCTTGTTTTATTGTCAATTTGTTGGGAAACATTTATTTTAATGTTTTTAGTGTATTTGATGTATTGTATTTTGAAACGGGTGGGCTGGACTCAGGTTTTAGTATTTTTATCTGGGCCGGACTTGGGCAATATATTAAGTCCACCTTTCGGGCCGAATCGGTCCTGGTCTTAAAATTCTATTGAGGCCCGATCTGGCCCATAATCACCTCTAAGTTCGACTCCAAACTCGAGCTTCAACGATATATATTATAAATTATAAATATAGTTTAGAAATTTTGAAAAATATTAAATTAAATTGATTTTTTACCAGGTTTAAAAATTGAAAAATTGATAACTAATAAAACTAACGAGTAAGATGGATCTTACACTTAGAAAACCGTCCAAATCATTCAAATTGAGACAAATCAAACCAAATTAGTTGGGTTTGTCGGTTTAAACCAACATAAGCTCTCTCTTCGTGAACATAGGTTTCGGTTGAAAAAAGAAGGGAAAACTAAGGTTAATATTATATATACAATAATGAAATTGTAAGTTAATATTATAAAAAATATTTTTTAAAAAATAAAAGTTCGATTAGACTATTGAGCCATTTGAAACGGGTATTATAATACTCGAATTTGATATGATTAATAATTCGAGTTGCTCAAACTTGAATTTATAATTACTAGATTAAATTTTGGCTCAAATAACCTACAAGAAGCCTTGGCGCTGTGCACTCATAACAAGTAATCTGCTTTTGTAGGTAAGCTACTAAAGAAATTCTGGGGTGCATTTAGCACATCTTTTCCTAAAAATGGAGGTTTCATTACATAAAATCCTCCAAAAATAAGGAAAACCTTAAGAGTAATTAAATAATATAACATGAAGGATCCGACAAGACAACAAACAAGGAACATCACTATGATTCTTGGGTCATGGCAGTTTAGATGTAATTGTATTATTACTTTTTTTTTATATACTACTTTAGCAAATATAAAACTAAAAATAAAACAGCAACCTAATTATGTTTTTTTCATTCATTCAAGGCCTTTTATTATAATTTCATTCATAGGCGATGATCATCGTTCTTCATGGCGCATCTCTCTACGCAAGTATTGACGCAGCCTGTAACTTCCTTTGCAGCTAACAAAACCAAACAAGCCGTTAAGTTAATAAACATACTTACTTACTATCAAATATTAATATAAAAAGAAAAAAAGAAGAAGAAAAACTACCAGGCATCCTCCCTTGGCTGCTTAGCCTCGAACACATAGTGGTGGCACACCCAAATATGCAAATTCCAAAGCTGCTCGTGAGGTGGGTTTCATCCAGAGTCTCCACTAGTGCTGCCGACACCAGGCAATGTTGAATACAATCCTCAAGGGAAGTTCCGTTGGCAACACAGGTAGTTAAGCGAAACGTATACTTTAACCCAATCGGGACGAGTGCTGTAACATCTTGACGTGAGGGACTAACAAGGATCCCTAACAGCAAACAGAACATCAACACCCTTGATTTCTCCCCTATTATGTATATTTATTTGTTGATGATTGTTTTGCATTGCTTGAGATATGGTTTATATAGGCTTTGTGTGGGAGATTGTCATGCCAAAATGCCAAACTGCCCTACCAAACAAAATTAGATTGAATGTAAAATTAAGATGGCAGACTATCATGCCAAAATTTAATTGAATGCAAAATTAAGAGAACATTTCTATAAGTAATCAAAGTAAGATGAAATGAATTTGTCATGCCAAACTACATTGAAAATGCATTAATATCTTATCCTTTTTTTAGAATTCTTCCTAACTATCCCAAATATTCTTTTCCCTCTTATTGTCAATATTCTTTCTCATGGAAGAGGTTGGTTGTTTTCGGAAAGTATTATCATATTTAGTGGCATGGTGAATTGATGTTACAATATTTGATTAAAATGAGATAAACGCTTACAATGAGAAAAGGAAGCAACAACTAAGAGTAATGTAGTGTCGAAAAGAGCACCATCAATATCCACACAGTATATGTCCTAAAAAAACAGAATACTATGTTACTTCCATACTCAATGAGAACAAATGCACCATGGTATCACTTGAATTTCCATATCAACTTGCATAAACACTAGGTGGCTTATGTTCAAACTCTTACACAATTTGAAAGTCCTAAGACGGATTGCCATGCCAAAATGCCAAACTGCCCTGCCAAACAAAATTAGATTGATGTAAACTTAATATGCCAAACTATCATGCCAAAATTTAATTGAATGCAAAAATAAAAGAACATGTCTATAAGTAATCAAAGTAAGATGAAATGGATTTGTCATTCCAAACTACATGGAAAATGCTTTAATGTCTTGTCATTTTTTTTAGAATTCTTCATAACAATCCAAATTCTTCCTAACCATTCCAAATATTCTTTTCCCTCTGATTGTCAATATTCTTTCCTATGGAAGAGGTTGGTTGTTTTCGACAAGTATTATCATATTTAATGGCACTAGGAATTGATGTTACAATATTTGATGAAAATGAGAGAAACACTTACAATGAGAAAAGGTAGCAACAACTGAGAGTAATGTAGTGTCGAAAAGAGCACTATCATCATCCACACAGTACATGTCCTGAAAAAACATAATAATATGTTACTTCCATACTCGAGGAGAACAAAGGCACTATGGTATCACTTGAATTTCCATATCAACTTGCGTAAACACTAGATGGCTTATGTTCAAACTCTTACACAATTTGAAAGTCCTAAGACGGATTGCCATGCCAAAATGCCAAACTGCCCTGCCAAACAAAATTAGATTGAATGTAAAATTAAGATGCCAAACTATCATGCCAAAATTTAATTGAATGCAAAATTAAGATAACATTTCTATAAGTAATCAAAGTAAGATGAAATGGATTTGTCATGCCAAACTACATGGAAAATGCTTTAATGTCTTGTCATTTTTTTAGAATTCTTCATAACAATCCAAATTCTTCATAACCATCCCAAATATTCTTTTCCCTCTAATTGTCAATATTCTTTCTCATGGAAGAATTTGGTTGTTTTCGGCAAGTATTATCATATTTAGTGGCATGGTGAATTGATGTTACAATATTTGATGAAAATGAGAGAAACGCTTACAATAAGAAAATGCAGCAATAGCTGAGAGTAATGCAGTGTCGAAAAGAGCACCATCAGCATCCACTGATAATACTCTAGAACGTCATATTTTTATGTGCTAATTGCATATTTATTTTGAGTATGATTCTACTAATTTGGGCTATTTATGGTCTTTTATCTTGTAGGGACTAAATTGGAGGCAAAAGCGAAATTAGGGGCCAAAAGTGTGAATTTAAAGATAAAATGGGCCAATGTGCTACATAGGAAAAAGTTGGTGCCAAAAGTGCAAGCATGAAGGATACAAGGGTTGAAATGCAAAAAGAAGAGTTTTTATTCTATTAGACTCTATTTTAATTATATTAGGATAATTAATATTTGAGATAATTATTAGGGATTATCTAATTTTAGGATTTACTTTATTTATCTTTATTTATCTTTGATTATTTGTATTTATCTTTTGGGAGTTTAAGTAGGATTAGACTATCTCCCCTAGCACTATAAATAGGAGGAGAGGTGACTCAAATTGATGTTCTTCTTTTTCTGAAAAAAAATACTAGTCTTTTGTTCTTTCCATATTTTCCTTTAATAAAATTTCCTTTTCTATTTTTATAATTATTTCCTTTTACATCCCATCCATGAGCCACTAAAATCCATCTAGTCAAAGGTTGCCGAAAATCCCTAAAAAGGGTTCTTGAGGTTTAGAATTCGTACTTAGCCTTCTCAACAGGGTATTCATCGTTTTTTCGTATTACGGGGCTGACGCTTCTATCCATGCCCCTTAAAAAGTGATCTTTTCAACGTGTGCAAGGAACGGTCGCTTTGTATATTTTGAGAAGGTTGCACAGTCGGTTCGTTAGCTTACTGCGTTAGAGGTTGGCGAGCCCAAGAGACAAAATGGCGTGGGATTCGCCATTGAGAAACGTTGAACTAGCATAGATGATCCCACAAGAGCGATTGTTGGCTAGAGTCAGATTCCACCAAATTGAAGACTAAATCCTTGGAGCTGGTGGTCGTAGACGTCCTCTTCCACTATAACTGGCTTATTCGGGCTGAGAAGGATCATCTAAAAACCAAGGATTGAACCCAAGGCGGATCGAGGCAACTGGAGGCTGGAATTTCTTCACATAAGAAACTTTCTCTAAACTTTTTTTTTATTTTCCTCATTTTAATTTTCGCAATTTATTCTCGTAATTTCAATTCACTTTAAGTTCTGTTTTTTTTTATTTTTCCAGCTTGAAACTATTAATTCTGTTTTTTTTTCCAGGAACGCAAGTTTTCTTGGTCAAGAAATTGTCCAGGATTTCGAGAAACAAACATTCGTATAATTCGGTCCCTGAGGAATCGACCCTACTTCCCCTTTACTGTTATTTTTACTATTTTACAAGGAATATGATATATTTGGTGCTTTCAACGACGCATCATCCATACAGTATATGTCCCAAAAAAATAGAATACTATGTTACTTCCATACTCAATGAGAACAAAGGCACCATGGTATCACTTGAATTTCCATATCAACTTGCATAAACACTTGATGGCTTATGTTCAAACTCTTACACAATATGAAAGTCCTAGGTCGGATAATTAAGACATTTTAAAACCACAATCACGTACCAAATAGTAGTTAGTGGATGGTGGTGACCTAAGCTAATTAAATATGATTAGCTTAATTAAACTAAGTTAATTAAGTTTTAATCATGATATAAAAGAACAAATTAGTGGAGTTGTCATCACTTTCATCTCCTTCACCATCCAATTTTGAAGCTTTAGCATTTGGCCCTTGATTGGTAAGCTTTTCCAAGCCATTTTCTTATAATATCTATGTTTCTGATGTCATGGGAGCTTGATTTAGCTAGTCCATGCACCAATTTGCAAAATTATTATAGATTTTGAAAGTTTCCTTTGTTGATTTCTTGAAGAAATTGGTGTTAAATTGATATATTTTAAGCTTACATAATGAAAAAAAGACTAGATTGTAAAGTTTAATTATTAGTTTTGAATATAAGGACTAAAGTGAATAAAATATAATTTTTTGTGAAATTTCAGTAAAAATAGGTAATAAAGAGTCCATAAGGGATGTAATTGAATTTGATTTTTAAATTGAAGCTTAAAATTAAAATTTATGGTTATTTCAATTTTAGGGACTAAATTGAATAAAATAAAAAAATTTTGGAGATATAAAAAAATAAATTATATAGGTTCATACATATCATGACACAAGATAAAAATGTTTGGTATTGATGATTTGTCTAAAATAATTGTTTAGATCAATAATTGGATCAAACCTGAGATAAACGGGGAAAAACCAAAATTTTTTATTAGTCCTTGAAGATTCAGCTTGTTTTCTGTTCTGACCATCTAAGTTCATATGGTATTTATAACTTAGATTGTATGTATTTTAATTATATGTATGTATGCTTGATTGTAAATTAAATTGGTTGTGAATTGGTACAAAAGGTGATAAATGGACTAAATTGAAAAGTGGTGATTATATGTGAAATAGATGCTTGTGTGAACTTAGAAAAGGTTTGGATACGATTGGCATGCCAATAGGGCTTTGTGCGTGCTTGTACGAGATTGATTACAGATATTACCGAGGTCCGACATTTGTTGTGGATACTTTAATACATGTGACACAAGTTTAGCTCAGACTAGTAAACTGATGTCATTTTAAAGGTTTAACCCACACGGGTAAGTTGACATGTATATATATATTCAACTTGGACAAGTAATTGGGTGTGTTGTTACAAAGGTTTAGCTCGGATGGGTAACCTAACATAGATATATTCAGCTCAGACAAGCAATTGGTGTGATGTAGATATATTTGTATCCGAGTTCGTTTACTATGGTTCATCGGATGAGACATATTATATAAATCAAGAAATAGAAATTAGATGAAGTGGATTTGAAGTTCAAATGAATGAATTGAGTACAATGCTTAAATATGTATGTGATTGTGGTACTCTTGGAATGAATAAGATTTTGAGATTGATTATTTAAAACGGGATGTTTTAGTTTGTTATATAATTATGATATCATATAATTTGAATATAAGATTGTGGTCACCTTATTGATGTGTGATTTTCCATGTTTAGCCAACCTATGCTAAGCTATGTAGTTTACTTTTACTTAATAGAAAGATAAGGTAAGTTTTGTTTAATGCATATGAACTTACTAAGCATTTTATATGTTGACCTAGTTGTTTTCTCTTTTCCTTGTAGATTGTTACCTTGTGGAACATGTAAAGTTGGATTGTCTCGAATGTCACACTATCCCTAATTTGGTAGCTATTTGGTCATTTTTGAGTCAAGAGTTGTGGCATGTATATAGGTCACATTAAGTGTCTTAGTATGTGAATGTGTTTACTTGTGGCAAGTTTGTTTTAACCATTACCTATCATGTTGAATTGGTGTTTTGGATATGCTTAATGCTTATATGTCATAGAAATGCATGTGTGTTCATATGTATTTATAATGAAAGTGAAATGGTATGCTCCAAGATGGTTTGGCATAGGTAAAATTGGTAAATTGAATGATTTAGTAGGTATGCCTTAATGATATTGAAATGCTTAATATTAATTGATGTTTAAGTAGTGAATGCCTTGATGAAAAGTTGAATATGAGCATTGAGATTGTTTGGTATGATTTTAGGCATGTTTTGAATCAAGTGAAGTTAATTCTTGATGCATATATTGAACGGTTTGATTGGAAACTTTGAATTAGGTATCAAATGGTTCATTTTTACCAAAAACAAGGTCCACGTCCCCACGCCAACTTACTTCGTTGCAACATTGATCGACAGTAAGTGACGTCGAGTGGCTTAACGTCGTGACGTGACATACTATTTTGGCGATGTCCCAACGTAGAATAGATGACGTCAGACGTCAGTTTTGAACTTTTAAAACTTTGCAATTTGGTCATGTTTAGTACTCGAGTTGACAAAAGAGCTTTAGTAAGCTCGATTAAGACTTAGAATTGATTGTTTATCATAATTTTGAATGTAATTAACTTTTGGTTACGTGTGTAAGTGATTATATGTTGTCCAATTGACTGTAGTTTCTTTAGCAGCCAATGTAGCATTCTGTAGCTCGGAAGTGGTGATCGGGTCAGGCGAGGGGTGTTACAGTGTAAGATTGTTGCAAATACTTTCCAAGGCAAGCAATTTGATTCGAGCCTCAATAAGACTCTCCTAGTATCAATGTAAAATATGTGGAAATATTCAAGAGTTTAATTTACATGTCGTGAGAGATTACTGAACATTGAAACAAGTTAGGAAGAAACTAGTGCTTGTGCTTTACATTCTAAGTTTTTTCTTCTCTCCTACTTGGGTACTAGCATGTTGAGAATATTAGAACTAATTTTAAGTGGTCTGATGAGGTTAGCTAGAATATACTATTTAGTATAGTATGTTGCCAACTTTGGCTAACTAGTAACAAGTTGGTCTTTAGTTATGTTGGTCTTTAGTTATGGTGGTTTTTATGATATGGAGATTATATTAAAATATCTTGTTTTAGCTATCATTTTTTTTTTTACAAAATAGGGACAAAAGCAAGCATCAAAGGTCAGTGACACAAACTAGATGGCATGCACCAATTAAAAGTTGGATAAATGTGAATATAGATAGACTTTCAAAACAAGCTTAACTAAAGGTGTTATGGGGGTGTTGAGGGATTGTATGGACGGTGGTTAGGTGGCTTTAGTTGAATCTTGGGATTATGTTTTGTAACACAAGCAAAAGTTCGAGCTATATTCGACAGTCTGATGATTGCTTAGAGAAGTGGTTACTATAATGTCATCATTGAGAATGATAGCTTGTCCATAATTCACCTTCTTAATGAGAAGCACGCAAAGGGATGGAATGGGACTTTGGTTGGAGCTAAGAAGTAGGGACTGGAAAACTAAGGTGCAACATGTTTATTGTGAAGGCAATGCAACAACTAACTTCAAGGCGAGTTATACGATCAATAAGAAATCAAGCCCGTACGAGTTTTCGCTTCCACCACAAGGGATAGGTTGAATCTTAATGGGGGATTCAATAGGTATTACATATGATAATGATGTAATAAGTTTGTTTAGGACTTTTACCCTTTTTTTGTTACCTACATGTAATAAATGTGTTTATCAATTTCATGGATGTTTATATATATTCATAATGACTGAAATTAAAAGTACAACACTTTATTAACAAATTATATCAATAAAATAAGTGTATTATTCTAAAGGCATGATGATCAATTTAACCCTCAACATTTAAATCTTTTGTCAATTTTGTCATTATTCTTTTTTTGAATAAATTTAGTCGTTAACCTATAAAAAAGGAGTCAAGTCACTTTTTTTCTACAAATATGCTGACTAAAACATTTTTTAAACGATGTTGTCCTAGTAATCGGCTTGGTAATCCACATATACTTCATTCTAACATAATACTATTTTTTATGTCACATCAACAAATAATTTAAAAATTATACAAATATTCAAAAAATAAAAAAGATTCAATATATATATATATATGTATATAAAAGTTCATAAAAATTCAAAAAGATTAACATGAAACACACATGACTTGTCAAACGGACTACCATGTCTAAAAAATTAATGTTTTAGTCAATATTTCCGTTTAAAAACCAATTCAACTCTTTTTGAAAGATTAATGATCAAATTTAACTTCTTTTTTTTTAAAAAAAGTTGAGAACCAAATTTAACTCGAAATAATAATAAAAATCAAATTAACAAAAAATAAAAACATTAAAAGTTAAATTTATCATTATTTCTATTCTGAAAAACAAATCACCTATAAAATAATAGAGCTTAATCCGGCTTTTTTTTTGTTTCTCTTGTGTAAGGTGGGTTTGGTCTCATTTCATTATTTTTTATTCACTACTTTTTAATATAAATTATCAGTATCATTCATGTTAGATTTGTTTAAGAATCCAATTACCCAATCGATTGGAGAAATTTTGCTTGTATCAGTAAAGTTTTAAAAAAAATTAAAATTTTAATCCAACTTAATTCCATTAAATTATTTTTAAGAATATTTTTTTTTTTTAGTATTTGCTTCCAATTGAACTCGGATAAAAAAAAATCAAATTACAATGACTTGGTTCGATGGAATGATGGAGAGGTTAAATTCACATTAAAAATGAATCAAACTCATTAATAATGAGAAAAAAATTGTAAAAAATAGCATATTATCGAAATAAAATTATCTAGAGAGATATAATATTAAGATTATTTTATATTAAATTTAAACTTTTTTTATAATTTTCGATGTATTTTCAGATTTTAGAATTATCATTTTTAATAATCATTATCATTGCACACCCAAGACTTGAAAAGATGAATGTTGTACAAATTTGTAAAACAAAGTGTAGAAATATAAACAATTAAAATGGTAGCCCCCAACTAAACTAAAGAGGGAATGAATGAGAAAGAAATTGACATGTTTTCTAATTAATAGGTGGTTGAAAGTCTACGTCTAAAGCTCATTCACTACGCATCACAAAAGTTATGGGATAAGATCCCGTATTTTGCTGACACTACACTATATAAATAAAATCACCATACGGTTGTCTATTCGGATTTTATGATTCCCCTGTATGATTCTATTTATATTCCTAAAAAACCATTACCATAAATACAAATATAAAAACTATTAATAAAATTATGATACGAAAAAAGAATTATAATAATAGGCTTCCATCCCTTAAAATAGAAAAAATTTCATTTAAGTCTTTTATAATTTATAAAATTTTAAATTAGTAATAGTAAAATTACACTTTGACCTCACAAAAATATTTAAAATTTAATTTTATCCTTTATAACTTATAAATATATAAACTATTAAAATGATAAAATTATATTTTTACTACCATTTAATTTTGCCACTGGAATACACGAATTTTCAGAATTTCTCATTTTTCGAACATAAAAAGAGAGGCAACTCTTATTAATTAGGGGAGGTGCGAAATGTGTTGTAATATTCATTCCATAATTTATGATACCCAATAAAAATAAATACTAAAGCTTTGATAAAGTGTGATATGAAATTAATGTGTTTCACCATCTCTTTTTCTTTTCTTGACTTTGGACGAAAATCATGCAATTTTATTAATATGGTGTTGTCCACCATTTTTTTTTTATATGATGCCAAAGTAAAAGATTTTTTTATATTAAAAAAAATCCTTCTTTAACTTATGACTATTAAAAAATAATAATTATTGATAAAGTAACAAAAATATAAAAATATTCGACTCGTACACCAATTTATTCAAGGCTTAAATAATAGTATAAATAATCTTTTTAATAAATAACTTTTGTTTAAAAGTTAGACCATTTGATAATTTCTCATTTCAGTTAATTGTCTAATTAATTGTGACACTAATTACATCAAGTTATTAAATAATAACTTGACTATAGTCAAGGGTGAAACTAGAAATTTTTTTTAAGAGAGGCTAAAATTAAATTTTAGTTTTTACTATAGAAAAAATACAATTTCACCATTTTAATAGACTATATATTTATATTTTAAAGGATTAAATTAAATTTTTATATTTTTAAGTGAGTTAAAGTGTAATTTTACTTTTACTAATTTAAAATTTTAAAAATTTCAAATGGACTATACAAAAAAAATATTATTTTAGAGGGGCTGGGCCCCTGCCAACCCCGTAGCACACCTACGATTTAGATGAAAAGAATTATGTAATAAATATATTTATTAAAAATCCATGTAAAAGAGAATAATTTTAACAATAATTGTAAAATTAAAAGTCTAAGATTCATTATGACTTGTATGAAGTAGTACGAGTTACCTGTCAATATTGTATAAAAAAAAGATTTATTATGGCTTATGTTCAAATTTAATTATGTGTTATTTTTATCGATATTTTATAATTTTTTAATAATTTCTTAACTGAGTTAGTATTCAATCTCACTCGTGTCTAACTTAACAAAAAATGAAATATAAGTTTAGATATAGATGAATGGATATATATATATATACAATTGATTTATCATTAAACAATTAAAATTGATATTTAAAAATTTTAATAAAATCAAAACTGAAAAGTTTAGGGGATAGCATAACATGAAGTATCCAACACATAAAAGAAGTCGCCTTAAAGGTGGGTCCATTCAAAAGTGTAAACAAAAATAAGTTATTTATTTAATGATGCTTTGCTTTGCTTCCATGTACACCATTTCCAAAGCTTCCCCCAACATCGATCAAACATTTATAACCCCAAAACAAACATTGATCAAAGATCTAAATTATAAAATTAAATTCCACTTAAAACTTTAGTTTTGATCCTCCAATCAATCATTTTTCTGCCAAATCTGTGTTTTCTCCTTCAAACCATTTGGGATTTTGTTTATAACCCCAATATCACATGTTTGATAGATAGGATATGTACGGATTTCATAATAGCTTTTAAGAATAAATTAGATTATGGAAAAAAAAAATTATTTTAAATGTTTTTAGTGGACATAAGTAAAATTTTAATATTTTAGATTAAAATTATATATTTGTTGTTTTGTAAAAGTAATAATTTTACGATTAAATAAATATTTAATTTTAAAAGTGATTTTTTTATATAATCTCTATTTTTGTTCACGATAACTTTCTAAAAATAATTGCTTCAAACCTATGGGGTTTTATTTTAATGATAAAGATTGAAAATTTATGTTGGAGTAATAAATAATATGTATATACCATAAATTCACCAAATATATATTCATATTTAAATAATAAAGGGGAAAAAAATGGAATATCCGGTTTTTCACTAGCATGACATACCTAATCCCCTCCTACGCTTTCCTTCCTGTTCTCCCTTTTAAATTTCCCTAATTTTTTTTCCTTTTTATCTTTTTTTCTTATAATTATATATTTTTAATTTTTCTTGCCCTCTCATTTGCTTTGGGTTTCATTTCATTTGCTCAGTTTTGTAGGATTCCAATTTTTCCACCCATTTCACCAAACCAAAGAACGTTTACAGGAAACACCAAAAGCAATAACAAATAGGAAAAAAAAAGGGAGAAATTTGTCGCCGGAAATGTTCTTGTCTCCGCCGGCGCCGTTTTGGGTTCTTCTATGTTTGGCCATAGTTTCACAAATGCTGGAAGTTGAGGAAGGGAACTAAGAGATTCTTACAACGGAAAAGGTAAAACAGAGAGTTTGAAAGTGAAGAGAGTTCAATGCACGAAGCAGCGTTAAATGAGCAGAGCGACGTCGTTTCAAACGCCAAGAAGAAGAAATCCGACGACGAGAAAGACCACCTTGTGGTTGCTGTTACTACTCCCATGTCTCACAATCATCGGAGCCGGCGCGTGACTCCCACGACTGCTGCTACCGTCGGTGCTGCCGTCGTGAAAGTCCTCCCCAACGGCGATATTTACACCGGTAGCTTCTCCGGTAGTGCGCCTCATGGATCGGGGAAGTACCTGTGGAAAGATGGGTGCATGTATGAAGGCGAGTGGCGGCGTGGGAAAGCTTCAGGGAAAGGGAAGTTCTCGTGGCCGTCAGGAGCCTGTTATGAAGGGGATTTCAAGTCGGGTCGGATGGAAGGAATCGGGACGTTTATTGGATCCGATGACGACACGTACCGCGGCTCGTGGATCTCTAATCGTAAACATGGGCAGGGCCGTAAACGTTATGCCAATGGGGATTACTATGAAGGATCGTGGAAGAAAGACCTGCAAGACGGATACGGCCGCTATGTTTGGAGCAACGGGATCGAATACATCGGGGAATGGAAGAACGGCGTTATCTCCGGTCGTGGAACCTTGATATGGGCGAACAAAAACCGTTACGACGGGCAATGGGAAAACGGAGTCCCCAAAGGGAACGGAGTTTTCTCTTGGCCGGACGGCAGTCGTTATATCGGAGCTTGGAACGATGATACCATGAAGAAAGTTCAACAGTTAAACGAAACATTTTCTAACGGGAACGACGGGAAAGAGCATTGTGATGGAAGGGGAAGCTTAGGGGAAAGAAACATAAATTTCCCGAGGATTTGCATATGGGAAAGTGATGGTGAAGAAGGAGATATTACCTGTGATATAGTCGATAATGTTGAAGCTTCGATGATTTACAGAGATGGGTTTAGGGACTTTAGAAGAAACCCTTGTTGTTTTAGTGAGGAAATAAAGAAACCAGGACAAATGATTTACAAAGGCCATAAGCATTATGATTTAATGCTTAATTTGCAATTGGGTATCAGGTGAGAAAAAAATTTCAGGCTTTTGCTGGTGAATGTATACGTTTTGGATCTTTGAATTTGGGGGTTGTAACTTATTTTTGTTGCAGGTATTCTGTTGGGAAACATGCTTCTATGTTGCAGGATTTAAAGCCATCAGATTTTGATCCGAAAGAGAAGTTCTGGACGAAGTTTCCGTCTGATGGATCAAAGCTTACACCGCCTCATCAGTCCATCGAGTTCCGATGGAAGGATTATTGCCCGGTGGTGTTTCGGTATGTTCCTTCTGCTTTTTAGTTGATTTATCTGCAAACTGAAGAATAAAAATAGTAATGAGCTTGCTTGATTGCATACTAGTTTCCACTGATTCTGTTATAAGTAGCTTTTTGCCATCATTCGTGTTTCACTGGCATTTACTATGTTGGTAACGGGATTCCCTTTTGTGAGTTTCAGACATTTGAGGGAGCTATTCCAAATTGATCCTGCTGATTACATGCTAGCTATTTGTGGCAATGATGCGCTTAGAGAGTTTTCTTCTCCGGGGAAGAGTGGAAGCTTCTTTTACCTTACTCAAGATGATCGATTCATGATAAAAACAGTAAAGAAATCCGAAGTCAAGGTTAGTTGCCAATGCACTTGGACTTCATGCTAAAGTTGTTTTGTGTCTTGATGCATACATTTTTCGATCGGCATTCTTAACAATCGGAATTTTTTTTTTTGTTTCTCATTATTTCAGATTACTCTCTCAGTTAAATTAAACATAAATACCTGTACATGATTAGAATGAATCTAAAGTGTGATTAACAATATCAGGTCCTTATAAAGATGCTTCCAAGTTATTACCAACATGTTTGTCGGTATGAAAATTCCCTTGTGACAAAATTTTATGGCGTGCACTGCGTCAAACCAGTTGGTGGCCAAAAGGTATGCGTTTGAAATAAATAGAAAATGAACTGAATTACTTGTATTCAAGGTTTTGTTCTTTCATGAAATCGTCTCACTTGCTCAAAAATTATTGTTGTTGTTAAATACCAGACCCGGTTCATTGTGATGGGTAATTTGTTCTGCTCTGAGTACCGAATCCATAGACGGTTTGACCTTAAAGGATCCTCCCACGGCCGCTCAACTGATAAGCCAGAAGAGGAAATTGATGAAACAACAACACTTAAAGACCTGGATCTCAATTTTGTGTTTCGCCTCCAAAGAAATTGGTTTGAGGAGCTTATGAAGTAAGCTGTTTTACATTTTTATTCCTCTCCTTGCAACTCCTTATGTCAATTCATCCTTTTATTTATCACTAATTTTGTTAACCAAATGGTGGCAGGCAAATCGATCGAGATTGTGAGTTCTTGGAGGCTGAGAGAATTATGGATTACAGTCTTTTGGTTGGACTACACTTTCGTGATGATAATAGAGGTGATAAAATGGGATTATCGCCATTTCTCTTGCGCACTGGTAAGTTAGGAGACAATCATTGTATTCCATATGAAATTTGAGTGGAAAATCTCTGTTGCAATAAGAATACAGATTTGATTATGGAGTCCTATGCAGGTAAAAACGATTCCTATCAAAATGAAAAGTATATGCGCGGCTGTAGATTCCTTGAAGCAGAGCTACAAGACATGGATCGGGTTTTAGCTGGCAGGTATGTTGATTTTTGTGGTTCAAATTATCTCCTCCAACCCCATCCCAACACGCACAGACGATGCTTAAATTTTAGAGTATGTGTTGTAACTGTCGAGCTTAAAGTTTATGGTGAGTTATGTCTTTTTGCCATGATGAATTTGCCAACATTTGGTGTAGATTGATCATATCCCATGGAAAAATAGAAGGTTCATTATGTTGTCTCATGTCTGAGTGATCTTGTGGGCATAATTCCGAATACGACAATTCTTTGCGGGGCATGTAGGAAGGGTGGTCCTTTATGATCCTAGATAATAACCAAGGGTTCCCTTGATTTTTGTTGCCCATTATCTAGCTTTTTCTGGAGTGATCCATGAATTTTTGTTGCCCATTATCGTTAGTTCTTTTTGAAATCTCCTTATAATGATGTTGATCCATCACTATTAGGCATGCCATGTGTATCTTTCTCTCTGGAGAAAAGTTGTATGGCATGCAAGATCTTTTTAGGGAATTGAACCTTCTATTATCTTCAAGTACCAATACCAGTGCGGATATGGTTATATGTGAACAACGTAGGAAAAAGAAAATTGAACATACCCATGTCAGTCGTATACCCTTTTTTAACATTCACAACCAAGTTCAAATGAAATTCCTACTTTTCTTTCTTTATTGAATTTTCTTGGTGTAATTTCAAAGTGAAAAAACTTGAGGTATTTGGTAGAGAATGAACAAGTACTTACACAGAATTGGTATTTAATTTTGTTTAATCAGGAAACCACTGATTAGACTAGGAGCAAACATGCCGGCAAGAGCAGAGCAAATGGCCAGAAGAAGCGACTTTGATCAGTATACTCACGGTGGAGTCGGTCACTTTTCACATAGTGGTGATGTTTACGAAGTAGTCTTATACTTTGGCATCATCGATATCTTGCAAGATTACGATATCAGCAAGAAATTAGAGCATGCGTACAAATCCCTACAAGTGGATCCTACTTCGATATCAGCTGTTGATCCAAAACTCTACTCAAAGAGGTTTCGGGATTTTATCGGGAGAATTTTTGTGGAAGACAGGTAAAGAGAGAGAGCATCACGAGAAAAAAGAAAATCGGGTTAAAAATATCCAGCTTCATGTCTTTAAATCAGAGACAATGGCACTTTCAACGTTGACTGCACCATTGAAAGAGTGTGGCATTTGCTGGGAACTATGCAACTCCCTGATATCATTTTGAGCAGAAACTCCATGGAATACACGTAAACAAGGCATTGAGTGTAAAGTTGTTGGAGAGATTTGCAGCAGCAAAGTGTTGTGGGGAAATGTTGATAGCTGAATTTTGATGATCAGCCCATGATGATGATGATGAAGAGGCAGGCTCCATGTACATTGAAAGGGGGTAGGGAAATTTGGATTCTGGTGAGTGGTGACATACATATATATATATATATATGTGTAGACATTTTCAGTTTCTTGGGGTGACATGTTTTTGTGGTGTCCAAGGAATGTGAATTGAGAAGATATGAAAGATAGGAATAAGAAAAAGTGTACAGGTTATGGAAAAAGGATGGGGATTTTATGATGTATGTTTTTGTGAGGAGATTATATTTATAGCGTATAATTCCATTTGCAGTCTATATTTATAATATTTCATTTCTACAGTCTTCACTTCCAAATGAATTGAACTTAATTGTTATTATAAGGTTAAAGAAATCAAATTTAGAAGTCAACAAGATTTGAAATTTGAGTCAAAGTCAAAGGTGGAGGGTTAGAGCGACGTCGTTTGGGATTTGAATCTAACAAAAGGGTCTGAGTGCATTGCTATAAGTGGTGAATGGGAAGAGACATAGGGGTCAGGGAAAAAGAGGGGTTTTTAAAGCCATGAAAAGGATAGAAAGCTGAGAGAACAAAACATATAAAAATCCTCTGCTCTGCTCTTTCTTTCTTCTAAATATAACTTCAAATAAAATCCTTTTTGGTACATTCAATATTTTTTTTAAGAATTTTAAATTTAGATGTAATTATGAATATTATTAAATTTTGGATTCATTATTTTGAAATTTAAAAAAAATAAAGAGATTAATTTATCTAAATAAAAATAGAGAATAAATCCTAAACGTAAGAAAAATACACGATTTCTCTTGTTGCTTTTTTACTAAAATATTTTAAAAATTAACTATTTCTTATTCTTAAAATAGTAACTTCATAATTTTATTTATCAAATAAGGATTTGTTTCAATACAAGCTAAGGGTTCACTTGAGAGTAATACAAAGTATAAGGAGTTTCCTTGAATAAAAGCTATAACAATTAAGGGGTTATGTACAAGCTAAGTTTACTTAAATAAGGATTTATTTAAATACAAGCTAAGTTTTATTACTTTTCAAAAGTTGAATGACTGAATTGAAAATAGCGTGACTATTTTGTCAGCTATCCCAAAATTGAGTGACTATTGGTGTAATTTACCCATAAATTAATTAAAACTGCATGTTAAAAGATATTTTTTGGGTACAAGTTAAAGATTTATTTAAATATAATAAAAAATATAGGAATTAGTATAACTATTTAAATTGTTTTGTATTTTTTACATTGCTAAATGTTAACCTAAAACCTCAAAACAATATATTATAATCAACAAATTGTTTTTAAATATATTTTTATTTTGTCACCTACTGGAATAGTGCAAGGAGAAAATAAAGAAATGTTTGGCAAAACCAAATTTGAGACTACACACACAACCCTGCCACTGTCGCCATCTTGAACCCTCCAAATAGATTTGAGTTATCAAATCAACCCTTCACGTGTCAAAGCCCACTTTATTTTTTAAATAAATGGGTTAATCTATCATTTTATATTTTACTTTAGTTTTTTTTTCAATTAAATACCTAACTTTAGATTTCGTTATTCAAACTAATATCAAATTTAACACCTTTATTTTAAGTACTAAATTGAATAATAAAATTAAAAATTAAAAAAATTAAATATCAAATTAAATATTAATCATTAATTGATTGAGATTATGGTTATTTTTTATTACTGAAGGGAGTCAAAGTCTAACTTTGATTTATAAGGGACCTTCAACTGTCTGATTGCTCAGACCCAGAACACAGGTCTGTTGATTAGTGGGACCTTTTGATTATGATATGTCCCTTTGAATATTTTTTATTTTTAAATGTAAAAAAGAAATCTTTCTTTCTTCCTTCGTAATTTTGATTTTAAATAAATTTATTTTTTTAAATCTCAAATTTAAAAATAGTAAATAACAACAATTAATCATCATGTTTACTTCTTGAAGTAGTTTTTAATGTTTATACATTCTATAATTTTATCTTAATTTTAAAATTTTTAACACATTCAGATCTCAACTTTTACATATTTTATCAATTTGGTCATGATTCTAAATTATTTGATATCCGATAAGAGATAAATTAGTTGAAATTTTTAGAATCAAAACTAAAATAATTTAAATTTGTAAACATTAAAAGTTAAATTTGTTATTATACTAATTAAAATAAGATAAATTGATGGAAAAAATAAATACGATAATTAATTATCTTTAGATACTCAATTGCAGAATTGATAGAGACTAATTCACTTTCATTTTTAGAGAAATTAATTTACTTAATATCAAAATTAAGAGGGATCAAAAAGATATATAATACACATGCATCTTAAAGAATGAAACTATACATTTTTCGATTTCTTTTTTTAATCTAAATTTTTAAATAAAAATAAAATCATTAAAAATTCAGTGTTTAAAATAAAATAAATATTTAAGTATGGAACCGAAATTTTTATATCTTTTATAAATATACTTTTAAGTAAAAAAATTCCACCATTGGAACATAACTTCATTATTGATAAATTTAGAATTTAAACTTTAAAGTTTAAGGTTTAAATCACTGAGGAATTCAGAATGTAAGGTTGTAGTATGTGGGTGTCAACTTGAAACATATAAATATGAAATGAAGTAATAAACCACAAATGATAAAGACATTAAGTCTTCCAAATTTCTTAAATGGTGTGTCGTCCTTTGTCGGGAAAAAGCCTTAATCATACCAGACATGAACCTTGTCTACACAACCCCAATGTCTTCCCCAGATTTATTCTTCTACGTTTATTTCCAGCAATTCAATTCCCATCTACCCCAAAACATCATCCATCATTTCAGTTCAATTGCTTGATGCAACTATTGCAATTAATTCCACTTCAAACCTCATATTAATTATTTGCTTCATCTAATGCTTTTTTTTTTTGAAAATTAAAATAAAAGTTTCATCGTGACATTTGTATTAAGAGTTTGATTGTACTTTACACTCTCAATTTAAAAATGGGTAAATTAATCTCCGTATATTAGATTAAAAAGTAAGCTTGCTCAAAGCCTGTGTGTTGGCCTGATGGTTAAGGTGTTCATTGTCTCAAGTGTGACTTGGGTTTCAGTCGTACTAGTCGCATTGCTGTAAACTGATTCTTTATATGACATATTTAAAAAAAAAAAAAACAATGAAAGAGAATGGCAAGGGACAAATAGTAAGCAAGAAGGGGACAGAAGCAGAGGAAGTAGGGTTTTCTTATGGCTTATAATGGTGGTGAGAAAATTAAGTGGACAACAGCATGTGAGCAATGTCATTTATTGTTAGCTGATTTAGAATTTCCTTGTATTTTCATTTTTTTTTTTAAATGGACACTCTCAGAAAAGAATTTTTTTGAAATTGGACCGAAATTATTGAAGCAAACACAGAATTGTTGTTTGCACCTGCCACTTAAAAATGGGGACCTACATGTCCATTTTGACAATGTTAGGGTCCCAATTGCTTTGATTATGATTCCTAATGCTGCCACCAATAGGTTTCTCTAGAGGTAGGGTTGGTTGGACAAGATTTTGCAACTTCGACTCACCTTAGCTGCCCTGTTTTATCATTTTATGATATTTTATTCTTATTTTTAATTTAATTACAATAATCTATAAATATTTATTATCATTTTTTTTCTATTCTCAATTGCACTAGTTTGGTTAAATGGATAAAAATACTCTCTCTCTCTTTTTTTCTATTATATTACTAAATTCACATACAAATATTGTATAAGCCCAATTTGTCCGGGCCTGTTACAAACCAAATTAAATAAAAACAGTCCAAAGAAAAGAGCCTAAAAATAGGCCCAATCTACGAACGGCCCAAACACTTAAAGTTTTAGAAAGCTAGGGTTCCTGAAACCCTAGCCCTTGCGCCGCAAGCCTCCTCTGGCCTACGCATGTCAGCATCCACTGCTGCCACTCCACCTTGCCCTGTTTTCAGCCGCCATCGTCACTCCACTAAGCGCACCTGCAATAAAATAAGAGAAAACAAACAGCACAGAGGGAGGGATTTGTATTTTCTCTCTCGGCTATAAAAGGCCGATTAGATACTGTAATAGAGACCTTTTTTGGGAGAAAAATCAATACAAAAAATAGAGATTCACGCAAGCATATAACAAGGAATCAAAGAGAGCAAAGGTTTCTTTTCTATTTTCTTTTCATTTCGAAACCATATACATAAATCCACTCTATTTATTATTATTATTTAAAAAAAAACAGTATATGTATATAATATATAAAAAATACAAAAAAGGAAAAAACCTACCTTTTTTTGCGAATTCCAACCACCGCGTGTGGTGGCCGGCGACGGTGGCCAGAGGCATTATGGCGATTCGGTGGCCGGGCCTGGGCCTAAATTCGGAAAGGAGGGGGGGAAAGCATTTTAAGTTTTTTTTTTCTTCTCTCCCCCTATTGAAATGAGGAATGCAGGGTTTTGCTAAAAAAATTTGCTTTTATACCATATACGGGACGACGTCGTTTTGAATGGCCTCCCCAGACGCCGAAACGACGTCGTTTTGGGGAGGCCGACCCGATTACCCGACCCATACCAGGGGATCTGCGTGTTTTCTTTAAAAGGACTAATTACCCTTTTGGTCCCTCCGTTCTCTCACGCTTTTACAATCTAATTTTTCTTTATTTTCAAATTTGTCTCTTTGGTTTCATCCCGATTTCATTTTAATCCCACGTTAAAAGCTTTGTTTAATAAATTAGGAAATTTTGCTCCTCGTCCTTCACCATCTTGCGCGTGTTTCAGTTTAGTCCCCCATATTATTTATTCTATATAATTCGCCCCGTTATTCCATTTTAAGTTCGATTTACCCCTTTTTTTATTTATTTTATTATTTTCCCTTATTACTATTATTACTATTATTATTATGTTATTATTATTTCTATTATTACTATTGTATTATTACTTGTATATATACTTACTATCATTATTATTATTATTACTATTATTATTGTTATTAGTATTAGTATTAGTATTAGTATTAGTATTAGTATTATTATTATATTTATTATTCTCCTTATCATTATCGTTATTATTATCAACATCGTTTTGTTTTAAATTTCTTGGTTATTATTGTTTTAATATTATCTTTTAATTTTGTTTTCGTTGTTGCATTTTTATTATGTGTTGTTTCGTCCTCATCATTTCATGGTGATTGACGGTATTGAATCGCATCTCAACATGCTAGCTTTTTGTTTTCTTTTGAAATTCATATAAAAAAAAGGAGAGATTTCATAAAGGTAATATTCATGCATTTGGGAATTCGAAAAGATCGTGCCCAATCGTGCTGAGTGTGGTTTCTTTCTGTTTGACCAAATGAACGAATACCCTTTCAAATTTCAATACGTAAGCTTGGAAAATTTTGGGGATGATCTTAAATCCGAGGACTCAAATTGTCGTATCCAATCGTGCTGGATGTGAAACTCTATTCCTTCGAAATAAGGGAAACTCGATATTCAATCAAGTTGTTTAAAATCATAAAAAAAAAGAACAAAATTTCAAAATCATTTTAAACTTTCCGACATTAGGACATTGATTAATCAATTTGGTACCGATTTTGGGCGTTGCGAGGGTGCTAATCCTTCTTCGCACGTAACTGACTCCCGAACCTATTTTCTCAAATATTCGTAGACCAAAACACCGTTTTCGTGAACCGAAACGCTCTATTAAAACAAAGGTGATCTGATCACACCTAATAAAAGATCGGTGGCGACTCCTGTTTTTTACTCGTTTTCAAAACCCAAGTTCGATTCCCGCTTTTTTCAAAAAAATGGTTTCGACAGCTTGGCGACTCCACTGGGGACTAAAGAGAGTCAGGCCGTAAATTGATTATTTTCTGTCCTTTTGTCGAAAATTTGGAAAATTGTTTTGAAAAGTCATGTTTCTTTTGACGCGTTTGTTGGTGCTTCGATTGCAATAAGGTTGAGTCTCATAGGATATTGTTGCATTCATATTTGCATGACCGTTGTGGTCACACCCTTTAAGTGGGAGCAAGATCGCCTCCATGAGGTTTTCACCTCCGCATGGGCTAAGGGACTGCTTCCAGAATACATCCGTACCTATGGTTCCGTGAGGTTTTCACCTCCGTATGGCCATAGGGAAATGTATTCCCCTGAACTGAACTTAATCCGTATGAGCCTATAATGGGTGAGGATTGAGGAATCTGCTGGTTCGGGTACCCTCCCTTTAGAACTAAGCCACATATAGTGAACCTTAAGGACCCACCCTAAGTAAAGCTATGCTAAACCTTAGTGGTTACCCATACAATGGTTTGACGTCCTTTTACTTGTTTTTGTTGCTATTATTCAATACTAACCTGTTTATTTTGGCCACGCTTGCATGTCATTTCGCATTAAAAGGTGTCGATCTCTGTTTGATTACTAAGATAGAAGCTTGTTATGGGGGAAAATTTCCTTGATAAAGTAGAGGATAATGCGGCCGTGCGTATATGGTCAGAGAAGATACAACTTGAGAAAGGGGATAGTCTAGCCGAGGAATATACATCGGAGTTGGGGGACTTCACTCGCATCAGTATAACACAGAACGAGCTCCAAGAATTGAGAGACATATGGGTTCGTTGGGATGAGGGGACTAAGCAGCTTTTCTACCTTAATTATGGCGATCTACCCTATTTGCTTGACGTCAGAGTGGACAAACATTTGTTTCAGGCCATAACTCAATATTGGAATCCTGCGTATAGCTGTTTCACATTCGGGGAAGTGGACTTGGTACTTACCATAGAAGAATATACGGCTTTACTTCATAGTCAAAAGGCTCTGGTTGACAAAGTTTACTTCAGGGCCGGCAATGCACCAACTTTTGTAAAGAAACTGATGAGCATCACTGGGATGACTGAACAATGGGTCATGGCACATATTCAGCAAAAAGGCGAAGGGAAATGCATTCCATGGGTGAGCTTAAGGGACTTGATGGTGGCACATCCAGATGTTAAGAGGAAGGTTGACATTTTCACCTTAAGCATCTACGGCCTAGTGATTTTCCCAAGAGCTTTGAGACATGTAGATGAGGCAGTTGCTGACTTATTTGATCGTCTTGACAAAGGAGTTACGCCGATACCAGCAATTCTTGTCGAAACATTTAGATCTTTGAATGCGTGCCGGAGAGCGGGTGAAGGTAGATTCGTGGGATGTGCACAACTATTGCTGGTTTGGTTCCATAGCCATTTCTGGAGGATAGATAGAGTTCCTCGTCAAGTTTACTCTGAAGATTACTTCCCATTAAAGGAGTTAGCAGCTGTGCCTAGGAGAGATGACATATCAGAAGAAGATTGGATCGCACTCCTTAAGAATCTCTAAGAAACGGACGTTCAATGGAAAGCTCCTTGGTTTATTCCTGATGAAATTCTCTACCGGTGCGGGAGTTACGATTGGGTTCCGCTGCTAGGAATTTAGGGAGCCATTGGGTATGCTCCTTTGCTTGTGCTAAGGCAATACAAATCGAGACAGTTCATACCGACGACGTATGGCCTGGCTCAGTTTGAATTTTCGTATAAGGGGAATAATTCTAAGAAGAAGGTTCGAGAGATTGCTGATGCTTGGAAACAAATTTACCGAATGAAAAGAATTGTTATAGGTCCAATGGTAACCCTCGAGTATAATGCCTGGCGGAATAGGAGAGTAAACGATAATATCCCCATACGGACACAAGATAGTACCCAACCAATAGAGAAATACCTGCAAGTGGTCTCGTCTGAGGTGGAGATTATGAAGCAAGACTTTGAAAGTAAAAATTCTGAGTTTTTAAAAAAAAAATAGAACAACTAGAAGAAGAAAAGATACATTTGAGGTTAGATATTGATGTCCAAAAATTAGAGGCTGAGAAATTGAAAAAAAAGGGAAAAGGAAGGCTGAAGAAGATTTGGAGAGCCTGAAGACTGATTACAAAAGGCTGCATCTATCGATGAGGACTGCTGGGTTGGGTAAAACTTTAGAGCAATGGCGTCAAGAAATTCGAGAAGAGAAAGCTAGTGTTGACCAGTGGAAGAAGAGGTTCCATGAGGCTCAAGCACAAAAGAATGCTCTGAGAGAAACTGCAAGTGAGAGCCAAAGAGAGAATGAGATGCTGAAAACTCGAATAACAGAACTAGAGAGGGCATTATGCCGAAGACGTGACTCTACAGTGAAGCTAGAATCAAACCTAAACCAGATTGAAGAGTTGAAAGGGAAGGTGGTAGAGCTCAAAATGACACTACAGAATAGTGAGTTCCAGATTCAACAATCTCAGAATCAGGTCAGAGAAAGAAATCATATCATGGGCGAAGCTGTGGCACAGATGCAGAAATAGCTGAACATTTACAAACCTTAGCGGTTCAGGCTGATGTATTAAGTGTAGTATATGAGTTAGTGTCAGACCGAGGCCGAGAGTTAGCTTCGCTTCTCAAGAAAGTTAAAGCTCTGGACATAAAGGCTAGGTCGTATGTGTGACTCTGTTTTATGTAAAGGATTTTATTCTTTAAATAAGCTTTCTATAAGAAATTGGACCAGAATCGCCTTTTTGCATTCATTTCATACATTTGCATTGCATTTCATGCACTCGCATCACATCATGTGCATGGAGAGAGCCTAATAAGCTAAAATTATAACAGAGAGCGAAAAAAAGAAATCTGGAAGCTGAACACCCTTACGGCACGCGAGTTAAGTCGAGAAAAATGGATCAAAGATATGAGCAACTCCAGAAAGAAATACTAGAACAAGTACAGACACAAACACAAGAACAGTTGGCCAAGATCCAGTAAGACATGATGGACAAGATGATGGAGTCCGAGAGAAACTTGATGACTCAAATGACTCAAATGACCCAACTATTGAATGGACTTATGGAGAAAGGAAAATGCCCCATGGCTATTACCGGGGAAGAAAATGAAGGCATCCCTTCAGGTTTTACCCACCACACGCGCCGGTCCAGCCTGAAGAATATCTTTTGAGGCCATCTGTCACAATTAGGCCCCAACAAGGTCGAGTTAGTATCAGACCACCCGTGAGCTTTCAAGCGGGTTCCGGATCCAACCCAGGGGATAACCCTGCTAACCTAGTTGTCCCTGATTTCGATATGATAGAGAAGGAAGAGGCAAGAGCTGAATCCTCAAGGCAGTTAGAGGATCGTTGCAAATGGTTGGAGGAGGAATTCAAGGCTTTGAAAAACGCCGGCCATCGCCCTAGCATTAACGTGAAGGACTTGAGTTTGGTCCTAGATCTGGTACTGCCCAATAAATTCAAAATGCCAGAGTTCGAAAAATATAATGGGACAAGTTGCCCTGAAGCTCATATTACGATGTTCTGTCGGAGGATGGCGGGATACGTCCATAATGAACAGCTGTTAATCCACTGTTTCCAAGATAGCTTGATTGGATCTGCGGCTAAATGGTATAATCAGTTGAGTCGCACACAAATTGGTTAATGGGAGAATTTGGCTCAAGCTTTCATGAAACAATATGGCCATGTAACAGATGTGGCACCTGACAGATTCATGCTACAGAAGATGGAAAAGAAATCAAGTGAGAGCTTTAGGCAGTATGCCCAACGATGGAGAGATGTGGTGATACAAGTCCAACCACCACTCTTAGAGAAAGAGAGAACCATGCTCTTCATCAGTACACTTAGGGCCCCGTTTATCACCCACATGGTAGGAAACACCACTAAGAGCTTTGCATATATAGTCATGGCTGGGGAAATGATCGAAAACGCCATAAGGGGTGGAAGGATCGAAACATGAGAGGTCTCAAGGAAATCTGTTCCTAAGAAAAGGGATAACGAGGTAAACAATGTGAGTACATATAACAAAGGGTACTCAAAAATAGTTACAGTTAACCCGCTAAAAGTAGTGATTGCCAAGCAACAGGGGACGACGGGACAAGAACCAGGCCCAAGACAAAATTTTGAAAGGCCCCAATTTACGCCAATCCCGATGATATACGGGGAGCTATATCAACGTCTGTTTGACGCACACATCATAGCCCTATTTTATCTAAAGCTGTTACAGCCCCCATATCCTAAATGGTACGACCCGAACGCTGAATGCGAGTACCATGCAGGAGTGGCAGGCCACTCAATAGAAAACTGCACTGCCTTCAAAAAGATAGTCGAAAAGTTCATCAAGATGGGGATCGTGGAGCTCAACGATATACCGGGTTCAGGGAACCCATTACCCAATCAGACATCTCAGAGGTAAAAACCCCACTGAGAACGATCTGGAGGGAAATGTTAAAAAGAGGGCTGATAAAGTCGAGTCTTGAAGGAGAATGTGAAGAATCTGGAAATTACTGCGCGTTCCACGGAGTTGAAGGGCATGAGATTCAGAGATGTGTGGAGTTTAGATTATTGGTGCAGAGCTTCATGAACAATAAGGAGCTAGAATTTTATGAAGAAAGCTTGGAGGGAGGAAATATACATGCAACAGAAGGAGAATCGACCCGTCAAAAAATTAATTTTCTAAAAATCATTATTTCTCGCCCTAGAAATCCAGAAAGCGGAGCTCTAATGGCGCCTAAAGTTATAATCAAGAAACCAGTGTCCTTTCCTTACAAGGACAACAAGAAGGTACCATGGAGCTATAATTGTAACGTGACAACGCCTGGAGTAGAAGGTTCAACTAGCACTGAAAGCCCAAGTGAAGGGTTCCACGCACGAAGTGGAAGACGTTATGACCCAGCAAGCGTTAGAATAAAACCAGCAAGATTGAAGGCTGCGGCAGTCGAACCAGAGGAAGAACCTAGCGCCCTTATCAATGTACCTGTAAAGAGAGAAGAAGCGAAAGAATTTTTAAAATTCTTAAAGCACAGTGAATATAGCGTAATGGAGCAACTGCGTAAACAACCAGCCCGTATTTCTGTGCTAACTTTACTGTTGAGTTCAGAAGTACATCGTGAGGCACTGATGAAAGTACTGAACGAGACTTACGTTACTAAAGATATATTTGTCAATAAACTTGACCGATTAGTCAGTAACATAAGTGCTGATAACTTCATCTTCTTCAGTGATGATGAAATCCCATCTGGAGGTATGGGATCAACCAAGGCCTTGCATATAACTACTCGTTGTAAGGGATCTATACTACCGAGCGCGTTAATTGACAATGGGTCGGCCTTGAATGTCTTACCATTATCGACCCTGAAAAGGTTGCCAATAGATAGTTCTCACATGAAGTCATGCCAGAACATAGTGAGAGCGTTTGACAGCACCGAGAGGAGAGTGATGGGAAAGATATACATACCATTACAAATCGGGCCGAATACATATGAAGTATATTTCCTGGTGATGGATATCAAGCCCTCGTACAATTGCTTACTGGGTAGGCCTTGGATTCATTCGGCGGGGGTAGTACCTTCATCCCTCCATCAAAAACTGAAGCTGGTGGCGGATGGTCAACTCGTCACTATAAACGCAGAAGAAGACATCATAGCGACTGTTACCAATGATGCACCATATGTAGAGGCAAATGAAGAGGCCATTGAATGCTCTTTCTGGTCTTTAGAGTTCGTCAACGCGACATTCATTCGTGAGGGGAATGAGATTCCGGTACCCAAGATATCCAGGACCACGAAGATGGGCCTACAAATAATGATCAGTAAGGGGGCCTTACCAGGAAGAGGACTAGGCAGATATCTCCAAGGTGAAGTTCAAGTGCCGTTGTTGAAAGAGAAGAGAGACCGTTTTGGCCTGGGTTTTAAGCCTAATGCTAGAGAAAGGAAAATGGAAATAGAGAAGAAGTAAGAGAGAAGAAGGGCCCGATTAAACGGAGAAGAAGTCCAGTGGGAACCAATGACGATTCCTCACATATCCCAAACTTTCGTATCTGGAGGAATAATTCACCCTGAGAGGGGGTTATTGATTGGAGATCCTCACATCAATGCTATACATGAGGAAGAAATCGGACAAAGAAACTTGGCGGGCATTCGTCTTTATGAACTGGGGAGCGTTTTGAACAATTAGACTGCAGAGGAACTGCCTGTAGTTTTTAGAAATTACACAGAGTAATGTTCAGAACGCATTTATTGAAACACCCCAAACCCGGCCCACGAGCCTTGACCGGATCTAGTATGTTCCTCGATGTAAACCGGTTCGAAATTCTTTTGTTACTTTGGAAAACTGTGTGTTTTGAGAGAAAGATTATTTCTGGGTTGGGCTCGAGTTGAAAACAAGTTTATCTTATATTGAAAACCCTTTATTTAAGGTGACAAAACGTTTAGAGTTTATTTTAAAATAAATTTGCTAAAATTTTAATAAATAAAAATTCGTAACATAATAAATAAAAGTGAAATAAAGTAGTTCAACTATGGCCTTATTACATCAAAATAATTCCCAAAATTAAATTCAAATACTTAAAATAAAAGTACAAATAAAATAAATTCCTTGCTGAGCATGGCCACCATTAAGCTCCTGCCGACCCGGTCCATTACTGATCATCACCTGAAAAAAAATATTCCCACAACGGGGTGAGTCAACGGACTCAATGTGTACACAAACACTAAGTCCAAATAGATTCAAGCATATCAAGTCATACATATTCATATCAAAATATACAGTTAATGATGCATTCCCAAGCCCAAGCCTAGTTACCAACCGCTACACATCACCCGTACCAACCTGCACACCGTGAGGACTACTAAGTCAACCCTCCATCCGCTACACACCATCGAAGGCAGTCGCTACAGTCGACGTGCTCATCGCCCTTATAAAATTCATGGCGTAGCCACCAGATAATATTTTCGTGTCATGTGACACCACATTCAGATAATGTGACCGAAGTCACCACATTCAGATATCGTGGTATTAATCCACCACATTCACTTCCCCTTTTCATATAACCCATATGCCCCATATCATACATATCATGCATTAACATGCCAATTTCTTGTTTCACATTCTTATAATTTCATATGTGTGTCATAACAGATATTTAACATAACCCTAGTAGGAGTAGGAAAACGTACCTTTGTACCATATATAGTACCTTAGCCATAGCTTTCACATTCTTATTAACACATATAATAAATCTTAAGGCCTCAAATCTATTAAACCTTAGGGAAGGGTACACACCTGATTAACTTATCACTTCATTGAAGCCCCGAAATCCGATCTACTGCCTTAGATCTTAATCCCTACATTCGGCCAACATATAATATTTTAACTAAAGGCCATTCGGCCATAAAACCAAATCCCAATAGGATTATGGTAATTAAATCCTTACCTTGGTGCCGTTTTCACTGCTAACCAAATCCTGAAAACTTTGCTATATTCTTTCTTGCATTCGGCTAAGCATTAGATCACGTCACATGTTAGTTTCGGCTTTTAAGATAATAAGAAACAAGTCTAAATACTAAAATAGGCCTTGGCCGAATGTCTTAAGCACTTACCTAACTTACCAAATCCCGAAAAGCTGATACTTGTTCTTTGAGTAGCCGAAATCCCTACACACCATATGTCAGATTCGGCTTTAATTTATAAATCCATAGCCCTTGACCGAAACTACATTGTTTACCTTGAAAGAATCGAATCCCAAAAGAGTCTTTACTGCACCTTAGGGTTGGCTACATATAAAAGGCACACTATTATAGCCTATGAAGATTCGGCCAACCTTAAAACCAAAGACTAAACACTTGATTTCGGCACATCCATGAAAACAAGATGAAACCGATTACTAACAGAAGTACTTACCACCAACGATCAGTTCCCGAGATCACCTTCCTATATTCGGCCATAGAGGAGAAAAGGAGTTAGGCTCTTAACTTTCGGTTTAAATGAGAACAAGAGATGAAAAGAAGTGATGAGGAGATTCAAATAAAGATTCGGCTATGGCTCATCAAAGGAAGTCGACAATGAAGAATAATGGTGGAGGGGTTTCGATTTAAGCAAAGATAAATTAAAAAAAAATAAATGCACAATAGTTCTACCTTTCGGCTTTTGACAAAGGAAAATAGGGTGCAAACTTTCGACACAATACCAAGATGACAAGAAAATTCGAAAGAAAGACTTCTCTTCAATTGAGAAATTCGGCAAAGGAGACTAGGGAAGAAGTAAACAAATTTCGGCACTTATTTCCTCTTCATGGCCGAATATACCAACCCCTCAAAGAGACCCATATTCGGCCACTTCATCCTTCCCTCACTAATCTCCACCTAATTCTCTTATCACCTTAATAAAATAATGAAAATAAAATAACCCATCACATCCCTTAGCAATTTCCTATATTATCTCTTTACTCATTAAAATAAATGAAATCCACCTTTATCTCTATTAATAATAAAAATAATCTATCACATTGTCCCTTATCTACCTATTAAACTAAATAAAATAAATCCCCACTTATCCCACTCACTCAAAATAAATAAATTAAAACCACCCTTATCCCTTATCATCTCTTATCTTACCCATTAAAATAATAAAAATAAAATATAATCACCATTATCCTAGCCAAATATTCAAAATAAAACCAAAGCTTATCCTTACCTCTTCAAAGCCCCACATGCCGTCCACTACTCCTGTCACATGCAAAAAAAATAAAACCCAACTCATTTGCTGCCTATATGGTTCGAACCCCTTCCCTTGAAGCCCCCTTTTTGACGCACACTTACAGCACCCAAGGTGGCATCCCTTGCCACTTTGCTGCTGGCTCTTTTGTGCCATAAACTCCCCATAATTCCTTTTAATACCTCATTAGCCCAGTTTCCTTTCTTGACGCAAGGAGCAAAAATAAAAGTCCATTTGCTTCCCACGCAACTCGAACCAAGGCCCTCATCCCCCTTGCACATGGCGTCATTTGCCCAAGCCTTAAGTGGCGCCTTGCAGCCACTTTACCAAGCTCACTTCCATGTCCAAAAACGCCTATAATTTTCCCTTAAGGCCTCCTTCGCCTAGCTCCCCCTTTAAACCAAAAATTCCAATATTTTTCCAACGCATTCCCTTTTAATCCTAGAGTTTTAAGAACCCCTAAAACACATCCAAACCACTCACCGAGCCTACTAACTTATGAATTATGCACCAAATGCATAGCCCCTAATTTAGGATATTACACTTATTGTTTCAAACCTAAGAACAATGGGATTTCTTTTGTGAAAAAAGCTCATGTTCAAAAATCTTTATTGGAATAAAATGCATTTTGATCAATATTCTGTGTTTTTCTCTATCAAATTATTTTTTTTCTTTTTCTCATTCATGGCATGAATAATTGTCTTCAAATTCATTTATTCTTCATACACTTTTTGGCACCCACCACAGGTCCCTAGAGATCAACGATGTAAGCAACGATACTACAGACCTAAAGGCCCATTTTGAGCATGACATGTGTTTAGAAGAATCTCAAGATTTTGAAGGTGACAGAGATGGTGACTTATCCCCGGATCTGTTGAGAATGGTACAGCAGGAAGAGAAACAAATCTTACCCCATGAAGAAGAAGTAGAGAATATATCCTTAGAAGAAGGAAAGATGGTGAGAATCGGAACACGCATAACCGAGGAAACGAAACAAAACCTGGTGGAGTTACTACGGGAATTCAAGGATGTCTTTGCATGGTCATATAAAGACATGCCTGGTCTAGGTACTGATATTGTAGTACATCGTCTTCCCATAAGGGAAGAATGCAAGCCAATACAGCAAAAGCTACGAAGAATGAGGCCTGACGTAGTATTGAAAATAAAAGAAGAAGTAAAGAAACAGTTTGATGCGGGTTTTCTACAGGTGGTCAAATACTCAGAATGGGTAGCCAATATTGTCCCAGTCTCAAAGAAAGATGGAAAGGTCCGGATGTGTGTGGACTATAGAGACCTAAATAAAGCCAGCCCAAAAGACAACTTCCCTTTGCCTCATATTGACATATTGGTGGATAACACGGCGGGGTACTCATGGTTCTCTTTCATGGATGGATTTTCCGGATATAATCAGATTAAGATACACCCTGAGGATATGGTGAAAACCACTTTCGTAACGTTGTGGGGCACCTTCTGTTATAAGATGATGCCATTCGGGCTGAAGAATGCGGGGGCAACATACCAAAGAACCATGGTGACTTTGTTCCATGACATGATACACAAAGAGATTGAAGTATACGTTGATGATATGATCGCCAAATCTCAAACGGAAAAAGAACACATCGAAGTTTTGAAGAAATTGTTTCTAAGGTTGAGGAAGTTCCAATTGAAGCTCAACCCAGCCAAGTGTACTTTCGGAGCTCGATCACGGAAACTGCTGGGTTTCGTTGTCAGCGAGAAAGAAACTGAAGTTGACTCGGATAAGGTCAAAGCTATAAAAGACTTGCCTCCACCACATACTCAAAAGGAAGTACGAGGTTTTCTTGGAAGATTAAATTACATTGCTCGGTTCATTTCACAGTTGACTGAGAAATGTGATCCCATATTTCGTCTTCTCAAGAAACACAACCAAGGTGTATGGGACGAAGAATGCCAGAGAGCTTTTAACAAAGTCAAACAATATCTGTCAACTGCCCCAGTGCTATCTCCACCAAATCTAGATAGACCATTGATACTGTATCTATCAGTGTTCAATAACTCCATGGGATGTGTGCTTGGTCAATACGATGAGTCAGGAAGGAAAGAAAAGGCGATATACTATCTCAGCAAAAAGTTCACTGAATGTGAAATGAGGTATTCGTCGATCGAAAAATTATGTTGCGCTTTGGTCTGGGCAACCCGAAGACTAAGGCAGTATATGTTGTATCATACGACCTGGTTGATTTCGAAGCTTGACCCGTTGAAATATATGATGGAGTCAACTGCTCTGAACGGGAGGATGGCAAGGTGGCAGATTTTGCTATCTGAATTTGACATAGTCTACGTGAATCAAAAGGCTATAAAAGGGAGTGTAATAGCAGAATTTCTGGCCAGCAGAGCCTTAGAAGATTATGAGCCTTTGAGCTTTGATTTCCCCAATGAAGAGTTGATGTATGTGGCAAATACTGAAAAAAATCCGTGGAAGTTGAATTTTGATGGGGCGTCTAATGCTGTGGGGAATGGAATTGGGGTAATCTTGGTGTCTCCTAGTGGTGATCATCATCCACTCACATGCAGATTGGATTTTGATTGCACAAATAACATGGCAGAATATAAAGCTTGTATTATGTGAATTCGGGCAGCCGTAGAGCGGAAGATCAGGGTGCTAGAAGTATATGAAGATTCTGCACTAGTGATTTATCAATTCAAAGGTGAATGGGAGACCCGAGATCCTAAACTAATCGAATATCGGAAGATAGTTTTGGGATTGATTGAGGAGTTCGACGACATCACTTTCAATTATCTCCCACGTGATGAAAACCAGATGGCAGATGCCTTGGCAACTCTAGCTTCTATGATCAAAGTGAATAGACCAGAAGATATGAGGCCCATTCAGATGAGTATTTTTGAATCCCCAGCTCATTGTTGTACTGTGGAAGAAGACGAAAGAGATGATCACCCTTGGTATCATGATGTACTGCGATATATAAAGAATCGTGAATACCCAGAGCATGCAACTGAGAATGAGAAAATGACACTCAAAAGATTGGCCTCTGACTATGTTCTAGATGGTGACATCTTGTACAAAAAAAGAAAGGATCAAGTGCTACTAAGGTGTATGGATGCCGTTGAGGCTAAGCAAATCTTGGAGGAAGTCCATGAGGGCGTTTGCGGAACACATGCCAATGGTCTTACAATGGCCAGGCAGATCATGAGGTTCGGGTAATATTGGTCCACCATGGAAGAAGATTGCATCAACTATGCCAAGAGATGCCATAAATGTCAGATTTATGGAGATAAAATTCATGTACCCCCGTCACCATTACACGTGATGACTTCCCCATGGCCCTTTTCCATGTGGGGCATGGATGTTATTGGACCAATCTCACCGAAAGCATCAAACGGACACCGATTCATCTTTGTGGCCATTGACTACTTCACGAAATGGGTAGAGGCTGCTTTGTATGCTAGCATCACTAAATCGGTAGTAAGTCGATTTTTAAAGAAGGAGATCATTTGCCGATATGGAATGCCCGAGAGGATCATATCAGACAATGCATTGAATTTGAACAATAGCACAATAGCAGATGTTTGCGGTCGATTCAACATCAAACACCACAACCCGTCACCATACCGTCCAAAAATGAATGGGGCAGTGGAAGCGGCCAATAAAAACATCAAGAAGATAGTGGGGAAGATGACCGAGACCTATAAGAACTGGCACGAGAAATTACCATTTGCACTATATGCTTATCGAACGTCTGTCAGGATCTCTACTGGGGCAACTCCTTTCTCATTAGTCTATGGGATGGAGGCAATCCTACCTATTGAAGTGGAAATACCTTCTCTTCGGGTTTTGTCGGAAATAAAGTTGGATGAAGCTGAATGGATCCAGGCTCGATACGATCAGTTGAACTTGATTGAAGAAAAGAGGCTAAGGGCTATCCGTCATGGTCAGATGTACCAAAAACGAATGATGCGAGCCTATGATAAAAAGATTCGCCCAAGAGAGTTTAAAGAGGGAGATTTTGTACTGAAAAAGATCCTTCCCATGTAAAAAGATTTCAGAGGAAAATGGATGCCGAACTGGGAAGGACCATATGTGGTGAAGGAGGCTTTCTCTGGAGGAGCCCTGATTCTGGTTGAAATGGATGGGAAAAGCTTGCTTAATCCTGTGAACTCGGATTCAG
The DNA here is from genome assembly GCA_005393395.2 of Gossypium australe. Taxonomy (NCBI): domain Eukaryota; kingdom Viridiplantae; phylum Streptophyta; class Magnoliopsida; order Malvales; family Malvaceae; genus Gossypium; species Gossypium australe. The sequence continues at coordinate 246,648 of SMMG02000173.1, forward strand.
TCAAGAAATACTTCGCTTGAAGGGGCCGAGGTGAAAACCCACAAAGGGCGCTCCGAGTTTTCCAAAAAAAAAAGGAGGGAAGCCAAGACGGAAACTCACAAAGGGCACCTCGGCTACAAATGATTTTGCTACATCCGAATGAACGAGGAATGGAGCTGGAGCGCCAACAAAGTACCTTGAATCTTCTAAGCACATGCTAAACCCAAAATAGTCTTTATAAAGTTTGTATGTAGAAACGCAATCAATGATACCTAGGGCATCTTACCTTTGTTATCTTTGATCTTTTCCTCTTTCCAAAGAGATATGTTTTCCCTTAGTTTTTGATAACTCATTCGAATCTTTTTGAAATCAAATTTATTACTACATGTTGTAGTGAAATAATGATTGATGAACTAACAACTTCACAAAAGATGTTTTGCATACTACTTTGGAAATTTCTAGAGAAAACCGGAGACCAAAACAGGACAATTGTTTAAAATTTCCATGAATACAGATCAGAGATACATGAGAACCTTAATAGAGAGTATTTCTCTGAATTCTCTGTCCAATCCAACGGTTGTGACAGAGATAAGAACATATCCTCGGGTCACGGTATGACAGGCCAATTTTTGGCAGGAAGGGATTCGAAAAAACCGAGTTATGGGGGAATAGATCGAAATCAAAATAAGTCCTATGTTCTTTAAGTCACAATGAGGGTAGGCAGAAGAGCGTACTTCCCGGGGGATGGGTTGAAGATGATATATCACTTACGTCCCTAGAATTCATGAGCCCTAAAGTTGTCACAGGGGCAGAACATTCAAGCAAGAAAATGACGCTTCAAGACGAGCAAAGATGGAACTTTGAGGGATGAAATGAGTGATAACGCCCTAAATAGGAACCATACTCATAACATTTTTGCATCATAGCATGTCTAAATAGGAGCATTTGACTCATTTTGATCATGGCATCCTAATCGTTAAGCATAAGCATATACCCATTCTACAGGACAGGTTCCTCAAAGAACGGCGTAACGAGTTCAGATTTTATTCCCTAGAGATGATAGTGGAACAGTTTGGAGATACCCAATCTGGCATCCTGATATTTTAGGAGCAGATTGAAGAAAGCAAATCTGGCATTCCTGATATTTTAGGAGCAGATTGAAGATAGCAAGTCTGACATCCTGATGTTTTAGGAGCAGATTGAAGAAAGCAATTCTGGCGTCCTGATGTTTTAGGAGCAGATTGAAGAAAGCAAATCTGGCATCCTGATGTTTTAGGAGCAGGTTGAAGATAGCAAGTCTGTCATTCTTGATGTTTCAGGAGGAGATTGAAGAAAGCAAGTATGGCATCCTGATGTTTTAGGAGCAGATTGAAGAAAGCAAGTCTGGCATCCTGATATTTTAGGAGTATATTGAGGATAGCAAGTCTGGCATTCCTGATGTTTCAGGAGCAGATTGAAGATAGCAAGTCTGGCATTCCTAATGTTTCAGGAGCAGATTGAAGATAGCAAGTCTGGCATTCCTGATGTTTCAGGAGCAGATTGAAGATAGCAAGTCTGGTATTCCTGATGTTTCAGGAGCAGATTGAAGATAGCAAGTCTGGCATTCCTGATGTTTCAGGAGTAGATTGAAGATAGCAAGTCTGGCATTCCTGATGTTTCAGGAGCAGATTGAAGATAGCAAGTCTAGCATTCCTGATGTTTCAAGAGCAGATTGAAGATAGCAAGTCTGGTATCCTGAAGTTTTAGGAGCAGACCGAAGAAAGCAAATCTGGCATCCTGATGTTTCAGGAGCAGATTGAAGATAGCAAGTCTGGCATTCATGATGTTTCAGGAGCAGATTGAAGATAGCAAGTCTGGCATTCCTGATGTTTCAGGAGCAGATTGAAGGTAGCAAGTCTGGCATTCCTGATGTTTCAGGAGCAGATTGAAGATAGCAAGTCTGGCATTCCTGATGTTTCAGGAGCAGATTGAAGATAGCAAGTCTGGCATTCCTGATGTTTCAGGAGCAGATTGAAGATAGTAAGTCTGGCATTCCTGATGTTTCAAGAGCAGATTGAAGATAGCAAGTCTGGTATCCTGAAGTTTTAGGAGCAGACCGAAGAAAGCAAATCTGGCATCCTGATGTTTCAGGAGCAGATTGAAGATAGCAAGTCTGGCATTCCTGATGTTTCAGGAGCAGATTGAAGATAGCAATTCTGGCATTCCTGATGTTTCAGGAGCAGATTGAAGATAGCAAGTCTGGCATTCCTGATGTTTCAGGAGCAGATTGAAGATAGCAATTCTGGCATTCCTGATGTTTCAGGAGCAGATTGAAGATAGTAAATCTAGCATTCCTGATGTTTTAGGAGCAGATTGAAGTCAACAAACCTGGCATTCTCAAAGTTATAGAGAAGCAGACCGAAATCAATAATCGTAACCCAATGCTGCAGTGAAGTGGATCAAAGCGGAAGAAACAGTGGATTAGGGTGAAGCTACTCGAAGAAGAAAAACACCATAGAAGTCGAGATTCAGTGGGTCCCGACAAATTAGGGCCTCATTTATGTCTTTGCTCGATTCTCGTAACATGACAACGAGCAAAGAGGGGCAGCTGTATAAGCCCAAATTTGTTCGGGCCTGTTACAAACCAAATTAAATAAAAACAGTCCAAAGAAAAGAGCCCAAAAATAGGCCCAATCTACGAACGGCCCAAACACTTAAAGTTTTAGAAAGCTAGGGTTCCTAAAACCGTAGCCCTTGCGCCGCAAGCCTCCTCTGGCCTACGCACTTCAGCATCCACTGCCGCCACTCCACCTTGCCCTGTTTTCAGCCACCATCGTCACTCCACTAAGCGCACCTGCAATAAAATAAGAGAAAACAAACAGCACAGAGGGAGGGGTTTGTATTTTCTCTCTCGGCTATAAAAGGCCGATTAGATACTGTAATAGGGACCTTTTTTGGGAGAAAAATCAATACAAAAAATAGAGATTCACGCAAGCATATAACAAGGAATCGAAGAGAGCAAAGGTTTCTTTCTATTTTCTTTTCATTTCGAAACCATATACATAAATCCACTCTATTTATTATTATTATTTAAAAAAACTGTATATATATATAATATAAAAAAAATACAAAAAAGAAAAAAACCTACCTTTTTTTGCGAATTTCGGCCACCGCGTATGGTGGCCGGAGGCATTATGGCGATTCGGCGGCCGGGCCTGGGCCTGAACTCGGAACGGAGGGGGGAGAGCATTTTAAGCTTTTATACCATATACGGGATGACGTCGTTTTGAATGGCCTCCCCAGACGCCGAAATGACGTCGTTTTAGGGAGGCCGACCCGATTACCCGACCCATAACCAGGGGATCCGCGTGTTTTCTTTAACAGGACTAATTACCCTTTTGGTCCCTCCGTTCTCTCACGCTTTTACAATTCAATTTTTCTTTATTTTCAAATTTGTCTCTTTGATTTCATCCCGATTTCATTTTAGTCCCACGTTAAAAGCTTTATTTAATAAATTGGGAAATTTTGCTCCTCGTCCTTCACCATCTTGCGCGTGTTTCAGTTTAGTCCCCCATATTATCTATTTTATATAATTCGCCCCGTTATTCCATTTTAAGTTCGATTTACCCCTTTTTTATTTATTTTATTATTTTCCCTTATTACTATTATTACTATTATTATTATGTTATTATATTATTTCTATTATTACTATTGTATTATTACTTGTATATATACTTACTATCATTATTATTATTACTATTATTATTGTTATTAGTATTAGTATTAGTATTAGTATTATTATTATATTTATTATTCTCCTTATCATTATCGTTATTATTATCAACATCGTTTTGTTTTAAATTTCTTGGTTATTATTGTTTTAATATTATCTTTTAATTTTGTTTTCGTTGTTGCATTTTTATTATGTGTTGTTTCGTCCTCATCATTTCATGGTGATTGACGGTATTGAATCGCATCTCAACATGCTAGCTTTTTGTTTTCTTTTGAAATTCATATAAAAAAAGGAGAGATTTCATAAAGGTAATATTCATGCGTTTGGGAATTCGAAAAGATCGTGCCCAATCGTGCTGTGTGTGGTTTCTTTCTGTTTGACCAAATGAACGAATACCCTTTCAAATTTCAATACGTGAGCTTGGAGAATTTTGGGGATGATCTTAAATCCGAGGACTCAGATTGTCGTATCCAATCGTGCTGGATGTGAAACTCTATTCCTTCGAAATAAGGGAAACTCGATATTCAATCAAGTTGTTTAAAATCATAAAAAAAAAAAGAACAAAATTTCAAAATCATTTTAAACTTTTCGACATTAGGACATTGATTAATCAATTTGGTACCGATTTTGGGCGTTGCGAGGGTGCTAATCCTTCTTCGCACGTAACCGACTCCCGAACCTATTTTCTTAAATATTCGTAGACCAAAACACCGTTTTCGTGAACCGAAACGTTCTATTAAAACAAAGGTGATCTGATCACACCTAATAAAAGATCGGTGGCGACTCCCGTTTTTTACTCGTTTTCAAAACCCAAGTTCGATTCCCGCTTTTTTCAAAAAAATGGTTTCGACAAATATAATCATAATATAATTTTAAAATATAATAATGTAATGTCTGTATAGCTTTTTACATCAAGTTCAAATTTAAATAGAATTTTAAATACAATATGGAAAAAAAATATTAGAATTATATCTAAATTTAAATTTAAATTTAGTTCTATAAATATAATTTTTTTGTTAACTATATTTAATCAAATTGCATCAATAAAATTGTCTAGAAGATTGTTAGCATTAATAAATTATAATTATTTCAATAAAAAAAAAAGGGAGCATTGAAGTAAGATGGTTCGAATAGGTAATATCGAATCATATTCGAATAATAATGGTATTAAATAGAGATGAAAAATTATTTTAATTGATGATGAGGTAATATAATAGTATGCCTAATTTTATATTTTTATTGATTTTATGTTTTTTAATGATTTAAATTATTTGAGAGAACTAAAATTCAAGGGGTGATGTTGAACGATGCTGTGACAAAATTTAAAGATTTGTACCATTCTAAATAGAGTAGAAAAAGAAATTGGTTATGATGAGAATAAATATGAATTGCCATTAACTTTAAAGAAGTAACTTCTCACATTCACAAAAGTATTTTATTTTATGATTTTGTTTGTTTTGATGATAAAAAATATGGGTAAGCAAATCGGTAAAAAATCTATTTTTCACTTTACCTGTATTTTGCTAGATATTATTAGCGTGGTTATTATTGTTAATTTTTTTTAAGAATTTTTTGAAATTGTTTATATTGTGTGACGAAAACATTCTTTTATTTTTTAACTTATTATTATTTGTTTGGTTTAGTTTTCAACAATAGTTTTTAATCATTATTATTAAACGTGTTTATTACTTTAGTGTAAATATTTTTCATATTTATCATGAACGTAGTTCCAAATTTTTTATGTTTAATTATTTTTTTAGCTAAATATTTATTTTATTTATATCAATATTTCAAGATCAAAATAATAAAGATTGAAGGGTAGAAATTATTGATACGTAACATGTTCATCTTTCAAACATTAAATACACATATTCACATGCAATACATGTGACATGATTTATATATGTTAATTATGTTAATTGATTATTATATGGAATAATTTTTTTTGTATTAATTACACAATTTAAAATTAAATTGTACATTGAATTTGTTAAAAATGTTTTAATTATGATTTCAAATTTATTATTTAATTTTTAAATAATTTAATATAATTTAATTATTTTTAACAACCTGAAAAAATATTATTTTATGATTAATTAAATTAATTAAAAATATCATATTAAAAAATTAATGAAAAATTAAACACATAAAATCAGATTATATCACAATCGAAACTAGTATTATATATATATATAAATGAATAAGAATCCAAAATTGCAACAATACTTGCTTTATTTCTTCATAATTTGGGGATTATATTGAAGTATTGGAAGGCATCTATTTTGGACAATCCAAAAAAAAGCCTACTTCATTTGAGTTGGAACGAGTTTCGCAACAAAATTCTTATACATCAAACTTGATGCAATCCAATTCGGATTTTTTTTTTTAATTAATAACAAATTTTTATCTAATTTGAATTGTAAATATAAATTAAAAAGAAAAAAGAAAAAAAAACTTAGACCCGGAAATAATGTAATAGAAGAAATAAATTTAACATGAATTTAACAAAATCGTTTACAGCGTTAATAATTGTACTCTCAAAATTTGAGAAAAAATAAGAGATTAAAAATTACTTAAAATAAAATTAAAAGAGATTAAATTCAAAATAAGTAGAGAACCTAGAGCACATTTTAGCCTTTTATTTTTAATTAGTATTGTAATTTCAATTCAAACTTAACTTCAGTTCAAGCACAAACTTGGAGTAGAACATAAAAATAAGTAATCTTTTAAAACAAGCCTAATCCAACAAGTTTGAGTATTTCATTGGTTATGTCTAATCAAATTCAAACTTGCTCAAACTGAGCTTCAAGCCTTGAACTTGGACTTAAACTCAAACTTGGAACAACTTGAATCAGTCTCAATTTAATTGACATGGAAGTCTCGAACTTAAAAAGGGATGTCAGAGAGAAAAAAGATGTTTTTATCTTGAATCATACTCAAGGTCTAAAAATGAAATTCGTTCAAGCTCGAGCTGAGCTTCGAAACTTGAATTTTGAGTAAAACTTCTTTCAACTCAATGGACTCGAAAAAGCGTCCAACTTATATATGATGGAGAAACCACTAAAGAATTATTTAATTCTCCTCTGATTTTTCTTGAAGCTGTACACTACAAACATGAATATCATGGAGCATAGAGGAACATAAAGTTCAACATGAACAAATGTTGCCAGCCGGCTTCTAGAACAAAGAGTTAAGAAAGAATGTTTTAATGTTATGCTGCTACTATGCAAGATGATGAATGATAGTCGATACATATAACTACGGAGGGAACTAAAAGCTAAAGATACGTTTAATTCACCTCGACAACTAAACAGCTGATTGATTACTGATTGATTACTGATGCCGGACTCTCCTACAATCTGTTCATTTTACCTGATATCAAGGTATAGATTTCACCATGTAATTGGTAGACAAAGAAGTTATTGGTTTCCATTACGTCCTCGGACCCTAGGGATTCGCCTTAGTCCCATTGACCCCAAAAAGCGAGCAGGCCAAGTGCGGGTTACTGGGGAAACAGCACGGAAAGGATGGTGCATCCCAAAGTCATCATCATCAAGTAGGTCATAATCCAAGAATCTACCACGCAAGCGAACGGATGAATCTAGATGAATAAAGCCATCATCGAAAGGGTCATCAAAAGAATCATCTGAACCATATTCATCCGCATAGATACCATGATAGCCCGGATCAATCACATAATCACCCAACACCATTGCTCCTGGCGTTGATGACATAATTGTACTGATCACATCATTTCGCTCTCTCTCGTTTTCAAGCTTTTTCCATTTTTCTTCAAGTACAGGGTCTACTGCTCGAGGTCGTGCCAGTGGGTGCTTTGTCCTAACATGTTTCTTAAGCTCTTTGTAAGTTCCAACAAACGAGCACTTGTCTTGCATACATGACCTTTTTTTCCGATTTAGATATTTCCGTACAGGTTCTACCACTGTCCAGCCCTTAACTTGTCCTCGGCAGAGCGGGCATAGAAGCTCTGGCACTTCCATCTTTTCAGTGGGCTGCTCCACACCTGAAATAAGACTTGAATTATCCATTGAGTCAACTGATGTTACTTTAGTGTAGGCTTTCTTGTATTGCTCAAGACAATTGGAAAACCGCTTGCTAGTCGCACACATGTAAGGGCGGCAACCCTTATCGTAAGAGGAACAAAGGAGGAGAACGGCATTGTGTGGAAACTCCAGACAGACGGAACATTTTGCAGCTTCCCAATCTTTCTTCTCCGAAGCTTTGGAACATCTCTTCTTCCTGGAACCCTTTCCAGCCCTCTTAGGATGAGAGGGCAATGGATAAGGCACTCTTTTATGCTGAGAATCAGACTTCCGCACTTTGCTAACTTTTGCCATTTGCAATTTAAACCTAAAGCAAAGGAGAGATAGATAGAGATCAAATCATTCTAATAATACAAGATTTTATAAAACACAAACAAGACTGATATCTGCCTTGCACTTTCAACAAGATCAAACTTCTCACATTTAATGCATGGACTTTAAAAAGTGTAGATAACAATTAATTATGTTTGGTTTTGGGTACAAAATGGGACAAAACCCAAGACAAGCAGATATGCCTCAAGAGAAGTGTTTATAGTTGGAATGGGTGCATACCCAGAAGACAATTAACATCTATGACTGTTGATCCTACTCTTCATTTTTTCTAGGAGCATGCTCAACATATTTTCGGCACACATTCAGACACGAGAATGGGATATGACCATCCAAATCAGAGACAGACCCGTTTAAAGGCCCCCCATAATTTTTGGAAATTTTCATTTCTCCTTTAAAGTATTTAGAGAAGTTTAATTAGACCCCTCAAAATTTTGAAATTTCTCATTATACCTTACAATTTTTTTGAAAATTTTAATTAAAGTCACTTAAAATATTTGAAAATTCTCATTGATCTCACAAAAATTTAAACATTTTAATTAGACCCTCAATTTAAAAAAAGAAATCTCATTAAACTCTTAAAAAATTTAAAAATTTTACTAGTCCCTCCAAAACTTAGTCCCAAGATCAGCTACTGATTTAAATACATTTTTAAAAAATAAAAAATAAAAAAAATATACCCACATTGAACTCATTCCATATCCAGCACTCACCCGAGTCCAAGTAACACAGTCTAACTTGCTAAAACCACTCATTTCTAAGGCAATAAAGAATGAAATTCATTGCTAAAACATTAAAAACCAATAAACATAAATAATAATAATAATCATAATAATAATAATAATAATAATAATAATAATAATACGTATAGGCCTGTTGACTGATTAGAATTTCATGTTGTTCTTTCCATTGGTAAGATTCTCAATACCCAAAAACTGAGACTCTATCTGCAACAAGGTAATCTTATGCTTTGAACTATAAGGGGCAGGAAGCTTTGAATCATTTTTCATTATTAGTCATGAAAAGCTAAAGTGAAACTCTAGAAATTTTTTGAAGCAATAATCTTGTTTATGATTCTCCTCCATTAATAATTACTCACTAGCATTCATTTACATAATTTAAAAAAAAAATAAGCAAACAAGAAACGTGGAATATTCAAAAACGGAAATGAAAATGAAATTTTTCAAAGAAGAAACATATATAGCACCAATTAATCATTACCAAAAAGGGCGAAAAGCTAATATAAGAGTGAGTGTCGTGTAAGGAATGGAGAAAGCATAAAACCTAGGCTAGAACATTTTAAAAAACAATAAAATCGAAATTGAGAACGAAATTGAAAACAAAATGAAATGAACGAGGGAGATATCAACATTCAACAGTAGAGATAAAACAGAGAAACCCGAATCTAGCGTACCTGGATATTTCACTGTTGATTTGAAATTTTTTTGAAAGAGAAAAAAAATGGTATTCGGAGAGAGGAAGGGAGGGAGAGGAAGGAAACCGATGTTCCGGTGGACGAAGGAGACTGCTTTAGACCGTGGTTCACTTTCCGCCGCCGCTCCCGCCGCCGCAATTGGTGGTGTGGAGAGAGGAGCCCAATTTTGCTTTACCTCTGTAGTTTATATATAAATATTAAATGTAGCAGATCAGTGATTGGCATTTTAAGGTAACTTTAACGCCATTATGTCGATAGTTCTACACGAATTTAGATTCTTATGGGATATTATTAATCACATGGGCCGAAAACATAGGCCTAACAAAAAGCCCATTGAAAATAACAAACATTTTCTCTTATAGTTTTTGGAGGCCCGTAATTTCCCTATCGTTTCATACCTATGCCGATTTTAAAATACTTGACACATAATTTGGTATCATACTAATAGTATTAACCGTTTGTGTTTAATTTAGGTTTTAGAGTTGATTGGATAAAAATTTATAATTAACTAATAATCTTACTAACTCTAAAATTTGAATTAAATCAAATCCATCAGACTGTATTTGATAAATTAAATGCAAAATTAATAAGATTCACAATTAACACTAAATGTATTCTATTGATGATAAAAATTCAAACCTAATAATATTACCAATTAACTTTCACCAAATCAGCTTTAAAATCCAAATTAAATCCTAAAAAGTTAACACCGTTATTTTTATATACAGATACCACGTTAGAAAAAAAGTGTCAAACTTGTATATCAAATGATAGATTAAGTCTTCAGAATAGTATTATTAAACAAATATTAATACAAATGTTTTCTCTTCGACAAATAGTGGTATACCCCCACCAATAGGAACACGTGGCAACACGAAAGGCCATACACCACCCGTTGCAAATTGGGAAATCACCAGAAGCTTCATTTCCCGCCTTAACCATATGGTCAAATGGGTATTGGAAAATATTGACATCACATGTATAATAAGAATAATTACATGTTATTATTTACTATCATGAAATGTTAGCTCAAATTAAAAATGACCTAATCTGATCAAGGCTTATTGGCTTCAGTTGTTAAATAAAGTATGGGTCAAATACATGTAGATACTCTAGTAACTAATTTTTAATTGATAATGGGCTGATTAGAAATTCTAGTCAATGTGCAAAAGTTATAAATTAGGGTTATGTCCCCATATTATACATGCGTAATTTTTTTGACATCCTATCTTCAAAAAAGAGAGCCACATTCTCTAAATTGCTCATATGTTAATTTGGAAGATCAAAACCAAAAGATCTCAAGATTTCAATGGATTTAGGTATGCTTCCACATTTAATTTTGTTTTTGATGATTGTACATGACAAATCCTGATTTATTAAATTTTGTATCAAAGTTTTACGGCTCTAATAGCGGAAGGTAGTTGTTTAGTGAAGCCAACCACTTACCTCGATCTTCTATTACGAACGTGATCCTTTTGATCACCAAACCTCATGTGGGTTCAACTACTCCATACTCCGAATAAGAAGGAATGACAGAATGCGTCCCATCATAGACATCTCTGTTCCATCGAGGACATCTGCCTCACGCATCCTATAATGATGGCTTGATAGCAGGTCCACTACGTTAATGCTACCCAACATGGGAGCTTGCCTATAAATAATATCCAATACAATGAAGAAGGGATCGACTCTCCAACGCACTTACCTACACTCTACCAATTTACTCTCAACTTCCACTTGCACTATCTTCACTCTTTTTGTAACATCTCGATTTTGGGCCTAGTCGAAATAGTAGTTTCGAGACCACAAATCCAAAGTATAAATAATTATTTTATAAGTATTTTGAGGTCTATGGCATGATTTCATGATTGTGTGAAAATTTCATGAAAAAATTTTATGGATAAAGTGTCCAATTTGATTTTTAGGACTAAATTGCAAAAGTTGCAAAATATGTGATTCTAGAAGCTTTAAGTATGAAATAGCTTTGGGTTATTAATTAGAGGTCCTTAAATAGAAATTTGCCCAATTTCTATTTTTACGGACAAAAATGGACATGTTTAGGAAAAATTACAAAGAAAGACTTTAGGGGCATTTTGGTCATTTGGTTAATAAAAGAATAAAAGGGGAAAATCAAGTCAAAATTGATGTTCATCTTCTTCATCATAGCTGAAATTCTCAAGATCTCCATAGCTAAGGTTTCTTCAACTTTCAAGCTTGATAGTAAGTGCATCCTAGCCCCGTTTTTAATGTTCTTTATGTTTTTGAAGTTGTTATCAACCGATCTAGCTATTTCTACCATTTATTTGAGCTAAGGTTGATGTCTAGGGTTTGACCCATGTGTGACATGCATGTATTTTTATGTTTCATGTTAGATTATGAAAGTGTGATGTGTGATGAACATCTTTTACTAAGTGTTTTTTATGAAAACACCCAAAAAGGGATTATTTGTAAAAATTGTAAAATGAGTAGTAAAAATCTGAGTTGAAGGAAAATGTGGGCTGTTATGAGCATGTGTTAGGTTCAGCTAGGCTTACGTAACAAAGAAAATGAATACATTTCATTTTACGAGCCTAGGGACTAATTTGTAAATATGTAAAAGCCTAGGGGCAAAACTGTAATTTTTCTAAAGTATGTTTTTTGGACTGATTTGAACAATGTGATAATTAAATGAGCTAAATTTGCTATTATAGATCAAGAATAATGGAATCCAGACCTAAACCGAGGAAATAACAAGGTTGTGGACTAAATCGAAGAGTTAGCCATATTTTGGTACCAAGGTAAGTTCGTGTGTAAATAATGCAACATTTCATTATTAGGTATTTAATACTTTAATATTGCATGAATTGTGAAAATGTTTTTTGTAAATCTGATTAATGTTGATTCGATGACGCTTCGACGAAGATTTGATACCTCGAAATCCCGGTTGAACCTTAGGAATAGTTAGGATACAAATGTTTTGACATTAGGGTTATGAGTATACGTGTAAGACCATATCTGGGATATGGCATCGTTACAAGATTTCATGTAAGACCATGTCTGGGACATGGCATCGATATGAGAATCGTGTAAGACCATAGCTGGGCTATAGGCATCGATATGTGATCCCATGTAAGACCATATTTGGGATATGTCATTGGTATGGTTCTATGTGTATGTGATTCCCGAGTATCCTTTAGTATTCCAAGTGGTTCAACGGGTAATTCAAAGATTATGTCAACGAAATGACAATGTATGATCATGTTGAAAGGGTATAGGTATATATACAAAGCTTATAAATATTGAGATTATAAATCGATGAGACCTTGGTAAGAAGTGAATGAATAAATCATGAGCACGAGTTCTATTGTACATTATGTAAATGACACGATTTAAAATGTATCTATGATACTTGATGACATTGTGATAAATTATATTATGTTATGTGTACAATAATGCATGGTTAATGTTGTTAATTATTTACATGCAAACTTACTAAGCTTTATGCTTACTTCCATTTCCTTTCCATTTTCTTATAGTATCGTCAAGCTAGTTCAGGGATCGAAGAACGTCGGAGACTCGATCACACTATCAATTGGAACTTTCGGGTATAGTTAGTCTCAACATTTTGAGTACGGCATGTATAGGGACTTGGTCTTTTTGTTATATGTCATATTGGTTTAGCCAAATGTGTTGGCTTATAATGATATTTGATTCATTTTGTATTAGGCCATGAGATGTAGCTCATATTGATTATTGGGTTGTAAACCATATTCATATATGCATGCATGTGCCAATGTCATTATGATATGGCCTATGGTTATTGATGGTCGTATGAAGATGTGTTGTGTGTGAATTGTTAAACTTGAGTTGGATGAAGGATGGTAGTTTTGTATGTGTATATGTTGGTATGAAAATGCATGCATACAATCTAGGGAATGATGCTTATTTGTATATAAGTTGGTAAAAATTGGATTTGTCATAATATGGAGTCTTAAGCAAGTATAAATTGATAAGAAGTTGCCATGTATGAGCCATGTTTGTGAATGTTTAAATGCTTATTTATGCAATGTTAGATGTCATTGAGATGTGTAAGTCTGCCTGTGTTATTAAGGGTGACAAATGGCTTGAAAAATAACCTCAAAATTGTTCACATGGATAGACAGACGGGCATGTGTCTAGGCCATGTGTGACACACGACTTGCCCCAAGGGCGTGTGCTCTGGCCGTGTGTCCCCTATACCTTAGTTTTGAGAAACAAAATGCCAATAGTAAATACACAGGCACGAGACAAGGCCATGTGAGAGACACGACCATAGGACATGGGCATGTGCCCAGGCCGTGTGAGAGACACAACCATAGGACATGGGCATGTGCATGTGCCCAGGCCGTGTGAAGTCTGCACTTGATTTTTGGAATTTAATTCGCCACACGGCCTAAGGACACGAGCGTGTGCCTTGGCCGTGTGACCTTATTTGGTTGATGACGTCATAAACAGAATGTCCCCTATTTTGAACACGGCCTGAAGCATGGGTGTCTGATATGTCACATGGGCGTGTCCCTTCACCCACACTGTCGTGTGGTCCCTTTTGCATGAAAAATTTTCTAAATTCCCCGAAAGTTTCTAAATTTCTCGGTTTAGTCCCGAAAACCCCCGATATATGTTTTGAGCATTGTAGGCTCGTATTAGGGAGAACATGAATGTTTATGAAATTTTTTAAATTTGAATGGAAATTCATGTCTCGATTTTGTATGATTGCTTGCGTATAAGTCCGATAACACCTCGTTGCTTGTTCCAGCATAGAATACGGGTAAGGGGTGTTACACTTTTTACTCTTTGGCTTTCCGCCCCGACAAGATGAACTAGTCTTTATCAGCACCATCACTTTCTCTGTAACACCCCAAAACCCGACCTAGAAGTTTAGACCGAATTTTAAAGACTACATTGGCCAACAAAAGCGGCAGAAACAAAAACTTTAATTCAAACCAAGAAAACCCTTTTGTTGTTATGTTTGAAACAATATTAAACCGGCGTCAAAACATTCAGAAGTAAAATCCATTGTTTCTAAAGTTCAGTCCAAATAACACTTTACGAAAGTCCAACATAAAAATTTGTACCATAGCTTATATAATCGTTTTACAAACTGACTTAAAACCAATCGTATAAAACTTATGAAATTTTACTTAAACCGAATCAAACCATATCTTTCTGAGACCTCCGGTATGCCGAGTCCATCTTCTAAAACACGGAAAGTACCTAAAAGAAAGAACACTACAATGAGGTGAGCTATACGAGCTCAGTGTGAACCAAAAACATAAAACAAATGGCAAAAGACAGAGTGACACAACAATTATTTCAGATAAGTATATGTATAAAAATTCACTTACGAAAATTTCAAACCAAAAATTCAAATTACAATATCAAACCACAAAAATGATGTCCTAACCATACGTAATAATCGGAACACATCAAAACACATTAACCATATTGTCTATAACCAAATGATTACACAAACAGACGTATATTCAGATGCAAAACGAATGCAACCAGTCAAAGATCCCATCCCACCAACCAAACACTGCTTCATCCACCCTGCACACCACATAAAGGCTACAGAAGGCCCATCCACCTTGCACACCACATAGAACCATAATTGGCTCATCCACCCTACACACCACAATGTGGAACTAAGCCACTGAAATAAAAATATGCAGCTGAGCTAGCATATGTATAGTATAGTGCGGTAAACCGCTGTACAAATGTAGTTAAAACTGCCAAATCAGATCAGTCTTCCTTCTTTCAATAACCAAATCCCAAAGTTTTCATGCTAATGTAGTAATGCACACAGTACGTAGACATCCATATAGAAACAGACATTTATGTTTCTAGTTGCACAAATTCAGATTTGATTACACTAATGTTTCAATACTCAGTTATGAAAGCAACAATAAATTCAAACTTTTTCATCATATAAATGAACAATTAAATTAAAGCATATAAATGCACAAATATCCACAAATCCAAACTTGACCGAGTCCCAAACACACTTACTAAGGCTTATCTGAGGGTTAGTGTAACTCCCCTAACCCATGTTCGTCGCCGGATTAGGGTTACGAGGCATTACTTATCCAATCACAAGTCCCCGCACTCAAATGAATCTTATTACAATAATTAATACATAATCAAAACATGCTATTATAAACAAATAAGTTACCACCAAACATTATCACTAGCATCTTGAAAACCAATTCCATTCAAATAGCAAAATCACTATTCATGAGGTCATTTAAAAGTAAAGGCCGAATAGGTATAGTGCACTTATTCATTCATTCTATTGCTATTATCATCCATACATTCAAACATATATCATTCCTGAACATATACATTACTTTCGATCATTTCAATATCACATACAATTATATCATTGTCCTATCTACTCATCTCACAATCAAATATACCATAAATAAAAATATCAAACCAACTTATTTATCTCAAAAATTTCTTATCACATTTGGCTATGTTCATTACACACACATATATATATATATCTTCCATAATATGCACATCTTAACAAGATATTACATCTATGTTTTAACCATTTATAACACATGGCCGAATATAATATATATTTCAAAGGGAGAATCTAAGCTCCAAACTAAAACAAATCATGGTCGAATATCTACAAATAAGTACACATTAAATTGCTCATTAATATATCACCTTTGATAATCACATACACAAAAATGTGACCTATTCCATTTATGTCCAGTCACATTAATTATGCCACAAACATTTTTATCAACTCAATGTCTTATACCATATTCAACCAATTCTATGAGTTCAAAAATTCTCATATAACATATTATGAAATAACTTTCAAACTAGGCTTTTAATAAATATACTAATATACTCAAATAATAATTCCATATTTAAAAATGATCAAACCAACTCAAACATATACATATATATAAATATCATTCAAACACAACCCAAGAAATATTGCCTATACATGCCATATGTTTCAAAAGGGGTACAACTTATAGAATACCGAAGATAGATGATAGTGCGAATGACTTTGGCGAAGATCCTCGAGCACGAGCTAGCCTTCAAGATATATACAATAGTCAAACAAATACACATACGGTAAGCTAATATAGCTTAGTAAGTTTTAAGCAATGGTAAAAATTATACAACTAATCAATAAACAATTTAATTAATCCAATATGAGAAATAATGAATTCATAAGTACAAATATGCATAACTTGTCACCATTCAACAACCACCATATCTAATAGATCTCAAAACCGATTACTCAAGTACTATTTGTCCATTTCGAATAAGCTCAAAGTTCAACATTCACATCTCATTTCTATATTTTCGTAGCAAAAGTAACTTACCTCACTAGTACCTGTTTATTAACCTATCATGCAACACTTACTCATGTATCACTTCTCGTTTATCTCCCTTCATCAGTTTATGTCCCCGAAGTCTCTGTAATCCCGCACACAGTGCAAATTACGTAACGTATCGCACACTTAGTGCTGTTACGTGAGAAAGAGCACACATAGTGCCATTTAATAGTAATGTATCGCACACTTAGTGCCATTACTTATTATTCCGCACACACAGTGCCGTTTAACAGTAATGTATCGCACACTTAACGCCATTACTTATTATTCCGCACACACTGTGCCATTTAATAGTAATGTATCGCACACTTAGTGCCATTACTTATTATTCCACACACACAGTGCCATTTAACAGTAATGTATCGCACACTTAGTGCCATTACTTATTATTCCGCACACACAGTGCCATTTAACCGATTTCGCACACACAGTGCTTTGTCTTTTAGTTCGCACACTTAGTGCCCTTTAACAGACCCTTCCTTTGCTCTTCAAAACATATATAATTCCATTCTTAATTACACATACTCAATTTACCTTTTTCAAATACCAACACATTAGGCGTACACACGTTACATATATCTAGCCATAGCATACATGTATTTTTCAACATCTCAATTTGCCTTTTTCACTTACCATTACATTCGACAAACTCAATATACACATATATTTATTCATAGTATACATCCATCTCTCATTTCATAATCATATATAACTACCTCTTTATAAATGCTTATACTCATGTAACTCATTTAATCAACAGTTTCATATATATATATATATATATATATATACATACATCAACTTAACATTAGGCTATTATAAATACATTTCATTTCATCTCATGATACATTTGGCAATAGGGGAATTATCCTGCTTATCATTTATTTTCATATGCACATTAGTATATAATCAATTTCATTTCATCCAACTACTTAAAAACTTACCTCGAAAATCGACGAATTAGGGTTTCCCGGCTTCTCGTTCAATTTCGCCTTTCCCCGGTCCAACCCCGTGACTTTATGTTCTTGATCTAAATAAATTCCAAATTTAAGCTTATTCAATAAATTTTCATTCAATTTAATACAAAAATCACATAAATGGGCAAATTACCATTTTACCCCTGACATTACAACTTTTACAATTTAATCCCTATTGCACAAAACACAAAATACACATTATTTGAATTTATTCCTCTAGGGCCGAATACTACCCATGCCCATACAAAATATAAAATTCATTTATTTCACATTTGGACCCTTCAATTTATAAATTTCTCAATTTAGTCCTATTTACTCAAAATTATCAAAATTTCCAATACAAAACATGTTAATCTAAAGCATATCTTTAAAAAAAATCATCAAACATAAAAAATCTCAAGCCTTCATCAATGGTCGAACATCACTCATACATTAATAACAAAAATTATAACATGGGTCGGATAGTATTCGAAGCAACGATCTCAAAAACGTAAAAATTATCAAAAAACCGAGCTAAAACTCACCTTGAATCAAGCTAATCCATGGCCGAACTTAGCTTGGATTTTCTTGTTTTTGTTTCTCCTTATTTCGGCACCAAGAACAAAAAGATGGACATGCAAATTGTTTTTCTCTTTTTGTTTTATTATAATGCCTTTTTAATGTTTATTTTATCATTAATATATTTTAACATATAAAACAATTATTCATTATATATATTAAGTCACATTCTCGTCCACTACTCTTATATAAAGGTCAAATTGCATCTTTAATACTCATGCAAAAGAAGACAACTCACTTTAGCCACCTAATTTAATAAATGGCTATTTTTAAAACTTACGCGATTTAACCCTTTTTGTAAATTGAACACATAAACGGTCAAATTAATTCATGAAGATTTTTGCACATGCACACTCATGAATCATAGACACCAAATATAATATAAAAATATTCTATTGACTCGGATTTGTGGTCCCGAAACCACTATTTCCGATTAGGGTCAAACTCGGGCTGTTACAATCAGAACATACAGAAACACAAAAGGAGTCAAATTTCAACATAGAACAAAAACTTGCAAAGCAGGGCCACACGACCGTGTGCCCCGGTCGTGTGGAGTAGTCTAGGCCGTGTGGGGGTCTACACGCCCATATGGAAGGGGTACACGCCCGTATACAAGAGACACACACTCATGTGACCGAGTTACATGGCCGTGTGAGTAGCTCGTGTAACTCACTGTCCAAAAGTGCCAAAATAAGGTGCAGAGCAGTCACACCCGTGTGAAAAACGACAAAAATCCCCAAATACTCGCCACACAACCGTGTGGAACTGAAAACATCCAAAATCCCTAATTCGCAATGTCATTCAGTCATGTGCGATACACGCCCATGTGGTCACGGAACCCACACCGAAACAGGCTGAAATCGTAGTTTTGCAATAGCAAAACGAACCCCAATCACTAGCCGTTCAAGACACATTAAAATTTTACAGATTTCCTCACAATCCAACAATAATTTGTTACCGCATTCAAACAGTTCAGAAACACACAAGAGACCATTGAATTCCATAGAATCCAACAGCAATTCAATATCAAGATTGAATAGTTTAGAACACACACCTAATATACGCTACCTACGCATTAACAACCGATCGACGAGCCTCAACCTGAACTTGATTATGAAAACTCAACAATACTTCTACTCAAATCCAACTTGAAACGAGAATGGAAGTCAACCTCGGAATTGGAGCAGAAGAAGAAAATTGAAGAACAAAAGAAAAGGATTGATAAACGGAAGAAATAATTATACTCTCCCAAAAGAAAGATATGGAAATTGGGAAACAAAAGAAAAAGAAAGAAAAACGTCTAGAGAGAGGAAAAAAACGTGCTTTCCTTTTTGAAAAACTCCCTATTTCCAAATAAAAATAAAAAAATAAATATTCAAAACTTAAAAAAAGAAAAACAAATTCCTCAAAACACACATAAGGACTCAAACCCAAAACCCAAAGGTAAACTAACACATTCACCACCACCGAACCAGCAAGCTCATTCTAACATTAGAACGCGAAAATGAACCAAAATGTTCAACTTACTCACTGACCCTTAGTTCGAATCTCAAAACTTCTAACCCCAAAATCTAGGATATTACACCCTCCTCCGTGTCTCCTCCTTATCAATCTCACATATCAATAGACAGATTATATTTATTTTATGTTAAATATATTCAACAAATTTATTTTAAAAATTGTAACTAATTAATAATACGCTAATGAAATAATTTTATATTTATAAAATTTTAAGAATGCTAGCCAAGTACTTTAAAGATAGCTACAATTTATATGACAATAAAATATCTGACAAATTAAAAAAAAAACATTATTTCTCTAATTGACTAAAATAAAAATTAATTTAAAATAAATACTTATCATACCCGTGATTAGAGGTGATCAGGGTTGGGCTACCCGGCCCGACGGCCCGCCCGAAAAATGGGAGGATTTGGGTAAAAATATAGGCCCGAAATATGGGTTTGGGTAAAAAACGAGACCCGTTTAGAAAATAGGCTGGGCCTCGAGTAAAACTTTTTTGGCCTGGGCCCGGCCCAAATTATATATTAAATATATATTTTATTTTTAATCAAATATACTTTTTAAATTACATATTTTTATTTGTTTTAATATTTATTTTAAAATTTTTATTTAATGAAAAAAGCTAAAAAAAATCAATATGGGCCGGGCCAGGCTCGAGTTTATCAATTTTCTTTCGGGCTAGACTTAGACAAATTTTTAGGCTCATATTTCGAGCCGGGCCAGGCTCGAGCCTAGAAAACAGGCCTAAACTTTTGTCTAGATCCGACCCAACCCGACCCATGATCACCTCTACTCGTGTTCGTCTTGAATCAACATGAACTTTGTCTAAATCAAATTCAGAGTAAGCTCAAATCGATATTGAATCACAATAGTAAATTTCAAGCTAAATCATGAACCTCGTCAAATTGTAATGTTAGTATATACTATTATTGATTGTTTATTATAACGGTTATAACTATTCATTGATTATTTATACCATTAAACTTTTAAAAAAAATTAAGTTGTAATTAATCAATCAAATATTAATTTAATTGAAAGATAATTAAAAATTATTTTACGAAATAAATTATATTATCATGAGTGTGTTTTTATTTTTATATTTTTATATGAAATTAATATCAAAAAGTCATAGATAATAATATTTGAATATTATAACTTTTAAATATGAAACCCCTAAACAATTAATTAGAAACTAGTCTGGTAAACGCAACACCAATGACATCCACAGTCAACAAACTATTGGACTTAGAAAGATTATTTTGTTGTCTACAATTTCAATTAGGGTGGCGATTAGTATTGACTATCGGAGTAGTTGACTTCACGGATAGAGACATAGAAGTATTCATTGAAAGACAGATACATTAGACTGGACCCAAGTTGAATTAATTCTGAATCTGTTTGTGAATTAATCTACTTGTGACGTTCATGGTGTGATTTACCTAAATCTTGAGTTAGTCACTAATCATATGTATATAACTCATGTGCTTTGATATAAGTAGAATTTTATGCTCTGAAAATTATCAAGCCCATAGCCAATATGTTAGTACATGACTTGTGGACATGATTTTACTAGAAATAATGGAATTGATCATATAATGAACCACAAAATATACAACGTCTAGATTAAAAATCTTACTTTTTTTTTATTTTGAAAAATAAAACAAATTTTATTTTAATATACAAATTTCAATTACGAACAAATATGATCAGCTGGTAACTAAACTCGTACACAGGTCACAGAGTCCAGCTCGAATTAGCTTTGAATAATAATTTAAAATTAAAATATTTAATATTTAAAAAATAAAGAGATAAATAGGCATGTGGACCTACCCACAATGGACACATACAAATATCAACGTACGGCCTTTATTGACCAAACAAAGCAGAGAGAACCCAGAGACAAACAACACACCACACCTTACCAAACATAACATAAGCCGAAGTTTTATCATTGAAAAGCCTTGTTCAATTTCAACATCATAAAATAATATTATACCAACAAATTTAAATATTTGTTTTTTTTAAAGGAAAAAATGTGTTTTTCTTTTTAGAACAAGATGCCGAGTATTAAGAAAAAATATATATCAGAAAAGGGGGAAAAAGAAAAAAAAGAAATTTAAGCTTCGTTCTTTATCTTTAATCAAATCAAAACCCTAAATTGCAATTGTTTTTTTTTTTGAATAATCAGCATTTATCTTTCTTTTCTTCATCTATATTTTCTTCTGCTTCACTTTCTTTGTCTCACTGAGACTCCCTCGTTTTTTTTTCTCGTAATTTTCCCTTTTAATAATTTTCCCGGAAAAAAGAAACGCATTGGATTGGGACGGTTATTTTTATATTATTTTTATAAAGGTTACGTTTTTTTTGAGGCAATAGCGAGGAATTGTTGCGGGGGGTGTTAGGGTTTGGATTCTGTTTTTTGTTTCATCTGCTCTTCACTTGTATAGAATTTCCCCCAAATTTTGTTGTTGCCTCTTTAGTTTGAAGCCCTAGCAGTCGGATACTTATAATTAAGATTTAATTCAGGGTTTTAATTTTACTCCAAATTTATGTCTGTTTACCTTCGTTCTCCTTAATTAAACTGGTTTTAAGTGGGCGTTAACTATTGTTTTGGAAAGTTATTTTTGCCTAAGTTATTGATTTGAAAAGAGGGTTAGATCCTTTCTTTTACTATTATTATTATTATTGGAACATATGAGTTTCATTTGGAACTGGAAAATCAGTAATCTGCAAATCCATCTCTAATCAAAGATGGAGGCGTAGGAGAGAGTTAATTGAAATGTAATCTCCTCATTGTGATTGCCTTTGTTTTCGTTGCTATGGTTTCACACTTGTGTTAAAATTCTGTTTCCTTTGATCCAAACATTTCCTTCTTTGCCACTTTAAATCCAGCAACCTTAATTTTGGTGGTTTGAGTGATTAGGGTTGGGTTAAGAGGAAGAAAATTAATTTGGTGGGTTAGGATTTGAAGAAGGTTACATAACCTTTTTCTTTTTTATTTTTCTGATGATCATGTTTGGTATCCCTTATGGAAAGAAGTGAACCTGCATTAGTTCCAGAATGGCTGAGAAGTACTGGCACTGTTAATGGGGGTGGCAATTCATCCCACCACTTTACTTCCTCTTCTTCTAACTCAGGTACCGTTTGACAAGCCAACTTTTAGATACCCATTTATTTTTCATTGCATTTATACTTGATTATAATGTTCTTTGGACATACATCTGTCTGTTAGACACATTTTATGCCCTTTTATTATTTTATTATTATCATTGTGCTTCTCATTGCATTTATTCTAGTTTTATAGCCTTTGATTGTTGAGAATGTGTATATATAATAATTGTGTTCTTCTTGTTATAATAGATGTTTCTTCTTTGCTGCATCATGGGAGACATAGAAATTCTAGGAATATAAGTGATTTTCATTCCCCTCGTTCAGCATTTTTGGATCGGACTTGTTCGTTGAATTCAGGGAGGAGTTCTAGAAATGTTTCTGCAAAACATGCTTACAGTAGCTTTAGTAGGAGTCACCGTGATATGGATCGAGAAAGGGATAAAGAGAGGACAAGCTTCGGGGACCATTGGGACCGTTATTGTTCGGACCCTTTAGAAAGTATCTTAACCAGTAGGGTTGAGAAATTAGGAGGTATCTCGACCAGTAGGGTGGAGATAGATACATTGCGTCGTTCTCATTCTATGCTCTACAGGAAACAGGTTGAGCCTTTGCCACGAAGGATAGTAGTGGACTCTAGAGATAATGGTAACAGTAACCATAACATTAGCAATGGTCTGCATTCTGGGGGTACTATTGGGAGTAGCATCCCCAAGGCTGTGTTTGAGAAAGATTTTCCTTCACTTGGAACTGAAGAGAGGCAAGGGGTTCCTGAGATGGTTAGAGTTTCCTCTCCTGGTTTGAGCTCAGCTTCTCAGAGTTTGCCTGTTGGTAATTCAGCTTTGATTGATGGAGAAGGATGGACCTCAGCTTTGGCAGAAGTGCCCAGTGTGGTTGGAAGTAGTAGCACAGGTACCTTGTCTGCCTCACAACCTGCTTCCACCTCAGGTTCTGGGGCTTCAAGCATCTCATCTAGTCTTAATATGGCTGAAGCACTAGCACAGGCTCCTTCACAAACCCGTACTCCTCCCATGGTAACTGGCTTAGTCACTAAGTTCTCATTACATGTATAACTTATACCTGTGATCTAACCATACATTTCTATTTTATTTAGTTATCTGTCAACACTCAAAGGCGCGAGGAACTGGCTATTAAGCAATCAAGGCAACTAATACCAGTGACGCCTTCTATGCCTAAGGGTTCTGTAAGCCAAGTGCCTCAGTTTCAGCAAATATTGTCTCTTGAATCTTAGCTGCTTTAAGATTGTTGTTTTAGTCCTCTTAAACAGTTTTGGTTCCCCTACCTTCTCCATCAGTCTTCTTGTAAATCATCGGTTGAAAGCCCTATATTTATTTATATCTAATTTTATAAGCAAGCCTTATTTCTTTTTCTTTTTCCACCCTGGTTTTCTTTATACTGGATTTTGGTTTGACGTTCATGAGGACTTTCTCTTTATCTCACGACTTCTCTGATATAGTCTTGTGATTGAATCATAATTTATAACTGTTCTTGTACATATTCAAGGGACTTTGAAATGCCAATATTTTCTGAGGTTAGCTTGTCTGCTGCCTGTTCGTAAACTGTTTATGAAGTTGTTCTGTTTCCAATCTGTTACCTGTCTACTGCTTCTGCACGGATAAAAGATCCATTTGTTTAGTACTTGGAAACTAAAGGTAATGATTAATCTAATTCTCTTGTTCCAGGTTCTAAATTCAGCAGATAAATCAAAAGCCAAACCTGCAGCCAGAATAAGTGAGACAAATGTAGCTGTCAAGAGTGGACCGCAGCCACAACCTTTGACTCATCAAGGTAATCAGTCTCCTCATGGTGGACATGTCAAGTCTGATATGCCAAAGACATCTGGGAAGCTTTTGGTTCTCAAACCAGGATGGGAGAATGGGGTCTCTTCTCCCACTCAAAAAGATATTGCTAGTTCAACAACAATCACAAACAGCAGGGTTACTACTAGCCAACATGCTGTTGCTCCTATTAAATCTGCTCCTGCAAGAAACTCAAACAGCCCAAAGCTTTCTTCTGGGGAACTCAAGGCAGCTTCCATTAATCCAATAGCTGGGTTCACTGTGGAAAAGAGACCTTCTTTGGCTCAAACCCAGAGCCGAAATGATTTTTTTAATCTCCTGAAGAAGAAGACCTCAACAAACACTTCTGCTGGTCTTTCAGATCCGGATTCTCATATTTCAACTTCCACTACAGAGAAATCTGAAGTTACAAAGGAAGTAGACGGGGCTTCTGCAACTGCTCATGCTGATGAGAATGGTACTGCAGCTGCTAGTAATGGTGACACCTGTTCTGATGATGGGGACAAGAACATGAGTGCTACTGCTATGGTTTATCCTGATGAGGAAGAGGCTGCATTCCTTCGTTCTCTTGGTTGGGAAGAAAATACTGGTGAGGATGAAGGGCTTACGGAAGAGGAGATTAATGCTTTTTATCAGGAGGTAAGTGGTACTTCCCCTTTTGGCTTTTTGCTATATTTCCCTTCCCCTTTAATGATATATAACAGATTTATTCAATAAATTCTCATTGAAGTCGTTGTATGACTTGTTTCCTAGTATTAACGTTTCTAATGAACCTAGAAGTATACCGAAAATTATGTTTTTTTTTCTTTATAGGCATGAAGTTATATGAACGTTTAGTACATTTTCTAATGCTTTTATTTGCAATCCAGTCCCATGGCTGCTTAGCTTAGTTTCTTTTCATGGTTTGTATGCTGTTTGCTTAGCTTGCCTATTGATTTGGTTTTGCAGTACATGAAACTGAGGCCATCTCTGAAAGTTTGCCGTGGCATGCAACCAAAGTTATCTCAATCTTTTGCAAATAATTTGGATGGAACTTCTGAATTGAGTTCATCCGACTCAGGGTCTGAAATTTGACTTTTCACTGTTCTTACATAGTCAAATCCAAAGGAGTTCCAATTTATTATTATTATTGCAGATGATTAGTTCTTCTTCTTCTTCTTCTTCTTATTTTTTTCCCTTTCTTTGCCTCACTTTATCTCTTTTTTGATGTCTTCTGTTAGAAACAAAGCTGATGAGTTAGGTATTTTAGTGGGTAGGTTTTGGTTTGACAGTTCATTTTGCAAATGTTGCAATAAGTCCTTTCTTATGTTTCACGGGTTCATCTTTCTTGAAGTACCCATCTCCGGATATTATGCTCGATATACTTCCGAACCTTGTACAAGGATATGACTCTTCAAGGACACTTCACATACATGACAAGAAAAAAAAACTTAGAAATCCGTGCAGACATATCCAAGACTCACACTCAAACCAGGTTTGAGTAACATAGGTCCTAGGTTCGTATAAGAGAGAATTGGTTTGTTTTCCATGGTGGGTCTAGGATAAGAATTGATTTGGAAAAGATGCTGTGAAAGTTGTTGCATCTTTAGGGAGATATTTCCTCCTTTTTCTTCCTTTTACTTTGAAGAGAGTTCCTAGAAATATAGCTTATTTGTGTTTTTGGTTAATTTTATGGAAAAATATGTGGAAATAAAAGAAGTTCATTTTAGTTTAGTTCATTTTATTTATTTATTATATTACTATTATCATTATTATTGTTCCATGCTTATCTTTTCAATTCATTCAATATTGATTTATTTAGCGTTATTTGAGTGATTCAACAGATATGATATTTGTAATTTGTCAAGTATCCGAATTTGATCAAATTACATGATATTACAATGCGATTTTGTAGGATATTTGAATTTATTAAATATTTGAAATTTTTGTAAATTTTTATAGTTTTTTTTTTGTAATTTTATATTTTTAATATTTTTTTGTAATTTTTTGTCATTTTTAAAGATTTTATAGAATTTTTCAGATGATGACAGCATAGTGATGTAATTGTATGATAAGTGACATGATTGGTTGGATATTCTAATTGGTTTTTTTAATGTCCAAAAATTAAATCAGGGATTAAATCGGGAGTGTGATAATATTAGGGAATGAAGTGGGCTTTTTAAGGATCAAAATGGAAAAGATGGTATATTTTAGGGGTTAAAGTTTGTATTAAGCAAAAAAACGTAAGGCACATTTTAAAACCTCCTAACAATTTAACAATTATTTTTAAATTGTACGAAATATAAATAGTTTGTATATTTATATTGCATATACAGTGCAATAATTCATTTCATATTTTACATGAATTATTATGGTAATTAAATAAAATTATTTGATCAAATCGTAAATTTTACATTTTTTATTATAACAATTTAATAAAAATTATTTAATCAATTCGTAAGCATTTAAGGATTTCTATATTTTAAAATGTTATAATTTTCTAGAAATTTTTATAAAGTTAATAGTATTAGGTATTTTCAAATTATGCTTAGATTTTAAATTGGTTCATAAACTTTAAGATATTATAATTGGGTTTTCAAAGTATTGCTCTTGTATCAATTAGGCCTTTATATTAGTTTAACATCAATTTGGGTGTTAAATATCAGCTCGATTATGATGTTTGAATATATTTAAAACATATGAATCAATTTTTAAATACGTTTATATTATTGCATGAATAATTTGGATTTAACATATTGAAAATATCATTTAAATTTAGGAGGTAACTAGATGAAAGAATAGGCCATGTTGATCAAACTAAGTCGAAGGAGATCCACTGACATGAAAAGTCTTAAGAATGTAACAGGCGAAACAAGAAATTTTTTAAAAGACCGAATTTGAATTGTAACTTTCGAGAGAGCTAAAATGTAATTTTATTGTTATATTAACTTAAAATTTTACAATTTTGGTTTTTCATTTTTGAAAGGGTCAAAATTAAATTATAAAATTGAAGGGATAAAAATGTAATTTTATCATTAGATTAATTTGAAATTTTATAATTTCTAATGGAACTAAAAGAAAAATTTTCCATTTTAGGATGGCCAAGGTCACTACCTACCCTCTCTAGCATCCACATATGCCTACATAGAGTGGCACCGTCTTATTGATCGAAAAGTCCCGACACGAAGCATTGAGTCTCGTAACATCTCAACAAACCCTTGCACCTTACAAAACAAAGGGAAAAAATTGTTAACAAGCAATGGAGATGAGAGAGGCATTAGGAACACTGACAACAAATAGAGGGAGGGGAAAAGGAGGAGGTTGAAATAACGGTTTGCCCTTTGTCCCAAGTAAGCCTTCTAACTGTTGTTGCAACAAGTATTGGGACATGAAAATAGAACAGAAAAGTTTTGTAAAGATAATAAGGAAATAACTATTAACACATAATATTTGTTAATACAGCTCGGATTTATTAATTCTACCTCTGCTCATAAAATGAATTTATTTAACAATTCATCCTAAACAATTATTTACTTAAGCCCATTCTACCTCTCACATTGAATAATTGTAGCTACAAATTTCAAATTGTTACAATAACTTTTCCAAATAATTAATAAAATTTTCCAAGAATAACCTAAAAAGAACACGTAAAAACAATGATCGGCTCTCGAAATAATAAGTAAAACACTCACCCCAAGCTGCCTCTTGTGCGAAATCAGTAGCATATTTATAGGCTTTGAAAAGCCTTATTATGTCTTCGAAAATTCAATAGCAAGCCTTCAAAATTTAATACATAATTATCTTAAAATATAGTACAATTTTTATTTTCGAAAAGGGCTTCCTCTCTAAGTAAATCTGATCAGCTTCAGTTTCAAACCCAAAGGATAGAACCTATGCATTTTTTAATTCTCTTTATCCCTACAATATTGCAGCCACAAGGATAAGGTTAAAAACCCATCATATCTAGTTCCCCTTATACACTAACTAACCTGCATTTGCTGCCTAGATACATTTTTGAGATCAAATATAAATTTTATACTAGTAAAAAATGGCAACAATTCAAAATGAATTTGAATGTCGCAAATTGTTATTCTAATTGATGTTTGACCAACTATATGGGACAGACAATCAAAGTTCATAAAAGAGGTAACGGAAAGAGAAGTTAGAAGATGGGATAAAAGGGGGAAAGGAAGAGTTGGGAGAGGGGGGGGGGGGGGGTTCGGTGAAGGAGGTGACGACCTGTTACTAGTTTGGCCACAAAAAACAGCCCCAAGAGAGGAGGGTTAAACTAAGAAAGCACTTAGAGATGATTGAGGTTTTTAGAGTTCTAAGAAAATGGTGATTATTTGAGATGGAGGTGTAAAGTGTTTTAGGATTTATGTCTGTAAGGGAAGGGAATCTAAAAACCATTACATGTCTCGGTTTTTATTATTTTAGTTTTTAAATGGTTAATGGTATTAATTTTTCTCAAACTATTCGCTATAATTTAAATTGGTTTTTAAATCCTAAATGTTCTAATTAAGTTTTCAAGTATTGATTTTAATCATGTTTTTCCTTCGGCCATTATTTTAAGTTTCCCATTAAAAGTCAGTCAGTGCGTGTAAAGGGGCGTGTGAAACTCATGTACAGAGGTTTATATTTAAAATAACAAAATACAAACTCACTAAATAGAGGAAAAAAAACTTTGGTGCCATGTAAATGATAATAGAGAAAAGAATATATACGAAAATAGACTAAGAAAAAAAATTTATTTGTTTCATCTCTTGAGTTAGCTTATTTATATACAAGTTTACATAGTTTAACTAAGGAAATTCAATCAAAATAAAATAAAATCCAATTTGAACTTAAACAATAAACCCATTGGCTAAAGTAAATTTATCTGTGCTCGAGACTAGGGTTCGATTTATAAGTTCACCAATGTGTAAGTGTAGTGTGTGAATTTAAACTTGGTATAAAAAAATATCCAACCCTAGAATTAAGCCAAAGAATCTATAACAAGGAAAAAGGAATAAATTAAAAATGGAAAAAAAAATTGAAAAACAGATAGGTTTTGCTACAGATGGTGTGATTCGTATCACTTATTGACATTTAACAGTAAAATTAATGAAACAACAGGTAAAAATTGATAGTTTAAAGACTAAATTAAAAAATTATAATTTAAACACCATATTTAAATTTAATTTATAATTTAACCACGTCTAATGCAATAATTTCTCTTTGCCAATGACCTTTTTAAGAGATAACTATATAAAAATGTGAAATCACTCGTATCAAAAATAGAAAATTAATATAAATACAAATGAATAGTTATTTTAAAATTAAACATAGGAACAAATATTACAAATCTATATAAAGCATTTTAACAAGGTAAATTTTGTTAAACAATTTTTTTCCTATTAATTCTTTTTCCATTGAAAATAGGAAAAAGAATCCTCAAACAACTTATAAGTGAATAAAATAAATATAACTATATACACTACATGAATAACGAAATCACCTCTGTTTACATGCAATACTAGTCAAGGCCAGGAATTAAAGATTTGCTCATCCTCCATCTTAGAATTTCTTCAAAAAACCTATCCAATGAAAACACAGAAGAAATTCATATGCTAAGAGAGAAAAGTTAACATCGAACAATGGAGAGCAACTATGTGACCCAGACTACTCATTTTTCTTAAAGTATCTATGTCCAACACCTACATCAAGCACATGTCTCGAATATGAGTATGGATAAATGATTTCTTTTAACATATGAAAAGACTTAGAAAATTTGGGTATAATCGTGTCAGAAACATACTTTTATCTCACACATCTGAATCTGGATAGCATACGATACATGATTGATGTCTTCTATAGAAATCCTCAAGTATGTGATCCAAACTCTTCATTTTTTTTAAAAGTATCCATGTATGACAGTTACGTTAAACACATTTGCGGGTATGAAAACATGGTTCTCCAAATATATGAAAACAAATTAGAAAAAAGACTGGGTATAATCATGTCAGAAACATACTTTTCTCTGACACCTCCAAATCCAGATTACATGATCGATATCTTCATGAAATTGAATGACATCAGCAATGGTAATGCAAAACACCAAGGTTTTGTTTAAAGCTATAATTTGGGGAAATAAGCATTGGCGTTAGATGCATATAGCTGATAATGCCATTACTTGGACACTTAACTAGATGATTAGATAACCAACATGTCACTTACAGGTAACTGGTCATTGCTTTGTAGCATCAATAAACATGGCTCGAGTCCAATGCTCGACATCCTCAGTTTCTGATGGTGGAGGGGGAAATGTTGGACGCTCCACAAGATCCCATTCATCAATTGAGTTTCCATTCTTCCTAGTATCAGACATGTCAGTAGCAAAAAGAAAACTGGCAGCCGAACTACGAAGGTTGCTATCAGAGAAGTTTTTCTGCATGATCATTGCAAAAAAAAATCAAAATAATGTATCCAAATTATGAAGCATCTAACTTAAAAAGTCCAAACCAATCTCATCGACAAGGCTGCTAGAATTTCTCAGCTAAGATAACAATAGAAAAGCTATTGCTTCAATGTTCATTTTTTCTAGAAATATCCAAACTTGGCACTAGTTTGACGCATATAACAAGGATATGAAGATATGACCCTCCAGGGATACTTCATAAAAGTGGAAAAGCTTAGAATAAAAAAACGGACTCATGTCAGACATCCATATCTGGCATTAATACTTGAGTTCGAGTAACATATCTGAAAAGGATATACATTCATTTTTGAAGCTAGTATGAATAATAGGCATAATCCAACCATGCAAATGACTTCCCAATTGAATGGAAACTACTGGGAAGTGGAATATATATCAGTCATACTTTTCCAACACTTAAGAGAAAAGTAGGTAGAATAGAATGTATATATAGGTGCATGTTGGTTAAAAAACCATATAACAAAAACATGTCAAAGATCTAGTGAATCGGAAAATTCAACAAATTAAAATTTCAAAATGGTTGAAGTTAAAACAAAGTCAAAGGCAATATTATACCGTCAAAGGAAGCGCGTGTGCACTCTCCAATAACGTGCTCGATGACATGGCAGAATTCACATTCCATACAGATTTGTTAAGTTGCTGGACTTGCTTGCTTGACCTGAAATTGAAAAGATAAGCACGACAAAGCACCAAATACAAAATAGATACATACATGTGTATAAACTATGAAAAAAAGCACCAAAAAGAATACAACAACTCTTCTAGTCCTCATCATGCCAACAATTTTGAAAGGTTGATTGAGCAGCAATCAAAACAACAGGATTTTAAACATAGATAACAGAGTCAGTTCTCAGCTCCCCTCTATTTTATAAGATACTTTAGACAGGTCAATTTCTAAGTCTTTTCCTTCACACTTGATTGTCAAGAAGACAATTTCTACTCCCACAAGACCAAACAAATAACAACTGGGTTAAAATTAAACTACAAACTGAAGCTAAGTTTAGCGAATGAAGTTACATGATAACCAGAAGGGGAAAAAATAAATTTATATCCTATCCAAAAGAAGCATTTCTGACCATTTAGTCACTTGAAGCAAGTTTGAGCAGAGAAGCATCTTAAAACCAAAGGGATACTATGGGAAACACATACTTAGGTTTAAGTATGGATGGTGACACCCAAACTCTTCCCCGAAGATAAGTAACTGTTCATTTTAACAATTCAAGATGACTCATTCGTGAATCCAACTCGTGAGAATTCCAGCTTAGCTATAAGCTTCTCAAAATGTACTTGTAAAGAGAACCCATTTTAGAACTTAAAACTATCATCTGAAAGATAACAACAAATACGCTCTCCGTAAGTCTTATTTAAGGTTAGAAAAGCTGTTTTTATACTTCAAAATTTTACAAAAAGTACAAATTAAACATATGATTCAGCTCATATATATCAGAAATATAAGGCAGGAAACCAGGCTGTACCTTGAACAAGCCATCTTCACCGAAAAAACAGATTGAACTTCCTTGGTTGAAGATAGCGTGGCCAGTAATTTAGAAAATGCTTCAAAAGTAGATGCCTCAGTAGGAACATCTAAACAGAGTGAGTTGTAGCAGTAAGCGGTAATGCATGCCACACTTTTCTTCAGAAGAGATATCCCTTTCTGCAAGTCCTTATGTGTTTCAGCAGTGTGGGGAGAACCAGAAGAACAATTGAAGCTACTACTTCCAGATGAATCCAGACGGAATCTTTTATCAGATTCCATTGAAGCAACACCAAAATTACTAGAGCTTCTATCTGTCCATGAATTATCCCCACTAGCAGAGCAATAATTTTGGCGAGGTATAAAAAGTGGATATTCATTGCTGCAAACAAACAAACATATTCAGTCCCACCAGAGAAAAACCTTAGTCAACCAAGTCAAATAACATTGCGGGTCAGAAACCTTCGAGAAGACGGGCATGCATCCCAATAAGAATCTCGTTGCCATATTCGTGAGCAAGATCCCTGAGGAGAAACTATAACATTATGAGTACAATAATAATGGGGTAAAATAGATCTCATCTATGCTTGATTTGGTTGCTATCATTATAGAAACCAATATACTCCAATGTGAAATGGAAGAGCTTCAAAACAGGGATATATTTTGAAAGTATAGCTGCTAGTACTCATTTTAAACCACCAGAACCAAACAATGGAACACTAGAAAATTTAATGAAAAAAGTAAGATAAAAAGTTCACTTCTTGATGTTTTTGTGCTGGTATTTTTTCACCACTTTTACTTAAAACCATAATTGATTTGAAGGAAGAACAATCATCACAATGCTATGCATCAGAAAAATTCATGGACTTTGAATTCTTTGATAGTCATCCTAGAAACCAGAAAGGTAGTTCAAAAATGAAATGAAACTTACTTTTTTATACAAAAATCAATAAATTTTGAAACCACAAGTCATACTAATAAAATGAAGAAAATACATAAGAAATGCTTAAGAAAATTAAGAAGGCTCAACTATTTTTTACTAACAGTACCTAGGACAATAGAATTTTTCTTTAGTAATAGTCCATTATGATTTACAGTTTTAGAGCACTTAGAGATTACCCACAAGAAACCCAAATAATGCAAAACTATATATGCATATATGTCATGTATATATATTATATAAAAAAAGTCCAAAAGTAGAAGCTTCAGAAAGTTTATTAGACTTAGCATAAAGGTGAAATTGATTCCTAGTTCATACCGCAAAACCTGAGTTATGAAGTACAGGAACAGCCAAGTTACGAACAATAAGATTCAGAAGTTGCACCATGTATCTGATTTCAAGCGGATCACCAAAGTGTCAGAAACTGGACATTCAAGCTCATAGATGGCTTAGATAACAAAGAAGATTCAAAGCTGAGGGAAGCGATTGTCCCAATGTCATATTATTCAATGAGGTGTAAATAAATGTAGGCGGATTACAGTTATCATATAGTCTTATATAAATATGCAAAATTTACCCTAACGAGGCAGCGAGCTCCTCTGATGGAACAGAATGGGGATCAAGCCCTCTTGGTAAGCGAGCATTGCAAATAAGATCATACTGACCACTGGATCCATCTTTTCTTCCCCCCTCTAAATTTACCTGCAAAAGTAGAAGAAGTTCAGCTTACTTATCTTTAACCTAGGAGATAGTGGCTAGAATATAAAAGCTTAGAGGCAGGGAAATGAATAAGTCTGGGGTGAATATCCTAATCTTAACCACACTAGCTGCATATTTAAGTAATTGTAAAAGGAAAATATCACTAGACTTTTGGTTAAATCTCTGTAACATGCATGATCAATAAAGATTGTCAAGGTAAGGCTCATAACTAGAAGAAGCATATGAAGCACACTGACTAGTCACCAGTCACTACCAGGGACCAAAACAATTTGAAAATAGAAGCACTTACCCGACGTTGGGGAAACAATTTGCATATCTGTTTTATGACCACAGACTGCTTATGAAGTCGTTCCGAGGTAATTGCCATCTGCAACTTAGAAAATGTCTAAGTCACATCTTTCAGATAAAATAAAAGACATTCTAATAAGCCAAAAAACAAAAAGAAACAAAAAAACATAAAGAGATATGTAACGCCTCAAAAATAACAATAACATAAAAAAAACAAACAAGGAATCTCACATGCCCCAAGCTTTGCGTGCAAATAAGATTGGGATAGTACTTTTTGATCTGTTCCACACGATTCTTTTCCAACTGCAGAGAAAAAAATATAATGCCTAAAGTTAATGTTCGTACAACTTGTAATTCTGGCCAATAAACCAAAATGGAACAGAGTTGGTACTGCAGCTCGAGCAGAATCAAGCACTCCGTAATCAAACTTTAAGTCATGAGACACCCTCTCGATCTTAGCTTTCCCTATATATAAAGCACCATTTAGCATACGCCTAACGAATATAAACATTAAAAAGAAAAAATAAACAGTGAGGAGCAAGCATCAAAACCTTGAGCTAATTGTTCTTTACTACGACGAAGCTTCTCTTTCAAGTAAGTTAGCTTCTCGTTTTGACGAATTTTCCAATTCAGCTGATCATCAGTTTTCCCCTAACAACAAAACAAAAAAAAAAAAAAAAAAAAGACTCAAAAAGCGGTATCAAAAAACTAATTTCAAATTAAGTGAAAGAAATCAAACCTTTGCGGCAAGCACTTCGGTTAATTTTGAATATAAAAAATCACGACGGCTTTTCAACGATATTAACAAAGAATTATATTCATTTAATCTGCAAACAAGAATTCATGAGAAGAATAAAAAAAGAAGTTTAAATTTAACAATCTTTACAGACGATTATACATATATCTATACATATACACCTGTAATTGACACAAACGGCGCAAATGGAAGCGCGATTTGAATTGTCGCAAATTGCGCAGTTGCTGGCTTTTTTGGACATCGTCACACCAATATAATTAAAATCTTTTCCTTCTTCATCAAAAAGAATCGAGAATCGAAATCACAAAGAAGAGAATTGAAACGGAAAGGAAAATTTCGTGTTTGGTTGACAAGAAAATATAGTATTGTAGATTAAAAGTATTAAGAATTTTCTTTCTGTTTTTTCTTTTTTATGTTTTGCTTTTTGAAGGAGAAAGCGTAACAGATGCTGAGCTGAGAGACATATGGACGGAATGAATAATGATGCAAGTCACCGCCGATTGTTATTTTGTTAAGGGAAACGTCGTCACTTTTAATTTCTGACCTATCCTTGAAGTTTTTTTTATACTTTAGTCCTTAATGTTTTCTATTATTTACTATTCAGTCCTTTGAATGTTAAGAATAAATTAGCACTTGTGAAATGATGACATCATCAGCTATTTTTAGAAAAAATCCTTAGAAATAAAAAAAAAAGAATAATGTCATATTTAACTCTTAATATTTACATCTTTTGTCAATTTGATCATTATTCTTTTTTTGACCAAACCATTATGATTAAATTCATTAAGTTAAAATTTACCACTTTCTAAAATTTGATGCAACAAAAATACTATCTTATGTTTAATTTCATATCAACTTATTAATTCCACGTATTACTCACTAGAAATCTAGTCAATGAATTAATTATTTCTATTTGCATCAATACTCAAATCTAAGAGTAAAAGTGTTATTATGCTAGCTTGGTTACAAATGAGGATAAGTGTTTTTTCTTATATAGGCAAGCCCTTTAGGCCTAATGGTTACAATCAAATACAACTGACGATCTAGATTAATTCTCTAAAACAATCTACCTGACTCTATTAAATGCTATACATGTGTAGATCTTTCTAGAGCATTCTATATCTTCTATTAAGTTTTACAATGATCCGATCCCTTTTTTTGACTTTCAAAATCTTTCGAGATATCTTGACAACCTCTTGATTTATTATTCTTGAATACGCACCATTTCGGACTTGTTGCAATACTTGAGATACCCTTGCTCAAAGGTGAATTGTAACATTTACATGTCTTATTGAATTAGATTGATAGCTTGCATTAGATTGTTATGATAAAATTAAATATGATAATATTATAATAGTGAGATTAGAGGTTAAAATTTTTTATTTCATTGAAAATACTATGTTGATTTTATTTTATTAAAAATTAAAATAAATTATCTCTTTTTTTTGAAAAAAATAAGATATTTAAGCATATTTTATAAAAATTATCTAAAATAATATAAAATATTATATTCATAAGATTATAATTAAAAATAAATAATATTTTAAAATCAATATTTACTTTTATCAAACAACATAATTATATTCAATACTTATATTTATTAATTTACCAAATAATTTCTTTAATATAAATTCAGCACTTATAAAAGTTAGCGGTAAAAATTCAACACTTAATTTTTCAATTTATCAAACACACCCTAACTTACAAGATTAAAATTGTTCTTATCATGTATCATATAATTTTTTTACAATTTGTTAATATTTTTTACGGTTTTTAATAATTTTTATTAAAATTTATAATGTTTATATTTTTCAATTTATTCAATAGTTATAATTTTTTAATTTTTTATAATTTTCTTTTAAAAAAAGTTGATGATGATGTAATATTCTAACACGTGATAATTTTATAATTGGTTGGATATCCGAAGTAATTTTTTTTTTAATGCCCAAAGGATCTGACCAATAAAAACATTAGAGATTAAATGGTGTACTTTAGGAACAAAGGTATGTATTCAACTATTATAATTTTATAATGGCTTAATGCTCACGTTGACTCTCAAGCTATACTTTTTTTTTTGGTAACTATTTTTATTTTATTTTAATTTGATACTTACACTATTATTTTATTATCCAATTTAATCGATGATGTCAAGAAAAACATTGATTTTTTTATATATTAGATAATTTATATTAATTATTTTTTATTTGAATCAAGCAAAATTAGTTAGGTATTAAAATAGATATATTTAAAAATTACTCTTCAAAACAAGTTCTTTTTAGGGTTACCTTGACACTCACGAGTGTCAAGTTTTTTTATATATTGTTTAACCGTAAAGTTTTTTGAACCCAATATTCCTAATAAATACAAAAAATGTATCTATTATATTTTTAAAGACCATAACACCCATGAGTGTCGAATTACTTGTCAAATAATTGTTGGACGTTTTCATTATAATCAATGTATCTACATTTAAGTCTAAATCTCTACTAGGCCTCGTCCTTCATTGCATTTGGGAAGTCAAAAGCGCTTTTCTACCATAGAAGCAAAGGACGCTTGATTTTTGGGGCTGAAACTATAGTGAAAAAATATTTTTTCACCCAAACGCAAAAACCGAGATTTAAGTGCTTTTGATTTTTTGCGTTTAAAAGTTAAAATATCAAAATACCCTTATTTATATTAACTATTTAAAAGTATATAAAAATTAGATTATTTATATTTTATGTATCATTATATTAAATTGTTTAAATATAATTTACTATTATATCTAAAATTTTAAAATATTTTATATATCATTAATTTTATAAATAATTTATATTAATTACTTAAAAGATATTTAAAATTTATACTTCATATATCAACTTATTTAAGTATCATATAACTTAACTAATTTTAAACTTTCTACTATCATGTTTAAAAAAACATTTTAACATTTAATTATAATTTCGTAACAATAAAAAATATTAAAATTAACAAACCATACTTTTTTATTATATTTTTCTACCACACTTTTCAAATATACTTCTTTTAAAAAATATTTTTAAAAAACATTTTTCAAATACAACAATAGAGAACTAACTCTTAATCAGCTTGTATAATCGAGATTTACCTTTGGGTGATGTCTCTGTGACATGCTTGCCATGCTGATTATTCTTCCTGATTTGTTGATTTTGTTATCCTTGTATTTCTTCGGCATTTGTATAAAAATAACCTTAAAAATTAATTAATTATTTAAATAATTTATTTTTTATAAAATAAGAAAATAACTTAAAATTTACAATAAAAGTTGATGGAGCCAAAGTATTTGGCGCCACCAACATGCCACGTCAACAATCTACATTAAAAAAATAATTTTTTAATAGAGTCATGTAAAATGACGCTATTTGTATAAACAATAAGGAAATATTATAATTTTTAAAAATATAAAGGAGACTTAAGTAATTTTACCTTTTTCTGGTGGAGCCAAATAAATTACCACCAGATTTCAATAAATAGCTGCTTCTCACCCTATTTCCCTATTAAAACAGGTAAAAGGTAAAATTTTTTATTTTTTTTCCTTCACGTCACTTTTATGATTTGTCCTTTTTCTTTTTTTTTTAAGTTTTTATTTATTACTTTTTAAAGTTTTTTATTTGTCATTAATTAATTAATTGATTAAATTTATTTATTTGTTTATTATTCATTTAAAAAAATTTGAAATGTATATTTGAAATTTTTTATAATATTATTTGTAATTTTTTAAATATATTTTTTAAAATTATTTTTTAAATTTTAAATATTTTTAAATAATATAAAACATTTAATATTTTAAAGATGACCTTTCAAATTTATTATTAGTTTTATAATATTTTAAATATTTTTTTAATTTTACATATAATTTTTATTATTT
This sequence comes from Gossypium australe, assembly GCA_005393395.2. Lineage (NCBI taxonomy): Eukaryota > Viridiplantae > Streptophyta > Magnoliopsida > Malvales > Malvaceae > Gossypium > Gossypium australe. Next base: position 286,056 of record SMMG02000173.1, read on the forward strand.
TTAAAGATATTCAAACTTTTTTAAAATTCTATTTAAAATTTTAAAAAATAATATTTTATTTAAAAAAGTGAAATTTGAATTAATTAGAGAAAATAAAAAATATTTGTTAAAAAAATGATTTATTTGTTAAAAAAATATGACTTTATTTAAAAAATATATTAAAAAAGTAAAAATTTAAATTAAAAAATATATATTATAACCAGTCATTAACCTAATTATTAATTAAAAAAATATGAATGTCTTATATAAGGTGGGGTTTGGTCCCCCTTCAAAAGGAAGGAAGAAAAGAGAAAAAAAAAACGTAAGTGCGGGGCGAACTTAATATCCGCCTTGGTTGAGTGGTGGCGTACGAAGACCCACACCTTCATTATGCCGTGCGTAGAGTGCACTATCACAATGGAAGACGTCGTATGCAACCTGGATTACGAATTGATGGTGTTAAGGTCACGGGTCGAAGCAAAGTGTTGAAACCTTCAGTACCATGCCACAGATTGCTTGGACGCCCTCTAGTGATGGGGAACAAAATTTCACATGCTTGACATTGGCATGGTTGAGAGTAAATTTTAAGGAGTTATCGAGCACTGCCACTGAGCACGAGCTGATGTGTGCTGCTCGAGCCTATATTATGCAGCTAATCTGGGGATACTTATGCCGAACAACATGTCTAATAAGGTCCACTTAAAGTACTTGCCTCTATTGGAAGATTTCTCTAGTGCCGGTAGTTACAGCTAGGGATCGACAGTGTTGGCTGTATTGCACTATGAGTTTTGCCGAGCAACAAAACATGGGGTTAGTAACATGACTGGTTGTCTGGGTCTGCTGCAGTCTTGGGCTTTATACAAGATAATGTTTCTAGCGGCTGTTAGGCACCAATCATATTCGTGGCCACTTATAAATAGGTAAAAACAAAATTATACTTAACATTTAACGACTCATAAGTGTGAATAATATTTTCCAAAGTTTAATTGCTAACGTGTTTATTTTGGTTTCAAATAGGCCACGTCTCCGGGAATTGGTGCAAGCCAAACATTAATCATTTATCGCCAAATGATAGAGGCGAACGCCGGAGAGAAAGTAATATATATTAATATGGTTTAAGTAACGTTGATTTAACTTATCCACTTGTAGTATGTTGTGACTTGACTCATTATGTTATATTGTGTTGTTCTTGTGGATGCCATATTCTGCACTGAACATTGCAACCCTTATTCCTCAGTGGGTTCACGCTGAAGCCCATATGTAGTGCATTAACATGTCGGTGCTTAACTTCTCAACAATAGTGATCGAGTTATGCGACAATTTGGGTGTAGACAATTTGTGCCGGTCGAGCCACAACAATTTGCTGATGTCCACGGTAAGACCATGATGGGGAAACATACAATAAATTGGAGCGTGGAACATCAATGTTATGTAGCACTATGGAATGCCCGGTACGACAGACGGCTTGAGATGCACTCCTGCATGTTTGACTTCAGTCCCTCGACTGAATACATGCAGTGATACATGACTCAATGGCGCGTTTATTCATATGGTGGAACTTATGATAGTATCGGGTCACGGTTATAGACGTAGAAATCAACCTATAGGGGAGCTAGAGGATCAACATATGGCGGAGCCCGACTCGGAGCACCAACCTTTGAACACACCGGACTAATGTGTTGACGCTTTTTGTGAAGAGTAGCAGAGCAATTCATATCACCTGAGCATTGACGGTTCAAGTTCATATCACCGAACATTCGCGGTTCAAGTTCATATCACCCGGACATGGACGGTTCGAGTTCATATCACCCGGACATAGGCAGTTCGAGTTTATTTTACCCAAAGCAACCACCAATATCATTTGATATGTTTGGTAATAATATGTACTCCACCCCGTCTCAGGCCATATTCGATCCAGCTGCCGATCCTCCTGATGTGTACAGTACACCTCAATATCTACCCAGTCAATGAAGACCCGTAAATCGCTATCCCCGAACGACGATACCACTCCCGGTTCTTTCTAATTTTGATTTATGTTAATTTCAAGTGTTATGTAATATTTGTTATAATGGTTTAGGGTTTCACAACTTATATATTAATCTTTTTTTTTGTATAATTTATAATATCTTTTAAAGTATTAAAAGTTGCAACTGTTCATTTTAAATAAAAGCTCAACACTACATAATACAAGCTTTATTTCTAAAAGATCATAAAATGCAAACATCAGGTATAACATTTAGTATTCTTTCAGACTGTGAAGATTGACAGTGTAGACATTTCCATGGGGATATTTGCTACGATTGTGGCCAACTGTTCTACATATGGTGCAACGCTTTGGATCGACTTGTTCTCTTATATCAATGTCGTTTTGAATCCTCATTTTTGTTGGTCGACCTTTGACTCTCCTACGTAGTGACTGATCTAGCAACATCTTGAATGCAGGCAATTGCACTTCCCATGTCGACACATCCCTTAATACGGGGAACTCGTTACCCCAAATACGCAATGTACGTTTAAGTGTGTACACATCATCAATATATTGTTTGACATTCAAACTATAGGTAGCACACGCTGCAACTACATGCACACATGAGTACCGTAGTGTTTGGAACATCCCACACTCACGCCGCCTGTTCCGGAGATCAACTCCGTAGGATCGTGGCGGGATCCCCGACGACGACCGATGTACTCTATCACTTGAAAAGTTTCCAAGTTTCTGGGATATAGTTTTACATTCATCGACCTAGCCCTTTGAGCGGTCTCTTTCATGGCACCCTTGATTTCTTCGATGTGCACGTGTCCTGCCTCTAACTGTTTTGCTTGTTTCAACCCCATTTTTGGCATTAAGGTTGCTAGCCTGTAAAATGTGGCTGAAAAAACCACTGAAATTGGCAAGTGACGAGTACACCTCAAGATGGAGTTAACGACCTCAACGAGGTTAGTTATCATATGATCATACTGGTACCCATCGTCAAAACATTGAGCCCATTACCACAGCTCTATGCTACCCAACCACTGTTTGAGAGAAGGTTTGGACCCTGCCATATCAGTTTCTAACCTCGTCAACTTATGACTGAATCGGTGTGCTTCCAGCTCGTATCCTACGTATCCATCCAAATTAGGAAATGTACTCGAAATATTTACAAATACGATATTTTTACCTATGTTCACAATTCGTTTGCGCCAGTCTTTGTTCTTGTACTCATTGTGGTAAAAACGATCGGTAGTACATTTCAGTTACCGTCTTGTGCAACCGTAATCAGAAGTATCTACGTGTATTTTCCATAAAGTCATATTCCATCAACTTGCACTAAAGGTTTGCAGTGGGAGAAGGCCCTAACACATGGATCGAAAGTTCAGAGCAATCGACGGAAAACTCTTTTCCCCAGTTCCAATTGTCCATTCGGGCCTCTATAAGGCAACGTTTGCAAGTCCACGACAGTTCCTGGGATTTACTCCACAATCACTGAAATCCAACCCTAAAGTTCATTGCATGACTCACCCAGTCGCCGTACAATTGTTGCATGGCCATTTGTTTTGCCCACCACACTTTACTGTACGTCACTCTGTATTGAAATCGAGCTTGCATGTCCGCAATCAATGTTGACACAATAATAATTGAGCTATCTTTCACTAGTGGCATGATGCAGTTGCAAATACTTTTGGCATCCAATTTTCGATGGTCTTGATACATACGTTCGACAGTACATGTATGATGCCCTTCTAATTTTCGTATTTACCACTATTGAGTCCTTTGTATAAATGCAGCCCAAACTCGTCAACCACACCCATCGCCGGCTCTCCAACATTCCTTAATGTATAATGTCGGTGTAGATTTGGCAACCTTGTAATCAATCGACAACTTCATACTGTATTGTTTGATGGAAAACAAACAGTCCACCTTATTCTCGAACTGTAGCCCAACGAACAACTCCTCGAACTTCTAATTTAATGTCAATCTATGAGCAGGTACAATATCAATGTACTCAGGGAACTTGGATGCATGCGCTGCATCTGGATCTACGTTCAACATGTCACCCCTAAGTTCATTTCGTAAATAATGCCACGACCCAGATTACTGAATGAAGGGTCGTGAATATCTTTAGCCTCCTCCGGGCCTTCATCATCGATATCGTCTAGAACCTCATCAACATCGAGGTCACTAAAATCTTCAACATCTTCATCAAAATCTTCACCATTATTGGTCATTTCTCTGACATTTGTCTTTGTGCTTATTATCATCTCCGGATGTATTTGTAGACGGGGATCGGGGTAAGGTTGTTATACGAACTCCCATCATAATTAGGATTTTTGGGTATCTGTGATGTTCCTTCACACTCTAATTCATCTGTCCATCCGACATTAAGATCAAAGTCAAATTTGCGATGTTGACTTATTGGACTAACATTCTCAACAGGCTCTAAGTCTGCTAACTCAGCAAATAACTTGTAATGGCCTAAATTCAATGTTATCGGAACAATAATTTCGTAACCATAAATCCGATTTAAAGAGAAATTTATTTTAATATTTTTGCATGAATATTTATATGATAGGAAAATCGTATTAAAATATCGATAGAAAAATTTTACCGATTTAGTGGTTAGTTAGAAAAAGGAATTATTGAAGGAATTGGGTAAAAACAAGGTATCGAGACCTTGATCTCATAAAATTGAGTAGGAAATATTTTTATAAATATTTATAAAATGTTAGTAATGTGGTATTAAAATTTCGTTAGAAAATTTTAACGTTTGAGTATGTAATTAAATGAAAAGGACTAAATTGTAACAAATACAAAATTATGGAAAATGATTAAATAGTTTAAATGATAAAAGAAAGAGGGCTTAAAAGGAAAATAGACCCAAGATCTATTTGGGCTGGACAGCAAGGGCATGAAATCAGCAAGAAAATAAGGAGAATTAAGAGCAAAATTGGAATATTGTAAAATTTACTTAATAAAGCTAGGACTAAAGTGGAATTATCTAGATTTCTCTTTATTTTTCTACATTCTCATCAGAAAAACACCATAGAAGGGTTTCCTTAAGCTAGGTTTTCATATTTTTACTGCAAGTAAGTTAATCCTTGCCTATTTCTTATAATTTTTGTGTTTTTAAGACTTTTACAACTAGGTCCTACTATTAAATCATTAGTTTTTGATTTCATGGATGAAATTGAAAGTTACCATGGTTGAGTGCTGTAAGTTTATGATGAAATAGCATGAAATTTAAGCTTTAAATTGTTTATGAGATGATTTTATTAGGTAATTCCAATAGAAATTGATTTTTAGGATCTAAGTTGTGAAAATGTTTGGAATTAAAGTCTATTACTGAAATTCTGATTTCCAAAGGTTATAAAGTAGTTTAAAGTGATAGAATAAAGTTTTAATTGAGAGAAATAAGCTCAATTGAGAAGTTAATTGAGCAGGGATGAAATTATCATTTATTGAAAGCTTAGGGGGAAAAATGGTAATAAATAATTTGCACTAAAACAGTTTTGGACAGCAGCAGTAGACTAACTTTGAAAAATCACCATAAATTATATAAATCGAATTAGAAGATGAAAAAAATATGAAATTAAAGCTTATTGAGTCTAGTTTCTCATAGAAGAAACGTTGTAAGCAATAGATATGTAAATCATGAGATATAATTAATTTTGTGAGACAAGGTCAGAATGAATTCGGGTTCCCCTGTTTTAAATTTAGAAAATCATAAAAAATTGGAGAAGAATAATTAGGGGCCTAAATTTATATGTTTGGAATTATTAATGAGTCTATTTTCAATAGAAATAAATGGAAACATCATTCGAATCCTGTATGAAGAGATAATTAAGTTTTAGTGAAGAAGGACCAGAAATGTCAAACAGCAGAACAGGGGTGACTTTAAAGAATAAACTGTACTTATTGGCTAAACCAAAAATTCTGAAAATTTTATGGGAAGAAGATATGTGAGTCTAGTTTCAGGAAAAATTAACGGATCTAAATTTGAAGTTCTGTAGCTCAAGATAAAAATAATTTAGTGACTATGACTCAAGTAGACAGCTTTGAATGAACTAAAAATAATAATAGAATTATAGAGAATGCTACATGTGAACATGAAATGTATTGAATTGATGATTGAATTTATTTATTTAGATCCAAGAAAACTCAAATACGAAGCTAGATCGAGGAAAGGAAAAAGTCCCGGATTAGTAGATTTTATATGCGAACTAGTATCGAGGTAAGTTCGTGTAACTTGAATTATATTCTTAAATACTTGAAATGTATGTTATTGATGTGAATATAATTTGAATGTTCATTGTATGAAAATTGATGAAACATTGATATATTTGGTAAAAAGGGGAAGAAATCCCGGTTGAATGAAAAGAAAATTCGATGGATCTCTGAAAAGGAATTGACGGTAAAAAGGATCTAGCCCGGAGGGGTGATCCTATCCTGATATAGCCCTCCCGAAGAATATGTGGAAAATGGATTTAGCTCGGACGGGTAATCCGAATTAGGGTCTGAATTTAGCCTGGACTGGTAATTCAGATCCAAGCTCATTAGAGTAATTGTTGTTGCAGGGGATTTAGCTTGGACTGGTAATCCCGACAATACTCTATGAGTTTATATTACAGGGGATTTAGCCTGGACTGGTAATCCCGCTGTAAAGATGAGGTTCGCGGGAGTGTGCTCTCTGAAATAGAAATGTGCGCACATCAATATGAATTAACGGACCCGAATTTGTACACTAAAAGTGTACCTATGAAAATCCATCAAAAATTCCAAGAAATTCAACGGGATAAATATGAAAAAAGAATAAGGGAATGGGAAATCATAGTATTGATGAGTTCATCAATCATGGTATATATTACTGATACATGAAAATTATTGGACTAACTTGAAAGTTGAGTTTGTGCATGTTAGGGTAATAGTGCATTGAATGGATATATGAATGTTTATTGCATTGTATTGAAAATATTAGGTAAGTATAATTCTTGTTATATGGGCTTACTAAGCACAAAGTGCTTACCCTGTTTCCTTTTCCCCTGTTTTGTAGTGTTAAGAGCTCGGAGGTCGGATTCGGTAGGAGATACATCACACTATCAACCTCAAGATTTCGGTATATAAAGAAACTTTATTTTGGAAATCAATGGCATGTATAAGCTAATAAAGCAATGTTAATATGAAATGAATGTAAGGTCAGCCATTGGTATGGCTAGCAAACCTTGGTTTGGTATGTGTTGATGTTATCTTATAAATATGGGCTTACTAAGCACAAAGTGCTTACCCTGTTTCCTTTTCCCCTGTTTTGTAGTGTTAAGAGCTCGGAAGTCGGATTCGGTAGGAGATACATCACACTATCAACCTCAAGATTTCGGTATATAAAGAAACTTTATTTTGGAAATCAATGGCATGTATAAGCTAATAAAGTAATGTTAATATGAATTGGATTGGTTGATGTAGATTGGTCTCGGTTTAAAATTTGCAAGGAAGGCTAGATATCTATAAAGGGGCTATATTGAAAACAAAAATCGTAAACTTCGGTAATGCCTTGTACCCTATTCTGACAACGAATACGGGTAGGGGGTGTTACATACCTTAACTGGTTGGGGGTTCTCACTCCCAGTCAACCACCATATTTCCATCATAGTACCCAAGTCATCATCATCTAACAGCTACATCTCACAAAATTTGAATGGATCTGTAGATATTGGAAACTTGTAAAATAATTTGGACATCACCCTTCCACAACGGATAGCTATTTTCGCACTGATCTTCCTTTGTATTTTTTCTAGCTTCACATTTTTTTTGAATCGCAAACCTACTATTTGCTGACCTTGAAATACACAACCAATATCACCTTCTACAATTTCACCATAAAAAAGAACATACACCAAAAACACCTCATTATTCATCTTCAACAGAATTTTTAAACTCTCCTACCAAACACAACAATTTCACCATTCTATATATGCTAGAGAACCAAGAGTATAAAATATTAAAATTTTATATTAAAAAAATTACACTATAAAGTGATGGAGCCATTCTGAATAGCTCCACCAAATAAAATATTAATTTAAAAAAATTTAATTTCAAAAAACGTTAAATATCTTTAAAATTAATTTAAAAATTAATAATTTATAAAAATTTTTAAAATTTTAAAAATATTAAAATATACATTTAAAATATTATAAAAACAAATAATAAATTTGAAATTTCATATCTTTCAAAATAATATATTTAAAAATATTTAAAAAATTTAAAATATTATAAAATTAAAAAAATTAAATTTAAAATATTAAAAACTAATAATAAATTTGAAAGGTCCTATCTTTAAAATATTTAAATATTTTGTATTATTAAAAATATATTTAAAATTTTAAAAATAATATTTAAATTAAAAAATAATTTTAAAAATATATATTTAAAATTTTAAAAAATATTATAAAACATTTCAATTTTTTTAAAATCAATAATAAACAAATAAATAAATTAATTAAATAACGACAAATAAAAAACTTAAAAAATAAAAATAAAAACTTTAAAAGAAAGAAAAAAGAAAAATGACAAATCATAAAAGTGACGTGAACGAAAAAAAAATTGCCTTTACCTGTTTTAATAGGGAAATAGGGTGACAGGCAACTATTTCTTGAAATCTGGTGTGACACCAATTTATTTGGCTCCACAAAAAAAAAGAAGATAAAATTGCTTTAAGTCCTCCTTATACTTTAAAAAATTATAGTATTTCTCTAATATTTATACAAATGGCGTCATTCTACATGGTTCTACTAAAAAAATAATTTTTTAATGTAGATTGTTGACTTAGCATGTTGGTGATGCCAAACACTTTAATTCCACCAACTTTTACTGTAGATTTTAGGTTATTTTCGTATTTTATCAAAAAAGGTTATTTAAGTAATTAATTAATTAATTTTTTAAGGTTATTTTTTATAAAAAAGCCTATATCTTTTGTCTCATTAACTTAATTTGGCTTCATGGTCTTGGTTTTATGCCAAACTATGGACTTGTATGTATCAACTTGTTTTATCTTGTGAAAATAAAATTAAGGGTAAATTATAAAAATAGTTATTTTTATTTGTTTTAGATTACATATTAATCATTTATGTTTGAAATATTACGTTTTAGTCACTTACGTTATTGGTTTGTTACGAAGTGGTTACTTTATCGTTAAACTCTGTTACCTCCCTAACGGCAGACCTACGTGGCAGTTCAAACGGGTTTTAAATGCCAACTTGGATGTCCAGTTGCTGGAATGAAAATAAGTTTTTAATTAAATAAATTTAATTTGGATGTTGTTAGGGAGGTAACGAACCTTAATAATAGAGTGACCACTTCGTAACAAAACGATAACGTAAATGACTAAATCATAACATTTCAAACATAAGTGACTAACATGTAATTTGAAGTAAACAAAAGTGACTATTTTTTTATAGTTTACCCTAAAATAAAAAATAAAAGATATAATTTTCTTTTTTATCAGTGTATTTTTTTTTTTGAATAAAATAGGAGAAAGACTTTTATTAATACAAAGTAAGGACTTATACAATAAACTAACAAAAAAACCCTAGACACAAAGCAAAACAAATCAACTCAGGCCTAAAATAAAAACTACAAAGAAATAAAAGGAAACTAAAAAGAAACAGACTTAATAATAACTAACATTAATTGCCCACTCCCCTAAGAATCAGGTCACACCCAAGATCTACAACAACTTTTCCCAGATGATTCCCATTTCCCCTTATAATAGAACTCTTCCTGTACCTTCTTTTCCAGATCTGCTAGATTTACCATGTTTTCTCATGAAATTTATCTCCTCGAGGAAGAAACCTGTTCTATTCGTGGATTTTCCGAATCAGTCAGGTTCTTTGATGGATTCATCGACTTGAATCGCCTCCATGAAATTTGGCACAAAATCATCCCTAAAATTACTTGTAAAACTAATATTACATGCATAAATAAGACTAAAAACCGTGCTATAAAAGCAGACAAAAACTTCTAAAATTGAAGACTTATTAAATAATGAAAAAATAAACAAAAAAACATATAAAGCTTAAGACAGTACGAGTCCAAATTAAAATGTGAAATCATTTATTATTTTAAAATATTCTTAAAACAGAAACAAATTAAAAAATTAACGAAGAGCCACCCACTTTTCAAAAAAACTACTGATGGCCAGTGGAGTTTTAGTGAACGATAAACATCGTTATTTGTCCATCATAACTTGTGAAGACAAAAAAGATACATGCAAAATGAAAAAGAGAAAAGACATGTAGAGTGAATGAAAAGAAGAAAGAAATAAAGAATTGGTGGGAGGAGAAAAAAAACGGGCAATAGACATCTTAGAAGTTGACACCGCCGCTGAATAAAACAAAAAGAAATAAACTACTTAGACAAAAAAATAAAAAAGTTTTTAGGGTTTAACAAAATATATATTTTATAATTCATTCATGGTACATATAATTCTTTAATACATGTTTAATAATATATAAAATATTTAACATATCCATATATCTATAATTTTAATATATACATTTTCTGAAACTATATTTAATATATACTTAAAACATAAAAATACATAAAATATCATAAAAGTAAAATACTAATTTTTCTCTGCTTTTTACGTCGAGAAAAGAAAAACCCCTCCTAATTGACATGAACCAATGTAAAGCGGTTCAGGTTTTAGCATAACCGGACCCTTAAAACGTCCACAAGAAATCAACGGCGACCATTGAAGAAAAAAGCATGAGCTGTTGAACACCCTCAAAAAGAACGGCGAATCCGACACGTTCTCACACTCCACATCACAAAAATGTAAATTTCGCACCTTTTTCCCCTTACAGTAACCTATAAATTTTCCAACCTCCTAAAAAGAAACCTTCATTCGCATCTCAGTTCTCAAAGAGAACGTTTATAAATAAGAAAAAAGGTTTTTTTATATCAGTTCATCAATGGCGATGGCGGGAGGAGGGGGTCTTGTAGAGGCTTACGTGATGCTATCTTTATGTAAAGAGAAAATGAAGGAAATGGATAAACGAGAGACAAAAACTGACGATAATAAGGTTTTTGATATTGAAAAGGAAGTCACTACGGCTGGTTGCTTTTTCTGGGTATCCAAGAAAACCCGTTCTTCCAAGGTTTCTAATTCTATAGAAAATTCCATTCAAGACCAATAGTTGTCTTCAGGCAGGACCATGTTATTGTTGTTCTTTTAATTATGTGTTTTGTTGTTAAAGTAGTTACATTTTTTGTTGCTTTTTTTTTTTAAAGAAAAAGAAAGAATAGGAATTGACAGATATATTTCTCAACTAAATCTTTTCGGTAACTTGCTTAAAAATAAAATCTCATGTAAATACAATGAAATAATCGAGGATTCCGTAAATATCTTTTTCAAAATAAAAAGTTTGAAATAATTAAAATTTCTTTTAAATTGAATGCATTAATAAATAAATAAATAAATAATTTTTTTGGTTGCTTAACCTTATAGAGTGATATTGTTATGGCGAGAGAAAGATGTTTTATATTGTTAAAGAAGGTAGAAACGATAATATATGTGATTATGAAGCCTTACTATTATTATCTGTATATAGTGTATTTATCGACAGTTTATGAATGATTACTATTATTTAAGCAATTTGGTGAAAATTAGTCCGAATTGAAAAATTACGAAAATATTTGTCGTAACCATTTTTTGACAAAACGGGAATCGACTAAAAAAATAGGGAGTCGCCACCGATCTTTTATTAGGTGTGATCGGATCACCTTTGTTTTAATAAAACATTTGATTTACTAAAACGGGGCTTTTGGTCTACGAATATTCGAGAAAATAGGTTCGGAAGTCGGTTACGCGCGAAGAAGGATTAGCACCCTCGCAACGCCCGAAAATCGATACCAAATTGATTGATTGATGTCCCAATGTCGAAAGTTTTAAAAAAATTAGAAACGAATTTAGGAATTTGGGTCTTTTTTGGAGATGTTTGAGTCTTCTTAAACTCGAATATTAAGATTTCCTTGTTTCGAAGGGACCAAATATCACATCCAATACGTAGGACACGATAATTTCAATCCTCAAATCCAAGGTCGTCTCTCAATCCCTAAGACTCATTTATTAAAATAACAAAAGGTTATTCGATTATTTGGGCAAGCAAGAGAACCGAAACCCAACACATAGGGCACGGTCCCTCGACTTTCCAAGCACGGAATATTGCCTTATTTTTGAAAATTTTTTAGTTTTTAGGGTGATATTGATGAAAAACTATGTTTTAAAGAAACGTTATTTGAGAATGGGAATAGGGTCATGCGATGAATAATGATGATACAACACAAATCATGTACAAAATAATAACATAAATGTAATAGTAATACTAATAATAGTATAGCTAATATAATAACAATAACAATAACAATGATAATAGGAAATATGTACAATATAAATAAGATATGATAATAATGTAATAATAGTAATAATAATAAAATAATATAAAATATATATACGACATAATAATATAGTAATAATAATAATATAATAATAATATAATAGTGATAATAATAATCAAACAATAATAAAGATGGAAACATAGTAATAATAGATAATCTATATACAATATACTAATATAATAATAACTATATAACAATCGTAATAATAAATAATAGATACAGTAAATAATAATAATAATAAGTGACTAAATTGAATTAAAGACGAGATATCTGGGGTAAATCTGAAATAAAAGAGAGGGGGAAGGACCAATTTGTAAAGAGTGAAACGAATGGAGGGTCTAAAACGGAGATAAACCCCCTCATTGAAACGATGCGCGGAAAGGAGGACTAAATTCGAAACTCTGCCAAATCATCGGGTCAAAATCGAATAATAAAAAAAATTAATTGTATACTCATAAAAGGACGGAGGGGCCAAGCGCGCAATTAGCCCCTCCAAGCAAAAACACGCGGATCTTACTTCGGGTCGGGTCGGGTCGCGTCAAACGACGCCGTTTTGAATAATTTTGGACCGGGTGCTAAACGCACCGTTTTGCTTGGGTATTTAAAGCCAAATTTTTTGTTTTGATTTCATTTCTCCCTTATTTTTTTTAAAAAAAACTCTGACTCTCTTTCTCTTCTCTGCAGGCGCGCGAGGGGAGGGGGCACTCCGTCCGACGACACGGTGCTGGCCACCACACGCGGTGGCCGGAAATTTCTAACGGTACGTCTTTTCTTCTTTTTTTTTATTCTTTTATATACTTTAAATATTTATATATATTTGTGGATAAAAAAATTGAAAAAAAGAAAAATATACCTTGAATCTCAAATCTGACTTGCGTATGTGCTCTTTTCTTTATGCTTTTGAATCTATTTTTTTTTTGATTTTCTGATTGATTCTCCAAAAAAGAGTCCCTCCTACAGTATTCTCGTTCGGTTTATATAACCGATTTCTTTGAAATAAAATACAATATGTTTTGTTCTTTTCTTGTGTGTGCTGCTGTGGTTTAGTCTGCTGTTATTCTTGTCTTGTTCTTGCAGGCATGGGGGACAACCGGGAGTGGAGGAAACGACGATCAGTAGTGGGGGCCTAGTGGAGAGTGGCGCGAGTGGGTGTTGCGGCGCACCAAGGGGCGCGAGTGAGGGCACGCGCGCGGCGCCTCTGGAGTCTGGCTGCTAGGGTTTCTTGAAAACCCTCAGCACATGGGTTGTTTGGGATTTTACTTAGGCTTATTCGGCAGTGGTTTGATAGGCTTAGGGTTGGTAAATTGGGCTTGGGTTGTAACGGGTTTTGTTAGTGGGTAAATAAATGGTTTAATTGGGCTGTTTTTGTAATGGACTTTAGACTTTTATTTTGGATTTCTGTTTTGTTTTGGCTAATGGGCCTTAGTTTGATTTTGGGCCCGAGTTAATGAACCCGGGCCAAAATTGGTGATTACAATATTTATTCGTAATTAAAATAAATTATATTATTTGAAGGTACTTTAATTTTTAATTTTAACAAAAATTTTAAAAAATATGTATATAATAAGATTTGAACTCATGCCAATTATTACATCAATAAAACTTTAAATTTATTACTTAACCAAAGCTTCATTTTGATGTATTTTATATTTTGTTATCTATTAATACGTGGTTTCTACATGCATCCGTGTGATAAAATTTCTAATATTATATATTTTTGTTGAGGTTCAGTTGAATATTTATTAAGATGTGGTTTCTACATGCATACATGTGTGATAGAGTTTTTAATAGTATATATTTTTGTTGAAGTTCGGTTGAACTTGAAATATATGTTTTAAATTTTATTAAATTTTGTCTATATTCATAAATGGTTAACTCAAATTTATTTAAGGTGTTTCATTCATATATATTATTTAAAAATTATTTGATTTTATGTAATATATAATAATTATATATGTATGTTTTTAGGGTAAATTAGAAAAAAAATGTTGGTTTTAAAATATATTGAGTAAAGTAATTGTTTTTTTTTCAAAATTTAAAGAAATAGGTCAATTTTTGAGAGAGAAGCCAAAAACACTTCTTGTAGGAAATGTTTTCAGCTGACATATTGAAAAATGCTTTCTACAAAACCCATTTTCCTTTAACACATCAAAGATAAATTAAAAAAAATTGAAAAAAATATATTTATTAATTAAAATAAAAAAAAGAGTTTAAAACAACATAAAATAAAAAAAATATTATTGTGAGTAGGAGAGGAACTAAACCTGATACTCAAGGATAAAACCACTAGCATTTAACTAGTTGATCGAAAAAACTGATGTGTTAAAAGAAAACACGTTTTGTAAAAAGTGTTTTTCAACATGTAATGTAACACCCCAAACCCGGCCTAGAAGTTAAGCCCGAATTTGACGTGTCACATGGAAGTTTTTTTTTTTTTAAACCATCTTTGAGATTGTTAAAAACTTGTTCGAGAATTACGACCTCTTTGTTAAAACCCAAAACACTTAAGCAATTGTTATCTACTTGAAAACGTAATTATCTTTAAAGACCTTTTGGTTGTGAAAACATATTTGAAATAAACAATTTACAAAAATGGGATGTTTGGGAATAGAGTTGCAGAAGCATTTTGAAAGAAAATCCTAGGCCTTATTACAACATTTAACCCCAAATAGTAGAGTAATAAAATAAACAAGAAATAAGTCTGAAGTCCAAATGAACCATTTCTGAAGTATGGTCTCCACCGAGTCATCCAGGGCCCAAGTCCACGTCACTGAGCATTACCTGAAAAGGTTGAGAGAAAGGGGGGTGAGTTACAAGAACTCAGTGTGTAATCCCCTTACCATCATCCACTGGGTCGGAACACACATAGCAATATTTTGGGCCTAAGCCCATTTACAATTATAACGTAATAACATGAACATAATATGCATGTGATATGCAATTCCCAACCAAGCCTAATTTTCATCCGCTACACACCACCCATACCAACCATCACACTTGTGGGGATAAAGTCAACCCACCCCGCCAACACACCAATCGCAGGCATAAAGCCATTTAAAACGTAGGCACGAAGCCTTTTAATAACATGGCACGAAGCCTTTTTATAACATGGCACAAAGCCTTTTTATAACGTGGCACAAAGCCTTTTGGTAACATGGCACAAAGCCTTTTTATAACATGGCACAAAGCCTTTTTATAACATGGCACAAAGCCTTTTGATAACATGGCACAAAGCCTTTTAAAATGATTGTGGCAGAGCCACCCGAACTAGATTTTGGCAACAGGCCTTTCATATTGTGGCAGAGCCACCGAACTAGATTTTGGCAACAGGCCTTTCTTCTCTTCATCAATTATCCCAACCCATGCAATCATGTATGCATATACAAACAATATTTATAGAATAATTTCAACATAAGGCCCATAACACAAGTTGGCCCATTAAACGATCTAGCAAATTTTACATTTGGCCCATATAACAAATATCACATTTGGCCCATATAGCCAATATAACATTTTGGCCCATAAAGGGTATTTTCGTAGTTTGGTCCATAGGGACATTTCGTAATTCAGCCCATTAGGGGCATTTTCGTAACTTGGCCCGTAAGGGCATTTTCATAATTCAGTAATCGTACCCACTAAGGGTAATTCGATAATTTACTCTCTAAGGGTAATTTAGAAATTTTACCTACCAAGGGTAATTCGAAAATTTTCGCAACCCAAAGGTATTTCAGTAATTTACCCTCTAAGGGTATTTTGGTAATTTTTACAACCGAGGGGTATTTCGACAATTTACCCTCCACGGGTATTTCGATAATTTCGAAACCCAAAGGTATTTCGGTAACTTACCTTCCAAGGGTATTTCGGTAATTTCGCAACCCAGGGGTATTTTGGTAATTTACCCTCCAAGGGCATTTTGGTAATTTTTTACAACCGAGGGGTATTTCGACAATTTACCCTCCACGGGTATTTCGATAATTTCGAAACCCAAAGGTATTTCGGTAACTTACCTTCCAAGGGTATTTCGGTAATTTCGCAACCCAGGGGTATTTTGGTAATTTACCCTCCAAGGGCATTTTGGTAATTTTTTACAACCCAAGGGTATTTCAATAATTTACCCTCCAAGGGCATTTTGGTAATTTTTACAACCCAAAGGTATTTCAGTAATTTACCCTCCAAGGGCATTTTGGTAATTTCACAACCCAAGGGTATTTCGATAATTTACACAACCCAGGGTATTTCGGTAATTTGCAACCGAGGGGTATTTCGGTAATTTACCCTCCAAGGGTATTTTAGTAATTTCGTAACCCAGGGAATTTCGGTAATTTACCCTCTAAGGGTATTTTGGTAATTTCACAACCCAAGGGTATTTCGATAATTTACCTTCTAAGGGTAATTCGGTAATTTACCCACCAAGGGTAATTCAGTAATTTACCCACCAAGGGTAATTCGGTAATATACCCTCCAAGGGTAATTCGGTAATTTACCCTCCAAGGGTAATTCAGTAATTTACCCTCCAAGGATAATTCAGTAATTTTAACCACCATGGGTAATCCGGTAATTTTACCCTCTAAGGGTAATTCGGTAATTTCATATTTAACGGTGTTTCCGAAGATTCACTATCGCCTCGAGTGATACAGAACTCTATTTGGGTCTCTACGGAACTATTGGGTCAAAATCTATTTTAGGCCCAAACGGGGTAATTTCGCAACTAAAACTTAACTAGTAATTTGGGGCATAAAAATTTAAACTGTCCATTTGTGTCATACTGACTAAATTGGCTATAACTCGAGTTAGAAAACTCGAAATCTAGATCCGTAAAATTTCCTTGAAACTAGACTCATGTATCTTCTTACTGTAATTTTTCCAGAATTTTTAGCCTATCCATTTAGTATAGTTTATTCCTTAAATTTTCCCTTGTTTCACTGTCCAGCAATTCTGCCCTCTCTTAACTTAATTTCAATTATCTCACTGTACAGTTTTCATATACTACTGCAACTTGTTTCTCTTGAAAATAGACTCAATAAGGAATCCATGCATATAAATTATAACCCATAATTCACTTTGTGCAATTTTATATGATTTTCAAAAACAGATCAGTGAACCCCGAAGTTAATCAGAACCAGTCTCACTAAAATAAAGATATCTCAGAATATAAAATTTCTTTTCCTTCTCCGTTTCTTCCATATTAAAATAGACACAGCAAGCTTTAATTTGATATCTTATTCACTTTCTAATTCCTTTTTTCCTATTTTTAGTGATTTTTCAAAAACACGTCACTGCTTCTAACCGAAACTGGTTTATTACGAAATACGATTACCACTACGATCATATGCACACCCGAGTGATTACGGATGCCGGTTTTTAGTTTTATTCGGTATTTCGACCGATTAACAGCATAGTTCATACAAACTTTCAGAGAAGTGTGAGGTTACACACCATTTTAGATATGTATATGGAAGGGTATGAGATTACACACCTTATTCGGAACCCGTAACGCGATGCTCTCCGCGGCACCAAAAATCCGAGTCACTTCTTACGAGGGATAGGTTTTCGATTGAACCTTTGATAAAGTACTTCTAGACCTTGTAACCAGCATAAAATCTCTCATGGCAAGTCCCTAGACTCTCAACCATGTTACAAATTAGTCCCCTCATTAGCTAGCTTAAGCTTTGAGGACTCCAAAAATACAAAAATTATCAACTAAAGCCATCAAAATCACTTACTTTAAGAGAAAATGAGTTGCTAAAATTTTCAAGCTTTCAAAGCCCTCCCATGGCTGATATTTTTGGTTGGTGAAGGAGAATAAAAGAAAAGATGATAACTTTTGCTTATATCATCTTATTTTATTCATTTTACCTACCAATACCACCAATTTTGACCAAAATAAATGCCCTTGTCCCTATATTTTTTTTATGGCCGGCCTACTCATTTAGACAAGGACAAATTGTACATTTGGGACCTCCAATTTCTAATCCATAGCTATTTGGCACTTCTAGCAAATAAAATTAAACTTTAGCACTTTATGCGATTTAGTCCTTTTTTTCGAAATTAAGCCCTCAATCGCTAAAATTGAGACACCAAAAATTTCATGCATATTTATAAACATGTTATACACATAGAATAACATGAAAATAATTTTCTCTATCCTCGGTTAGTGATTCCGAGATCACTGTTCCGACTATCCCCTAAATCGGGCTATTACACCCTCCATGCATTTTTTTTCTCACCTACCCCATTCTTTTCGAATCTCATCATTATATTTTTTTTCTTTTTCAACAAATCACTCTCCATCATTCCTTTTTTCTCACCTACTCCATTATTCCAAATTCCATCATTATTATTTTCCCACTTCTTTATTATCCTTTTTCTTTTATTTCTTTTTCCTTTCTTTTTTCCTTATTTTCTTCCTTACCATACCTTTTCATAATTTAATAAGTCCACCTTACCATAATTACAACCATGGAAGGAAGTACAAAAATAATAGTCAAAATTTGCACACAATGGGATTTGAACCTCTTCCCTCAAGGTACTTCACTTGATGCCATAACCTCCTTGCCATATGCTCATTTATGCTAGCAATTTACTCTTTTATTTCCATAAGCCTTGATGCCACTTACTATCTCTCTTATTAGGCTTAAACACAAAATTTTACTAAGGCCCAACTTGAACTCGAAACTTCATAGAATCCGGTAACTTTCTAAAATCATCTTCTTAATAAGTCCAACTTGAAATAATGTCATTCTCCTGTTCTCAAAAATTTTAAACACTCCTATGCCTAAGGCCCAATGGGCCCAATCCTACTAGGCCCAATTTCGGGATGTTACAATTCTACCCTCCTTAAAGAAAATTTCGTCCTCGAAATTTCCAATCAACTACTAAAAGTACCGCTTAAATCACCTCACTATGCTTTCGCTGCGCACTCTGATCTTAATAACACTAATGTAATTTTAACACAATCTTGAATTCTCTTTCACAACCAAACATCTAACTACAGAAGCAAGCAGTCGTTTCCCACTTATACTTAAAATTTTTCTACACTCAATCATCACATCCAACCAAAACATACCTGACTTGATGGTGATGAAACAAACCCGAGCCTTATGCTCCTTAGACCCGCATCTCATACATGCTCCTGACCTCCTTCAGCATTTTCTAGGATGATGCTTTCTACATAATCGCAAACCGAAAAGTTTGGACGTGCTTTGACATGCTTTACAGAACGACACTGCGACCCAAAAGAATCACAATCTCTTTTCTTCCTACAGTCCACACTCCCAACTCGAAGTGCTTCACCAATTCCTTTAACCTCTTCAAATAACTCCTTAACTAATTGAGTCATCTCATCAACCTTAGTTCGATCATGAGATCCCGTCTCAGCCACTGACACTGTTAGCGCCCCCCCTCTTTCGGGCACATGCCTCAGTGCTGAAGGTCTAGCCCTAGCACTTCGGCCTCTATCACGTCCACGTCCTCTAGCACTCATGCTCACTAATGTCGATTTAATCTGATTAAAAGTCTTATGAATCAATATACTATTCGACGTTTATTAAACAATGTCTTATGGAGTATTAGAGTTGAAGTGGTTTTCGCGAAAAGTATCCTAAAGTCTCAATCTCTATAATTTTTACTCCTAAAGCCAAAAGTTCTGGAGTATTTCTACGGTCATATCACAATAATCATAAGATGATAACATATACTTACTTGACTTGGTGTCGGATACTCGTGGTACCATACTTCCTTTAGAACATATATTTATAAATCAAAATTTTAAACAGCTTTGGAAAACGCTATTGAACCCAAACCACAGCCGAGTTTTGCAAACTGAGCTCTGATACCACTTAATTGTAACACCCCAAACCCGGCCTAGAAGTTAAGCCCGAATTTGACGTGTCACATGGAAGTTTTTTTTTTAAACCATCTTTGAGATTGTTAAAAACTTGTTCGAGAATTACGACCTCTTTGTTAAAACCCAAAACACTTAAGCAATTGTTATCTACTTGAAAACGTAATTATCTTTAAAGACCTTTTGGTTGTGAAAACATATTTGAAATAAACAATTTACGAAAATGGGATGTTTGGGAATAGAGTTGCAGAAGCATTTTGAAAGAAAATCCTAGGCCTTATTACAACATTTAACCCCAAATAGTAGAGTAATAAAATAAACAAGAATAAGTCTGAAGTCCAAATGAACCATTTCTGAAGTATGGTCTCCACCGAGTCATCCAGGGCCCAAGTCCACGTCACTGAGCATTACCTGAAAAGGTTGAGAGAAAGGGGGGTGAGTTACAAGAACTCAGTGTGTAATCCCCTTACCATCATCCACTGGGTCGGAACACACATAGCAATATTTTGGGCCTAAGCCCATTTACAATTATAACGTAATAACATGAACATAATATGCATGTGATATGCAATTCCCAACCAAGCCTAATTTTCATCCGCTACACACCACCCATACCAACCATCACACCTGTGGGGATAAAGTCAACCCACCCCGCCAACACACCAATCGCAGGCATAAAGCCATTTAAAACGTAGGCACGAAGCCTTTTAATAACATGGCACGAAGCCTTTTTATAACATGGCACAAAGCCTTTTTATAACGTGGCACAAAGCCTTTTGGTAACATGGCACAAAGCCTTTTTATAACATGGTACAAAGCCTTTTTATAACATGGCACAAAGCCTTTTGATAACATGGCACAAAGCCTTTTAAAATGATTGTGGCAGAGCCACCCGAACTAGATTTTGGCAACAGGCCTTTCATATTGTGGCAGAGCCACCGAACTAGATTTTGGCAACAGGCCTTTCTTCTCTTCATCAATTATCCCAACCCATGCAATCATGTATGCATATACAAACAATATTTATAGAATAATTTCAACATAAGGCCCATAACACAAGTTGGCCCATTAAACGATCTAGCAAATTTTACATTTGGCCCATATAACAAATATCACATTTGGCCCATATAGCCAATATAACATTTTGGCCCATAAAGGGTATTTTCGTAGTTTGGTCCATAGGGACATTTCGTAATTCAGCCCATTAGGGGCATTTTCGTAACTTGGCCCGTAAGGGCATTTTCATAATTCAGTAATCGTACCCACTAAGGGTAATTCGATAATTTACTCTCTAAGGGTAATTCAGTAATTTACCCACCAAGGGTAATTCGGTAATATACCCTCCAAGGGTAATTCGGTAATTTACCCTCCAAGGGTAATTCAGTAATTTACCCTCCAAGGATAATTCAGTAATTTTAACCACCATGGGTAATCCGGTAATTTTACCCTCTAAGGGTAATTCGGTAATTTCATATTTAACGGTGTTTCCGAAGATTCACTATCGCCTCGAGTGATACAGAACTCTATTTGGGTCTCTACGGAACTATTGGGTCAAAATCTATTTTAGGCCCAAACGGGGTAATTTCGCAACTAAAACTTAACTAGTAATTTGGGGCATAAAAATTTAAACTGTCCATTTGTGTCATACTGACTAAATTGGCTATAACTCGAGTTAGAAAACTCAAAATCTAGATCCGTAAATTTCCTTGAAACTAGACTCATGTATCTTCTTACTGTAATTTTTCCAGAATTTTTAGCCTATCCATTTAGTATAGTTTATTCCTTAAATTTTCCCTTGTTTCACTGTCCAGCAATTCTGCCCTCTCTTAACTTAATTTCAATTATCTCACTGTACAGTTTTCATATACTACTGCAACTTGTTTCTCTTGAAAATAGACTCAATAAGGAATCCATGCATATAAATTATAACCCATAATTCACTTTGTGCAATTTTATATGATTTTTCAAAAACAGATCAGTGAACCCCGAAGTTAATCAGAACCAGTCTCACTAAAATAAAGATATCTCAGAATATAAAATTTCTTTTCCTTCTCCGTTTCTTCCATATTAAATAGACACAGCAAGCTTTAATTTGATATCTTATTCACTTTCTAATTCCTTTTCTCCTATTTTTAGTGATTTTTCAAAAACACGTCACTGCTTCTAACCGAAACTGGTTTATTACGAAATACGATTACCACTACGATCATATGCACACCCGAGTGATTACGGATGCCGGTTTTTAGTTTTATTCGGTATTTCGACCGATTAACAGCATAGTTCATACAAACTTTCAGAGAAGTGTGAGGTTACACACCATTTTAGATATGTATATGGAAGGGTATGAGATTACACACCTTATTCGGAACCCGTAACGCGATGCTCTCCGCGGCACCAAAAATCCGAGTCACTTCTTACGAGGGATAGGTTTTCGATTGAACCTTTGATAAAGTACTTCTAGACCTTGTAACCAGCATAAAATCTCTCATGGCAAGTCCCTAGACTCTCAACCATGTTACAAATTAGTCCCCTCATTAGCTAGCTTAAGCTTTGAGGACTCCAAAAATACAAAAATTATCAACTAAAGCCATCAAAATCACTTACTTTAAGAGAAAATGAGTTGCTAAAATTTTCAAGCTTTCAAAGCCCTCCCATGGCTGATATTTTTGGTTGGTGAAGGAGAATAAAAGAAAAGATGATAACTTTGCTTATATCATCTTATTTTATTCATTTACCTACCAATACCACCAATTTTGACCAAAATAAATGCCCTTGTCCCTATATTTTTTTTATGGCCGGCCTACTCATTTAGACAAGGACAAATTGTACATTTGGGACCTCCAATTTCTAATCCATAGCTATTTGGCACTTCTAGCAAATAAAATTAAACTTTAGCACTTTATGCGATTTAGTCCTTTTTTTCGAAATTAAGATCTCAATCGCTAAAATTGAGACACCAAAAATTTCATGCATATTATAAACATGTTATACACATAGAATAACATGAAAATAATTTTCTCTATCCTCGGTTTAGTGATTCCGAGATCACTGTTCCGACTATCCCCTAAATCGGCTATTACACCCTCCATGCATTTTTTTTTTCTCACCTACCCCATTCTTTTCGAATCTCATCATTATATTTTTTTTTTTTTCAACAAATCACTCTCCATCATTCCTTTTTTCTCACCTACTCCATTATTCCAAATTCCATCATTATTATTTTCCCACTTCTTTATTATCCTTTTTCTTTTATTTCTTTTTCCTTTCTTTTTTCCTTATTTTCTTCCTTACCATACCTTTTCATAATTTAATAAGTCCACCTTACCATAATTACAACCATGGAAGGAAGTACAAAAATATAGTCAAAATTTGCACACAATGGGATTTGAACCTCTTCCCTCAAGGTACTTCACTTGATGCCATAACCTCCTTGCCATATGCTCATTTATGCTAGCAATTTACTCTTTTATTTCCATAAGCCTTGATGCCACTTACTATCTCTCCTTATTAGGCTTAAACACAAAATTTTACTAAGGCCCAACTTGAACTCGAAACTTCATAGAATCCGGTAACTTTCTAAAATCATCTTCTTAATAAGTCCAACTTGAAATAATGTCATTCTCCTGTTCTCAAAAATTTTAAACACTCCTATGCCTAAGGCCCAATGGGCCCAATCCTACTAGGCCCAATTTCGGGATGTTACATGTAAGCTAAAAACGCTTCCTATTTCTCTCTCCAGAATCAACCTATTTTCGTAAATATGAAAAAAAATGACCTACTTTACAATTTTTTTTTATTTTTCCCATAATTTTCCCTATATTTTTATTACCATTATATATATATATTTTCCTTTATTAAATTTCTAAACATAATATATATTTAATTTCATATGATATAATTTACATAATATATAAAATAAAAATACAAATATAAACTTGAAAAAGAATCGGATTAAACTTCTATTGAAGCCAACATGGATGTGGTACTAACAGCTGCATCTAGAGGTGAATCTAGGGGTTGGCAGGGGCCCCGATCCCCCTAAAATTTGTAAAATTACTCTTAGAACCTTTGAGTTTTGAAAATTTATTTTAATATTATAATAAGTATTTAAAAAAGGATAAAATTTTGTTTGGTCACTCCAGAGTTTTTGAAAGTTTTTTTAATTTGATTTTTTAATAGGATTTATAATTTTTGAATGATAAATTTAGTAACATTTTAAATATAATTTGGTAAACTAATAAAAAGTAGTATCTAAATATTAATTTGGTAAAAATAAAGTTTAATAATTGCAATATTTAAGTATCAATTGTATCTAAATATTTAGGTAAAACTAAACTTAAATAACTATAATATCTATCACAAATTAAGTATATTTAACTTATTTTATTTTTCCTAATCAAAATTATCCCAAATTTAAATATCTTGTTAAAAAGTAGATTTGACCCGTGTCGGCCGAACCTCCTTTAAATATTTATATCTTATATAATATTCCAACCCCTTCATCAACAATTCTAGCTTACCCATGGTTGAATCCGAATTTCATCCAACGATCTGGAGGTGTCGACCATGCAAGTCGGCTATTGGTGGTATACACGTGGCCAGATTGAATAGTCTTAGCTTTCGTAATAGACGTAGCCAGCTTTCGCAAAAATAAAGGGTTCCTATGTTTCCATGGCAGCAGCAAGTCAAAGCAAACATAGTCGACCACGCGACATTGTCTTGTCCACATGGAGCTGAAAAGAAACCGTTGTGAGACGATGCCGGTAAAACTATAAGCCAAACTAAAGAAACAAATGGACAACCTCGTAGAACATGCACACACGTTTCCACAATGCGATCACAAGAGACGCATTGATGATTGATCTGTAAGTTGTTAAACCACGACGACATCTATATATACTTAAAACTTACAGATTAACTGCCTTTTTTTTTTCCTTTCTTAAAACCTTTTGATTCGTATCCTTATGAAAAAAGTTTTTCTAATTTTTATCTTTTCTATTCAGAAAATACAAAATCAAGATTTTAAATTACTACAACATCTTCCGATTAATTGTCACTGATTCCAATGAATCAAGCAATTCCTGTAAAAACCACTTCAAAGGGAGCAAACTTTCAATGTCACGATTAAGGTAAAATCTGATAAAAAATATCCAACAAGTAAATACGGAGATTCTGAATTAGCACAACATTTATAAAGATACATTCCTATGAAAACTTCCCAATCTTATCTTCGTTTCAATGCCACGTTTCCACTTGTAGTGTTGCCTCCAAAACCCCGGCCCTTGCGCCCATGGGGTAGGTGTTCACTTGTCCGCCGCTAGCGTCCTTGTTGCTCGCTGTTTTACCGGTCCCAACACTGGTCTGGGTTTTCTCAGGACTAGTGGCTGAAGACTGCTACACGAGGTTTGGTGTCGTTGTTGTAAGCATCGTTGGTCGAACAATGGTTTCTGGCTTTTAAGCTCTTATGCTTCTATCTCTAGCTTCTAGGAATTTGATGGTTACAATTTTTATGCCGTCATGTTTATGTTTTATTCCTGTTTGTGCTTACGCTTATAATATGTTTCTTCACTTGGGCCATGTTTAGGGTGTTCCTTCTGTCGAGGCTACTCTTTTTCTTGTACCCGGTGCACATTAACTGTTTGTTTGATGAAACCTTTGTTTGAGCCAAAAAAAATAAAATCCAAATAAACCCTAATAAAATCATATATACCCAATCGCCAACCTCAATTTTATCTCATCGATGAAGATGACCCACCCAAAAAGGGAGGAAAAAGAAAAGGCATCAAAGCCTAAAGCTACTTGCCGGCAATGGCAAACACATGAGGGACTTTGATCTTACAAAGCTGCAGTTCAAGCACTTTCCTCCATTTTTTCGTAATTCGGAAATTGAATATGAAATCTTCAACACTGCTACTTGTTCTTATGAACCACCTTGGGCGTCGTTATTAATGTTTTTAACATCGAGTTGAATTTGAGACTCGTTTGCTTCTACATGATCAATGTCGTGGGTGCAATCCATCACGAGATGCAACGTTAAACGACCATTGGATCGATGAGCTCGGAAATATTCCTGGTGTCTCACTTTTTCTTCCCTGAGAATCAACCGTCCGTCGCTAGTGTAATACCTTTTAAGCACCCAAAGCGACTGCCACGGCTGATTCTCGGCGCTAGCAAGCGAGGGTATCGGCGGCGGAATTTCCCTCTCAAAATTAATCTTCCTCTTCCTACCCCGATTTTCTGGCTCCTTAACACCGCCACCTCCGCAGCAAAGCTCTTGGTGTTGGTTATCAATGCCGACACCAGAGCAACTCTCCATGCCAATGTAATCACCGATCAAAGAAGAAGAAGAAGCTGATCTTGAAACAAGGCTTGAACTAAACATCCTTACAAGGATTTTCAGGTTGGTTTAAGAACTTAAGACCTCGAGACCAAGCTGATTGCACTTTTGAACGTCTATGAGGCTCAGAGGGCTGCATTATATCAAATACAAACAACAAGTGTAATTTGTTTTTTGTTTCCTCGAATAAAACTAAATTTAGAATCAACAGCTTTCTATATAAAAATAGTCGGTCCAGACGGATAAAGTTTAGTATTTTCTGTTTTTACCTAAAATAACTGTAAAAAAAAACTTCATCGTTTTACCCATATATATAAGCTTTTATAATTTATATACAAAAATTATCCATAAAAATATTTGAAAAATGAGCTTTCATTAAATATTGTATATCACCCGTTTAAAATAAGGGCAAACTATTAAAATAGTTACTCTTTTTGTCTCAGGTTACTTTTTTAGTCACTTATATTTGAAATGTTACGTTATTGTGTTGTAACATTTTAGTTACTGAGCCGTTAATTGTCGTTAACGGTGTAACGGTAAACTGACGTGGCACGTTAAATCATCATTTCAAACAAAAAATTTAGGTTAAATTCTACACTTGGTCCCTATATTTTTTTTATTTTGAGCAATTTAATTTTTTCTCTTTTATGTTCTTTTAACTTTTTTTTATTTTCCATTCTCTTCAGCTTTTCCCTATGTTTTCCTCCCTTATCCATTTATTTTAATGTAGTTTTTCTATATTTTCCATTTGTTAAAACTAGTCCACAAGTTTGCCTCACTCGAAAAAAAATTAAATTATTTAAAAAAATAAAAATATAGGGACTAGTTTTAACAAATAGATGACATAGAAAAACTACATTAAAAGAAATGGAAAATGGAGGAAAACAGAGGGAGGAGTAGAAGAGAATGAAAAAAAAAGGAAAGTTAAAAGAAAATAAAAAAAATTAAATTGCTCAAAACGAAAAAATATAGAGACCGATTGTATAAATCAACCTAAAATTTTTGTTTGAAATGATAATTTAACGTGCCACGTCAATTTATCGTTATACCGTTATTGGAAATTAACGACCCAGTGACAAATGTTACAACGCGATAACGTAAGTGACTAAAACGTAACCTTTCAAACATAAATGACTAAAATGTAATCCGAGGTAAACAAGATTGACTATTTTAATAGTTTACCCTTAAAATAATAGTTGGATTTTAACTATAATATTCAATTTTATTTTACTATTAATATTATACTTTTAAAAAAATTAATTTTCAATATCACTTAGGTTGCACGTGAATATATGTATTTATATTTATATTATAAAATAATTAATATATAATATTAAAAACATAAAAGACTTTTTTTTATTGAATAAAAACATAAAAGACTTTTAAACCATAATTAACTCAATATTAAAAAATTATATCTATACAATATTTAAAAGATGAATTATATTTTTAATTCTTCTATCTTAGTTTTTTTAATTACTACAAAATCAATGTAATTAAATTAATGATATTATCAATATATTAAATAATAATTTTATTTTCAGTTATAGAATAAATGTTTAATTTGGTGTCTATAATGTAGTTACTCTTTGTATGCTGCATTATTTATATATGGTGCATTATTTATATATGCCTCTTTTTTGTGTTTTTGTCATATGATAATAGATTTAACCTCGGTTTAAATAAAATAACAATTTAAAATAATAAGATATTATTTATTGATTAAATTGAATAGTTTAAAATTTAGTGAAAGTGAATATGGATTACTTTTAACACTTTTTATGAGTTTAAATAAAAGTTACAAATTAAAAAATCTAACTTTCTAAAACAATAAAATATAATATAATTTAAAAATAAATATTAATAATATTACAAATCTATTTAAATTTTTTATTTATAATCTTCTGTTGCAATTTATCATTCTTGTCCGGATATTCTTCTTCAATCTATCATTCTCATCATCATCTTCAATCAACATTGGACTTCTGATGTATTAATTACCTAAAAATTACAAAACAATAATAATAATATAATAATTTATTGTTGTGAATTGGAGCTTTTATAAAATTATAATTTGTAACGGCTCCAAATTCTCGAGTCAACACTCGAGTGTTGACCTGGGTTGACGATGGATAAATTTATTTTGGGATTGGGTTTTGTTGGAATTAATTTGGGTGGATTTTTGACCTTTTTATAAGAAATTAAGGATGTTGGGAAGCTTGTGTGAAGGGAAATAAAGGGAGGATGGATGGCTAATATGGTGATTTTACCATTTTTTTAATAAAAGTCTTCTCCCAATTAATGGGAAAAGATCGCTTGGCAGATTGAGGTATGGGATAAAGTGGAATTGTCCCAATTTTTCCCTATATTATAATCATCTTTTTTTTTTCTTTTTACATTTCTTCCTTTTTTTTCTTCTTTCCATCTATTTCCCTTAGCAAACTATACAGAGGGAGAGAGATTTGAGTGAGTTCTTACCAATTTTCATCCTTCAAATCTCAAAGAAGGTAAGGATCTTGATCTAGCTTCTTTCTTTTAAGTTTCATGGAAAAAGAATATCTATGTTCGTCAAGGATGAATGTGGAGGTTTTTGGATGTTTGGAAGGGTTAGAGTTTGAGAAAGTCTCTACTCAACTTCTCATATATTATTTATTTATTTACTTAAAGCATGCACTTTTGCATCCTATCAACTCTTTTTTTTTTTTAAATCTTGTGTGTTACATGGTTATTAGTTAAAGAGGGTGGTGAATCTTCTAAAGCTAAGGGTAAAGGCAAATTGGTGGAGAGCTAGACAAGAAACTTTGTTGGTGTTCTTCCATCAAGGCGGTGTCCTCTAACTCTCTTATGCTTCTTGATAAATCATAAATATGATGCTTGTGTGATAATGCATGCATGTTATATGTCTTTGGGTGGAAATCATGTTTGGATGATTTAAAATGAAGCTAAAAACTTAGTTGTGAAATATGCCAGAAATAAATTATTATATGAACATTAAGTTTAAAAATTCACAATAAATTCTGAAAAAATAATTAAGAAGTGATCTATACATAATTGTAACCGTGAGTCAGTAGTTTCGTTTAGAACAAACAAAGATTGATTTCTATTTGTATTTTAAAAGATATGAATTTTTTAGTGTTGAAATATCATAAAAATCTAGCAGCAGAATTTTTATAAAATAGATTTACCTGTGACTTTGAAAAATCACCTAAAATTTCATAAGATAAAATAGGAAGTGAGCCTTACATCTCTATAAACGTACAAAAGTCTAATTTCATTTAAAACAAACGGTGCTCAATTTAGAATTATGTATTAAGAGTTATGTCAAGGTAGCAGACAGTCACATCTCATTAGTTAATATTTTAGCTGGAATGATAACCAAGTTAAAACGAGTATGAGACTCAAATGTCATGGTTGTATTTTGTGATTATATGTTTGATGCTTTGTTTGCGCTCAACCTTCGGGCTCTAACCTAACTAGTGGCCATGAGTGGCGCTCAGGATAACCCTACGAACACCTGAGATTATTTGACTAGCGGCCATGAATGGCACGGGACTATCCGGATACTTGATTATTTGAGTAGTATGTGCAATCTAACAAGTTTGACAAGTTTGATATGCAAGTGATTTTGTTATGTAGATTTAATGACTCGTGATTTAATTATTCGGTACTCATGTCATGTTTCTATGTATACATTTGATTTGCATGTTTATATTTATGAATTGCTTGAAGTATGGTAGATTTGTTGTGTACCATTAAGCCTGTAAAGCTTAGCCTACAAATTGTCTTAATGTTCATATTTGTAGACTTTTGTTCGTGTATGAGGAACATCATTGACAAGAGACTCCTAGCATCATGTATTCAGAGTACAATACCTTATCTATTAGTGGGCATTGTATTCCTGAGGCTTTATTTGTATTTTTTTTGTAGGTCTGTAACTCATTTATCATTTTTGTTATTTTGACTATTTTGATATATGATGATATTGAAGCTCCACATATTTTGTATAACTACTTTTATTACTATTTTCAATATAACTATGTATGGTATTTTCTCCTATATAAAATGTATTTAAATGTTTTAAATTATTTGAAAATTTTGCTGAGTTGCTTCGGTGACCTGATGTAGCGCCTTAGTATTCGAGTACTCCATATTCGGGATTAGGGTGTTACATAATTACAATAGCAATTAAAAATGTAGTTTAAAGTAAAATTAGAATGAATAAATATGTAGAATTATAAAGTGAAACTTTCATGACAATAGAATGATATGAAAAGTGAATAAAATTGAGTTTAAAATAAACTTAGTATAATATGTACAATAAACTAAATAAATGTATGATGAAAGAATAATAATTTGATAGATAATTATGGCACTAATTAAATGATAATCAATCTAAAATAATATCTATCATTAACAATTAATATACTCAAGTGTGTAGTTCAAACCAATAAAAATTCTATGAAAAAAAAAAAGAAAATGCCGATCAATTTTGATTAATCCACCAAAAATAAAAAATCCTACACCCTAGAAATCAAGCCAATCAAAAGTCTCACATATATTGAATTGATAAATTTTTATTCAAGATTTGTGCAAAACTGCATAAATAAAGTAAGGGGTTAAAAGTATAACAAAATTAAACAAATAAAATTAAAATAAATGCGAAATAGAATATAAAATTTTGAACTAAAAGTAGATTGAACCAGAAGGATAAAAACTCTAGGCTCAAGCGCGACTTCACTTTTAGGTTCTAAACTGATCATGAACTATATATAGATGCATCATCATTTGATGATAAATCAGTTAAATTAATCGAGGAACAATCTCAATTCTTTTGTGGTGGTAAATTAATTATGGCTGAGAGTAACCTGACAATTAATTCTTGTCAAGCGAACAACATTATCATCTCTCATAATTTAATTTTTTGATAGCGTTGCGAATGAGAAGAGTCCAACTCTAATTAATGATCTCAAATATGTAAATCATTTAAATTAGATAGCTAGTTCCCATGACATCACCCAATTGCACACCCAACTGGTTTTTTTTGGTAAAATAAAATGACAATCGCGGATTGAATTATTTTTACCGGTCGTGTATTATTGAAAGCATTAGACAAGAGGCCCTCATCGAAACAATACCAAAAAACAAAATTAAGAAATAATCCTATTTTTTAATGTAATTCAAAGAAAAAGTAAATATGAAGGCGAAAAGAAATAAAGTATAATTTCGGATCTCACAATTCAAACACTCAACTTTTGTTGACTTGAGGCTACAATGGAATTAAACTATTCATAATGAAAGGAATAACAATGAAAAATAAAAGATAAAATATCCTACTTATCTGATTAAATAAAGATAAGTCTAATCTTAATTAAGCTTCTAATAAAATATTATTTTTAGAAATTTAAGTCCAAATAAATATAAAATAATTAATAATTATTTTACATATTCTTAATATGTTAAATTAAATTTTAACTCAACTATATAGTTTGAATAAAAACTCTACTAATATAAAAATATAAAAAATTATTTATTTTTAATGTCAACTTAGTGATATAATGAACAATAAAGGGTATACTTGTAACACCCCTTACCCAAGTGAACTTCAACAATAAATGTTACATTTAATACTAAACATACATTTAGGATTTCAAACACTTTAAAATTAAACTTTTAATAATGAATTCAAGATCTTATTACACTTTTAGGAATATAATTAGCCTATTAATAAAGATTAATTGAATAAAAAATTTGTTTCAGGTCTTATTTAATTCGAATAAAAATTTTCAGCTACAAGTCTATATATCTCGAGACATTGCCAAGGCACTGTAGAAGTTTAGCTTTGATGTTGTTCTGTCTCGAGACAAATGAGTGTAAGTCTCGAGACAAAGAAGCTTATGTCTCGAGACATGGCTCGATTACTGAAGATGTTTAGCTTTGAAGTTTCTATGTCTCGAGACACATTTCACATGTCTCGAGACTTGGAATAGGGAACTTAAAAACTCTATTTTTAAACACATCCAAACCATACCAAAATCATTCATAATCATTTCAAACACAAACCATAACCCATACCAAATAATACCTTATATTTACTCACCAAAACACATCAAACACAAGTTTCAGAATCAATTAGTTTCTTATTTACTTACATAAACATTCACCTAGTTACATGTAATATATTTAAAACAAAATAATGGAGATAGCATACTCTTCTCCAAGTTCTTGGGATATGATGAGACTAATCCTTGATAAATCCTCACTTCAGGTTTTTTACTTACACATTAAAAATAACGCGATAAACTTGTGAAAGCTTAATAAGTACAATGAGAATTAAAATTACCTTTTATTAAATAAATGAAAACATAGTGTAGAGCCCAATTTCTTGCCCAGGCCCAATAAACATAAAGCCCAAATTCATTAAACAGTCAATTTATAACAAAATTACAACAAGCCCAAACTTAAGCCCAAACAGGCCCAAAAACTCTAAACAGTTTTAGAAACCCTAGCAGCCAACGCTGTGCGCCGCCAGCAGCCACCACCACGCTCCCACGTCGGCCTCCGAACCCTCCGCGCCTGCTCCACGTCGCCATACCTGCGAGAAAGGTGCAACGGTAGCATAAACAGTTGTAAAAAATAAGCTATAAATCTGAGAGAAAAACAATGTAAAAGGGCACGATTTTTGTTTGAAAAAATAGGAGAGCAATTACACTGTTTACAAATATACACAAAAGCAATACAGAGAAGAGATTTGCAAAGGTTTTTTTTTATTTTGTTTATTTTTTTCTCCCGAAATTGCTCGTACATAAAGGTTTTTTTTTCCCCTCTTCTTTAACTACATATATATATATTTAAAAAAAAGAGAAAAACTTACTTTTTCGAATTTCAGCCACCGTGTATGGTGGCCGGCGGTGGCGACAGCGTGACGGCGATCCGGCGACCGGAACCCTTGCTTGAGATCAGGTTGGAGGGAGGGGGAGAAGAGAGAAAATTTTCGTTTTTTTTGGGAGGAAGGAAGAAATGATTTGCTTTAAAAAAAACTGGTTTATATAGAAGAAGAAAACGACGCCGTTTTGAGCATTGGGTTCAGAGTCCAAAACGATGTCGTTTTGGGCCTCTGACCCGCGACCCGACCCGCTCCAAAGGGAAGATCCAAGTGTTTTTATGCTGGTGGGATAATTACACTTTTAGTCCTCTTGCATTTTCTTCCTTTTAAATCAAGTTTTCATTATTCCCAATTTTGCCCAATAATTTTTCCTCAGTTTCAATCAGGTCATTTCTCAAGCTGTGTGTTTTGGAGGCCTGGGTTAATTTCTTTTTTGGTCTCCCTCTTTTGGTGCGCATTACATTTTAACCCTTTTCGCTGTTTTCACTTCCGATTTCACCCCAAATTTCCATTTAAAGTTCAATTTAGCCCGTATTCTTTCTTTTTATTTATAATTCGCCCCAAACCTTTATTTTTTAGTTTGATTTCATCTTTTTTTTTTTAATTTTTCTTGGGATTTTCTTTTTATTATTTTATTATTATTATTGATTTTAACTCCTATTGTTATTAGTGTTATTATTATTACTTTCAATATTTCTATTCATTATTACTATTTTATTATCTTCTTTTGTGTTTCTGTCTTATTATTTTTTCTTCCTACTATTATTTTCTTATTACTATTAATACTATTGTTATTTCTATTATTTGTTATTATTATTAATATTACTTTTATTTTATTTACTGCTACTATTTTGTTGTTATTACTATTAAATTTAATATTATTTTTATTTTATTATTAATATTATTTTTTATTTTAAACCTATTATTATTTTTATTATTAATATATTTTTTAAACCTATTATTACTATCTTTGTTATGAATATTATTTTTTATTTTAAACCTATTGTTACTATTTTTATTATTAATATTTTTTTTACTATTATGCTTTATTCATTCCGGCTCCTATCGTTTCACGTAGAACGAGAATTTTGAATTATGCTTTAATGTATTTTTATTTTTTGCTTGTATTTATCTTTTTACCCAAACTCATAAAAAGGCTTTCACAAAGGTAATGTTTTGTGTTTGGAAATTCAAGGAATCGTGCCCTAACGTGCTGGGTTTCGATTTTTCGTTTGACCAAATCATTAAATATCCTTTAAGATTGTGTCCGTGTTTTCTTAAATTAAAAACAAGGCAATGTTTTGTGCTTGGAAGTTTCGAGAAATTGTGCCCTAACGTGCTGGGTTTCGATTTTCCGTTCCTCCAAAAGACTAAATATCCTATAAAAATTTTGACCGTGTTTTCTTAAATAATGCAATATTTCATGTTTGGAAATTCGAGGAATCGTGCCCAATCGTGCTGGGTTTCAGTTTTTAGTTTGGCCAAATAGTGGAATACCCTTTTTAAATTGCAATGCATGAATTTTGGAAATCATGAAATGATCTTGGTATCGAGGGTTTGAAACATCGTGTCCTATCGTGCTGGATATGGTATTTCATCTTTTCGGAATAAGAGAATTTCGATATCCAATTCGAATTATCCAAACATTTTCTAAAAGATTCATATTTTAAAATCTCTTCCAATTTTCGATATTAGGACAGTAATCAATCAATAAGGTACCAATTTTGGGCGTTGCGAGGGTGCTAATCCTTCCTCGTGTGTAACCGACTCCCGGACATGTTTTCTTAAGATTCGCAGACCAAAATGTTTTATAAGGTGACCCAATCACACTTCAAAAAAGATTGGTGGCGACTCCATTTTCCTTTTTAAAGTGGGCCCGTTTTCCAAACAAAAAAATGGATTCGACAGCTTGGCGACTCCAATGGGGACCAATAAGAGAGTCAAGCCGTAGAATTGATTAGTTTTTGTCCTTTTATCGAAAATTAAAATTTGATTTTGATTTTTCCATCGCATGAGTTTGGGTCACGTCATATGTTTGTTGTGATTTAAATGTCTAGGATACATTAGCATCATATTGCATGACCGTAGTGGTCACACCTTTTAAGTGAGAGTGAAAAGTTTCGTGAGGTTTTCACCTCTGTGCAGGATAGTGAATCACTTTCGGGATACATTCGTACCTATATCTTTGTGAGATTTTCATCTCCGTGCAGCCATAGGGAAATGTATTCCCCTGAACTGAACTCGGTCCGTATGAGCCTATAATGGGTGGGGATTGAGGAATCTGCTGGTTCAGGTACCCTTTTTCCCTTAGAACCAAACCACATATAGTGAACCCTAGGACCCTACTTTAGGTATAACTATGTTGAACCCTAGCAGTCACCTGGATAGGTGTTTGATTTTTACCATCTGTATATGATACTAACATGTTTCTTTTGTTTATGACTACATTGCATTTCATCATTATAGAAAGGAGGTGTTGATTCATATTCGATTGCTAAATAGAAGAGTTGATCATAGGAAAATGGATTTTTTTGATAAGGTGGGTTATAATACGATCGTCCAAATACAGTCCAAGTGAACACAACTAGAAAAGATGATAGTATATGACTTTGCCCCGTTGCCCGAAGATTCAAGACAGCAAGGATTATTCGAGAGCCATCACATCTCAATTTTCTTAAAGAAGCTTATGAGCATCGCGTAGGATAAGTGAGTGAAGAGTTACGGCCTGGATCAAGCAACAAAGAGCTAGAAGAGGCATCTATTGAGAAAGTTCATGGGACAAGACCGTAACATCCGGATACGAAGAAAGAGATTGGTGTCTTCACCTGGACTATAGGGACGAAGCCATATATGTAATCCGTTTTATGTAAAGAAATTTATTTTCTAGAAAAATTCTTCTAATGGAGTTGAATTCAGAATCAACGCCTCTCGTTCTTTTTGCATTCATTCCATGCCTTTGCATTGCATTTCATCTATTTGCATTACATCGCATCATATGCATTAAATGTCATAAAAGAACCCTATTAACTAGAGATCGTATTATAGTTACCCTGGAACATCACTACTACACTCGAAGAAAAATGAAAGGCATGGATCAAAGGTTAGAGAGGTTAGAGCAGATGCAGAAAGAGATGCAGGACCAATTGCAAACGCAGATGCAAGAACAATTGGCTAAGATCCAACAAGATATGAGGGATCAAATGCTAGAATTCCAGAGAAGTATGATGAGCCAGTTAACACAGTTGTTGCTTGGAGGGTCTGGTAAAGGAAAGAGCCCTGTGGTCGATATCGGAGATGATAATGAAGATTCAGCTTATCCTCCAGGCTTGGCCCCGGTAAATTCCCAAGTGCAACCACCAAGAGTGTCCGTCAATATCAGACCCCAGTATCAATCTGGTACTTCAGTACCGGTAAACTTCTTGACAGGCCCGAGCTTTAACTTCGGAGACAATTTGGCAAAACCAATGGTCCCTGACTTTGATGATGCGGTAGAAGGGGAAAAAGCAGGGGCAGAGCTCCCAAAACAGTTTGAATATCGATGCAAATAGTTGGAAGAGAAGTTCAGAGCATTGGAAAGCGTTGATTACCAATGCGAAGTGGATGCTAAGAAGTTGAGTCTGGTCCCAGATCTGGTACTCCCACCAAAGTTCAAGATGCTAGAATTCGAAAAATACAACGGGACCAGCTGCCTTGAAGCCCACATTACAATGTTTTGTCGGAGAATAACGGGACATGTCAGTAACGACTAGTTGTTGATTCACTGTTTCCAAGATAGTCTGACTAGAGCCGCGGCTAAATGGTACAATCAGTTGAGTCGTACTCAAGTCAAATCGTGGAAGGATTTAGCACAGGCCTTCATGAAACATTATGGTCATGTGACTGATATAGCGCCTGACAGGATCACATTACAAAATATGGAGAAAAAGTCGGGAGAAAGTTTCAGGAAATATGCCTAGAGGTGGAGGGAAGTCGCTACACAAGTCCAACTGCCACTACTAGAGAAAGAAACAACCATGCTCTTCATTAATACCCTGAAAACACCTTTTATCAATCATATGTTGGGGAGCGCTACTAAGAGCTTCGCAGACATAGTAATGCCGGGCGAAATGATAGAAAATGCCATACGGTGTGGAAAGATAGAGGCTGAGGAAAGCACGAGAAGATCAGCTCCGAAGAAACGGGAAAATAAAGTAAATAATATGAGCTCGGGTTATTCAAAGCCTGTTACTGTCAGTTAACCACGAGCGGTAGCCGCGGGTCAACAGGCCTTACCAGGGCAGGAGCCCAACACGAGGCAGAATACCGAGAAATTTCGGTTTACTCCCATACCAATGACGTATAGGGAGTTGTACAAAAATCTGTTCGACGCACACGTTGTAGCCCCTATCTACTCAAAACCGTTGCAACCCCCATATCCTAAATGGTACGATGCAAGCACTCAATGTGAATACCATGTGGGGATAATGGGGCACCCGATAGAGAATTGTTTCCCTTTAAAAAAGCTAGTCGAAAGGCTCATCAAAATGGGCATTGTGAAGTTTGATGATGCGCCTGTCGTAGGAAATCTGTTACCCAATCACATTGATAATGGGGTGAACGCGATAATCGAGAGCGCGAGAAAAAGAATCAAGTTGAATGTTGCAGAAATAAGAACCTCGTTGAGAGAGGTTTGGTGAAGAATGGTGGAAAGAGGTTTAATCATGCAAGATGTGGGGGAAAATCCCGAGAAGCGAGGAACTACTGTGAGTTCCACAAGGAGGAGGACCATGACATTCAGAGGTGCACTAAATTCAGGGCTCTGGTGCAGGGTCTAATGAATAGTAAAGAGCTAGAGTTCTTTGAGTTCACTAAAGAGGAGGACTTGCGCACCATAGGAGGAAAGTCAGTAGAGAAGGACGCTGAGGTCAAATGGGGATCAATGACTTTTCCCCATATATCCAAGGCATTCATATCGGAAGGAATTATCCTTCCTGAACCAGGGATGGCAAGAGAAGGGATGGCTGAAGATATAATGAAAACCTTGAGCATCAACGCCGTATTCGAAGAGGGATTGAATGAAGGAAACCTAAGGGGAATTCGCCTCTATGAGCCTGGAAGTGTTTTGAACAACTGGACTGCGAAGGAAATTCCTGTAGTTTTTAGAGCTAACACAGAGTAGTGTTCAAAACACACTTGTTGTTTTAAGTCTAGAAACAATAAGAATCTTTTATGAAATAGGCTTCTGTTCAAACATCTTTACAATAAAAAATGCATCTTTGTGTTTCATGCCGAGCAAATATTTTCTTTCATTTTTTCCATGTCATACTATACATTATTTTGTTCTTTGGAATGTTTTTTCATTCTTCATTCACGATCATAGATAATCATCCTTAGAATCATTTATTCTTTGGAATTTGCCTTCGTACCTACAATAGGTACTCAGATATCAAGACATGAGCAACGCTGTTACTGACTCCCTTTTGAGTGAGACATGGGTCTAAAAGGATCTGAGGATTTTTAAGATGACAGAGATTGTAACTTATCTTTTGATTTGCTAATGATGGTAAAACTAGATGAAAATAGACTCTACCGTACAAAGGGTCAGTGGACATTGTGAGTCTAGGAAAGGAGTGAAGATCGAAGCCTTACCCACCATGAAACAAAACGAGACGTCATTGAGTTATTCCAAAAATTCAAAGATGTCTTTGTATGATCGCATCACGAAGTGTTCAAAAAGGCACATGCTAAGAGTTTTCCAATAGTCAGGTCGATTATAAGGTTTGGGTACTGCCGGTCTATCATGAAAGGGAGATTGCATCATTTGTGTCGTAAATGACAAATTATGAAGACAAGAATTATGTGTTTCCTCCATTTTTTTCCCTACACGTGGGGCATAGATGTTACGGGGACGATCTCGTCAAAAGCATCTAGTCGACGTCTATTTATCTTCGTGATTGTCAATTATTTCACTAAGAGGGTGAAGGTTGGTTCCTATATCAAAGTTACAAAGTCAACTGTCATCAAATTCAATTTCAATTTCAATTTCAATTTCGAATTTAAAAAAAAAAAAAGAAGAAAGAAAGAAAGAAGGAAAAGAAAGAAACCATCCAAAAAAATTTTGAAAGATAATTGAGACTTGTAAAGATTGGCATAGAAAAGTTACCCTCTATGCTTTTCGAATGTGGCCCAGGACCTTCGTTGGAGTAACACCTTTCTCATTAGTTTATAGAAGGGAAGCAATTTTTTGGAAGTTGAAACCCCTTTTCTCCGAGCTTTGATTGAATTAAAACTTGGATGAAGCAGAATATCTCCAGCAAGCTTGTTTGAAAGTATTCATCATGGTCGGATGCACCGAAAAAAGATAATACAAGTTTATGACAAAAAGATTCGCCCGAGAGAATCTCATGATGGTAAAGAAGGATCCTTCTCATGCAAAAGGGACTTCAAAGGAAAGTGGATACCAAATTGGGAAGGACCTCATGTGGTTAAAAAGGCTTTCTCCGGAGGAGCACTGATCTTGGCTGAAATGGATGGGAAAAATTTTTCCAATCCTGTAAATTCGGATTCAGTCAAAAAGTATGATTCTTGAAGAGGAAAAGAGGCCAAAGTGAAAACCCGCAAAAGGTGCTTTGAGGCTTTCATCAAAAAAAAAAGAGAGGCCAAGGTGAAAACCCACAAAGGGCGCTTTGAGATCAAAAGGGCTTTGAGTCGAAAACCCGAAAAGGGCAGCTCAAATTATGATCAAATCGTGATGGGGCATACAATAGTTTTGCTACGCTTGAATTAACAATGAGGAAGTATGTTATGACTTGGGGCATCGACAAAGTACTCCGGATCCCCTAAACACATATTGAGCTTAAAATGGTCCTCAAGAAGTTTGAACAGTGAAGCTCAGGCTGTGAAACCTGGGGCACCTAGTTTCCATCTTACCCATTCTGAATTTGCTCGTTTCAAAATACACTACCAATAAATTTCCTTCTTAATTGCATTTGCTATCTTTGCTTAACTTAGTTGTTTCGAGCGATGCTCCTAATTAATTTCTTTCTTGTCCATTATTATGATCTTTTTCAAGTATTTTGCATTGAAATAACGATTAGCGGACTAATAATACTTTCATAAAAGAAGTTTTGGATATTACTCTGCAAGTATCTAAATATTACAAGAATCTGAAACAAGACAATTATTTGGAGCTCACCAAGCTTAAAGGGCTAGGAACGCTTGAGAAATAAGGGCCTAAGCAGTGACGACATCTTCAGATTCTCTGTTAGAAGTATCAGCTGAACAAGAAGACATACGTTGGGGATATCACCCTAACAAACAGCGAACAATGATAGCCCAAATGTTAAAAAATTTTGACATTTTGTATTCATTCATAATACATTGGTTAGGAGCATTTTTCAATCATAACATCCTAATCATTTGGCATAAGCATAGACCCCATGAAATCAATTCTACAGGTAGGTTCCCTAAAGGACAATGTAGCAAAATTGATCAGAATTATAGATTTTGGCGAGTCTTATCTCCATGTATCGACAATGGAGCAGATTTAAGCCGCCAGCCTTATCACCCTAAGTAGTGGGGAACAGGATGAAAATTACAAGTCTTATCTCCATGTATCAAAAATGGAGCAGACTGAAGATTGTAGATCTTATCTCCACTGAGTAGGAGTGGAGCAGATCGAATACAGCAAGTCTTATCTCCATGTATCGGCAATGGAGCAGACTGAAGATAACAGATCTTATCTCTACTGAGCAGGAGTGGAGCAGATCGAAGACAACAAATCTTATCTCCATGTATCGGCAATGGAGCAGACTGAAGATAGCAGATCTTATCTCCACTGAGCAGGAGTGGAGCAGATCGAAGACAGCAAGTCTTATCTCCATGTATCGACAATGGAGCAGACTGAAGATAGTAGATCTTATCTCCCTAAGTAGTAGTGGAGAAGATCGAAGACGATGAGCCTCAATCCCCCAAACAGTAGGGTAACAGGTTGAAAACTACAGATCTTATCTCCCTAAGTAGTAGTGGAGAAGATCGAAGACGATGAGCCTTAATCCCTAAGCAGTAGGGTAACAGGCTGAAAATTACAGATCTTATCTCCTTAAGCAGTGGTGGAGAAAATCGAAGACGATGAGCCTTAATCCCCTAAGCAGAGGGTAACAGGCCGAAAATTACAGATCTTATCTCCCTAAGCAGTAGTGGAGCAGATCGAAGACGATGAGCCTTAACCCCCTAAGCAGTAGGGCAACGGGCTGGAAAGTGACAGACCACATTATCTCCTTAAGCAGTAATGGAGTGGGTTGAGGATAGTGAGCCTTATCCCCCTAAGCAATAGGGAAACAGGTTGATATTACAATTCTTATCTCTATGTATCGGCAATGGAGCAGGCTGAAGATTACAAATCATAAGTAGTAGCGGAGTAGATTGAAACAAAACTCCTATACCCCTGGAGATGCAGTGGGTTAAAGTGAGGCTACCTTAAGAAAGGAAGCATCAAGAAATCAAGATTCGGTAAGACCGGGCAAAATTGGTCCCTTTGAAGTCTTTGCTCCATTCTCGTTACACGACAATGAGCAAAGAGGGGCAGCTGTAGAGCCCAATTTCTTGCCCAGGCCCAATAAACATAAAGCCCAAATTCATTAAACAGTCAATTTACAACAAAATTACAGCAAGCCCAAACTTAAGCCCAAACAGGCCCAAAAACTCTAAACAGTTTCAGAAACCCTAGTAGCCGACACTGTGCGCCACCAGCAGCCACCACCACGCTCCCACGTCGGCCTCCGAACCCTCCGCGCCCGCTCCACGTCTCCATACCTGCGAGAAAGGTGCAACAGTAGCATAAACAGTTGTAAAAAATAAGCTATAAATCTGAGAGAAAAACAATGTAAAAGGGCACGATTTTTGTTTGAAAAAATAGGAGAGCAATTACACTGTTTACAAATATACACAAAAGCAATACAGAGAAGATATTCGCAACGGTTTTTTTTTCATTTTGTTTATTATTTTTTTCCTGAAACTGCTCGTACATAAAGGTTTTGTTTTTTTCCCTCTTCTTTAACTACACACACACACACACACACACACACACACACACACACACATATATATATCAAAATAAAAAAAAAAAGAGAAAAACTTACTTTTTGGAATTCCGGCCACTGTGTATGGTGGCCGGCGGTGGCGGGGGCGTGACGGCGGTCTGGCGACCGGAACCCTTGCCTGAGATCAGGCTGGAGGGAGGGGGAGAAGAGAGAAAATTTTCATTGTTTTGGGAGGAAGGAAGAAATGATTTGCTTTAAAAAAAATTGGTTTATATAGAATAAGAAAACGGCGCCGTTTTGTGCATTGGGTTCAGAGGCCAAAACGACGTCATTTTGGGCCTCTGACCCGCGACCCGACCCGCTCCAAAGGGAAGATCCAAGTGTTTTTATGCTGGTGGGATAATTGCACTTTTAGTCCTCCTGCGTTTTCTTCCTTTTAAATCAAGTTTTCATTATTCCCAATTTTGCCCAATAATTTTTCCTTAGTTTCAATCGGGTCCTTTCTCAAGCTGTGTGTTTTGGAGGCCTGGGTTAATTTCTTTTTTGGTCCCCCTCTTTTGGTGCGCATTACATTTTAACCCTTTTCGCTGTTTTCACTTCCGATTTCACCCCAAATTTCCATTTAAAGTTCAATTTAGCCCGTATTCTTTCTTTTTATTTATAATTCGCCCCCAAACCTTTATTTTTTAGTTTAATTTCGTCTTTTTTATTTTTCTTGGGATTTTATTATTATTATTTTATTATTATTATTGATTTTAACTTTTATTGTTATTAGTGTTATTATTATTACTTTCAATATTTCTATTCATTATTACTACTTTTATTATCTTCTTTTGTGTTTCTGTCTTATTTTTTTTCCCTACTATTATTTTCTTATTACTATTAATTCTATTGTTATTTCTATTATTTGTTATTATTATTAATATTACTTTTATTTTATTTACTGCTACTATTTTTTTGTTATTACTATTAAATTTAATATTTTTATTTTTATTATTAATATTATTTTTTATTTTAAACCTATTATTATTATTTTTATTATTAATATTTTTTAAACATATTATTACTAACTTTGTTATGAATATTAATTTTTATTTTATACCTATTGTTACTATTTTTATTATTAATATTATTTTTTTTACTATAATGTTTTATTCATTCTGGCTCTTATCGTTTTACGTAAATCGAGGATTTTGAATTGTGCTTGGAAGTTTCGAGAAATTGTGTCATAACGTGCTGGGTTTCGATTTTCCTTTCCTCCAAAAGACTAAATATCCTTTAAAGATTTTGACCGTGTTTTCTTAAATAAAGCAATATTTCATGTTTGGAAATTCGAGGAATTGTGCCCAATCGTGCTGGGTTTCGGTTTTTAGTTTGGCCAAATAGTGGAATACCCTTTTTAAATTGCAATGCATGAATTTTGGAAATCGTGAAATGATCTTGGTATCGAGGGTTTGAAACATCGTGTCCTATCGTGCTGGATGTGGTATTTCATCTTCTCGGAACAAGAGAATTTCGATATCCAATTCTAATTATCCAAACATTTTCTAAAGGATTCATATTTAAAAATCTCTTCCAATTTTCGATATTAAGACATTAATCAATCAATAAGGTACCAATTTTGGGCGTTGCGAGGGTGCTAATCCTTCCTCATGCGTAACCGACTCCCGGACCTGTTTTCTTAAGATTCGCAGACCAAAATGTTTCATAAGGTGACCCAATCACACTTCAAAAAAGATTGGTGGCGACTCTATTTTCCTTTCTAAAGTCGACCCGTTTTCCAAACAAAAAAATGGTTTCGACACATAGTTAAATAGCATTGTAACAAGTATGTATAAATCAATTTAGTATTAGTATCTCTATACAATAACTCAATTATTATACTTCCTTTCATTATCATTTCATCACTAACACATAATCTTGTCATATTATTCATAGCTTTAATTTTGTCTTTTATTATTCAACAGAGGCCCAAAGTAGACTTAACAGAACATGTAGGATATACGAAAATAGTACACAGATGCACCGAAGTGCAATAACAGAACATGTAGGATATACAAAAATAGTACATGGATATAAGTCATTAAGGTGCTTATTGATTGGGCTAGGTCGATGGTTGATTTTAAGAAATTTCCAAGCCCGAGTTAGCCCGCCCAGAAAAAACTCATTTGACTCTTTAAAAATAATAAAATAATAAAATAGATAATTTTACATTAATATTTATATATTTTTATAATTAAATTTAAATAAAAATATTTTAAAGTTTATTTAATTCAAATTTGGGCCTATCCGAGAATAAAAAATCTTTGTCCCAAATATTTCATTTATAGAATCATAAAACACTTAAAAATATTAGCAATAAATAATTTTTTAAATAATAAATATTAACTCTGTT
The DNA here is from genome assembly GCA_005393395.2 of Gossypium australe. Taxonomy (NCBI): domain Eukaryota; kingdom Viridiplantae; phylum Streptophyta; class Magnoliopsida; order Malvales; family Malvaceae; genus Gossypium; species Gossypium australe. The sequence continues at coordinate 330,943 of SMMG02000173.1, forward strand.
GAAATTTGAATTTTTTTATTCTTTTTAATGGTACAAAAACTATATCGGTTCACTTAATTATAGAAAGGGTAATTTAATTCAATCCCTATATTTACATTTACCATTATTTGCCAAACTTATATTTTCTATCTATCTATCTACTATGTATAAAAGTAACTAGAAAATTGCAAATAGTAAACGACATATTTGCCCTTGATATTTTTTATAATTAAGTATTTAAACCGTAATTATGCTATTAATAATTTTTAAATATTCAAAACTTAATTAATTCTAATTTTAATAAATTAAAATATCAATTAATTTTATTGGTTGTATTATTTTATTAAAAATCTTATTAATGTGAAATTTTTTATTTAATATTTTATTCTTCTATTTAATATTTTTAATTATACTTTCCCTTTTCAACTTACATTATTTAATTAGATTTTTTTACTTCAAAATTTTTGGACTCAATAATTTTAAAATTTATATCAAAATAATTTTTAAAATTAAATATTCAAATAGTAAATAATTTTATTTTTATTAAATTAAAATATTAATTAATTTTATTGGTGTTATTATTTCATTAAATTTTTTATTAATGTGAAATTCTTCTAATTAATATTTTTAATTGTACTTTTTTGTCTAAATATTGAATAATATCATATATGCAATTTCTTCTCTAGTTTCAAGTGGATGGGATTAAAGAAATGTTTCTTAGGAGGGGATTGGATTGGAAATCGAAGTGATTTGAAGAGGTGGAATCATCAACACATTTGGACTACATGAAACACTGTTGATATGTGAGAAGAGATAGTATTAGTGAAATAATCGCTCATAGAAAATTATGATTACGATAAAATAACTATGCAGATTTAACTAATCAATTAAGTTATATTAAAGAGGTTTTGATAATTAATTATGATTGCATTAAGTTGCGTATTTTCGAATACAAAGAAGTATTGACATTGGTTAAGTATTTTTGTCTAGAAAATTATTCTAACAATCCATATCTCCAATACCATCCGATGTTGCTTTGTTGATAAGAAAAAAACTAAGAAAAAAAGGAACATGGTTGTATAAGTTGTGGAAATAAGAAAAAAAAAAAAGAAGAAGATGTGCGCATTTAATGAATTGGTTTTGAAATTTTTATGTTGAACATAACAATGAAAACAAGAAGCATAGTATCAAGCATAATCATGTATGTATTGATAAAAGGTAGATGTTGAGTATCTATGTGGAAGAAGTTATCAAGAAATTACAATAGAAAGTGAAATGACAAGCGGATATAAAGGAGGCTTAGTACACCAACATTGGACAAAAGTAGTTCATAGGCTTCTTCAATTAATATGGGCACAAAATCCTTGAGTAGATGTTATTAATGTGGTTATGACCAATTTTTTTGAGAACGAAAATAGATATTATAATCTTGGAACTAATAGAACGGATAATGATGGTCAAACTCAAAAAAGAATTGAAGAGGATAAAGGTCCATAAGTAAAAATAAAGACAGCAAAAAAAACTTTTGAAGAGATTGAAGATGCATTTTAGTTGAGACTAATTGTTAGAAACTTGAAGGGAAAAAAAGAAAAGAAAAGAGCAAATTTATAATTAACAAAAGTTTGAAATGCGTAGATGAGTCTTTTACTAATTTTGATATTCAAATTATAGGATAATTCTGTGCAAAAAGGTAGAGGAGACATAGAGGATAAGAAAACTCATTTAATTATTAGTAAATTATGATGATCAGTTAATCATTAATAGACTTAATCTTAAAACTAGGGTTTAGTGTTTAAGGTATATACTTTTTTTTTCAAAGCTAATCCTTTGATGTTGGATTGCAAAATCATGATATTCTCTCATTAAACATTAAGGATGTAAATAGTAAAATTAAGTTGAGAAATATGGAACGATGAACATTGAGGATGAAGGAAGCTTAGAACACCGATATTGGACCATAATAATTCATGAACTTCTTCAATTAATGTGGACACATATTCCTTGAGCTCATGTAATTAATGTAGTTATGACCAATTCTTTGGAGAATGAAAATAGATATAATAACCTTGGAATTAAGGGGAATAGATAGTAATGGAAAACTCAAAAAAGAATTGAAGAGGATAAAGGCCCTTAAGTAAAAAATAAAGAAAACAAAAACTCTTGAAAAGATCGAAGATACACTTTAGTCAAGAGTGATTGTTCAATTTTTTCAACGACAGATGGTAGAGCTTTGGGATTTGAATAGTATTAAGCATGACTGCCTGTTATTAAAAGAACATGGGTGTTAGAAATTTTTAAAATTTTGTGTGAAATTGGTAAGCAAAAAACTATTAGATGATATATTAGAGCTTAAAGCCCTAATCAAAAATAACGGTGATGATTAATGTGTATGCATTATGTGAGATTGATAAGTAGAAAAACTATACGATGAGATATTAAAGGCTTTAATTGTTGCTTGATCAAAACGGAAAAAAAAGAAGGATGTAGCGAATGTTTTGCAATTGAGCCTAACTTGAATGAATTTATTTATGTATAGAAGTTCGTGAAGTTATTAATAAATGGGATATTGTTGTTTCTTTATACACTAATTTTTACATTCAACCATGAAATTGTGGGTTTTGTTTAACGAAATGGAACTACTAAGAATGGAGTTGATGATATATGCTGCTTTATTGTATTTTATGAGGTGAAAATTATGGTGAAATCAGAGTAGAAAATTAAACAAGTTTATGGTTGAGTAGTAGGGTTTAGGATAAACTTTTAAGGGTTTCTCTTTTCAATTTCAATTAAATAGATCTTTCGATATGTACAAGGTCTTAAGAGTTAAAATCTACGCCCATAAAATGTGATGGGCGTATTAAAGATAATATATTATCAGAATTTAAGAAACTAGTTGTTGGGTTTTGTTAATGAAGCTATGCATATATTGTAGAAAATGATTGATTGTTACTGCATGAAATTTTTATGAAGTTAGATATTGAGATAAGTTTAAAGAGGAGAAATTGGAAAGTATAAATATAAAAAAAAAAAAAATCTCGGGGAAGAAATTTCTTGTTGAGTACTGATGTTTCGTTTGACTACTGATGCTTCAATAAACTATTAACCAATGCTTTTCTTGCATGTGAATTAGGGTCTTTCGTTGATCAAGGAGATGAAGGGTGGATGTTTCTTTAACATGTTTTGATGAATTTTTTTTATGTTGTGTCAGTGGAAATGGTGAGTTTCAACTGATAAATTGTCGAGTTGGGTTATAGAGTGATCATTAAGGAGACTATGGAGACCTTTGAGTGTTGGGTTACGTTCCTTCTTTTACTTGATTTCTTGCTTTCAAAGTTTAAGGTCCTATTCTGTTTCTCGATTATTAGTGTGTGGGGTGTTGCTTTGAGTTGTTACAAATGGACGGATGTTCTCATATTGGGGTCTGGGGGCACCTTCCGACGCATTTGTGTATGAGGGTTGTTTTATGGATTTGTCTTTGTATCTCCTTTTTACCCTTTTTGTTAAGATTTTCTTTTATGCATAGATTAATTCATGTTTATTGGGTTAATTGTGTTGAGAGTCCTTTTGCGCATGAAATTCAACTTTTCAAAACATGTTGATCCATTGGGAGGGGTACCGGTGGGAGAATCCCTTATGCATGAACATAAATTAAATTATTATATTCTTATGTATCATTATTATATGTCAGAATTTTTATTTAAAATTATGATAAATTAATTATTTGAATATATATTATAATTTAATCCTCGAAATTATGATATTTTTATTTTGATATAATGATAAAATTAACCTTAATATTTACCTCTTTTATCACTTTAGCCCAGTTTTTTTTAATCACTTTAACACTTAACCTTTAAATTTAGTCAAATCCTTTTTTAGATGAAAAAGTTAAAAATTTAATGGCACTAACATGACAATTTGCACACTTATCCATATATATTTTATAAAAGTTTTAAAATTAATAAAAAAATTAAAAAGTTCAATAAATTTAAAAAAGTTCATAGATATTTTTAAAATTATCCACTTTAGAAATGATGTGCATATAGACTGCGATGCAAGCTGCCATATTAGGGCCGTTAAAATTTTAACTATTCATTAGTTATTTTTTTATCTAAAAGAAATTATCTGGCTAAATTTTGAAAATGGATGCCAAAAAGATCCAAAAATAAGGCCTAAGTGATAAAATTAAACGTTAAGAGTTAAATTTGTCAAATTTTATTTTAATATAGAGTGATTCAAAATTTTTATAAATTATTTTATGCTATTCTTTTACCATACAATTATTTTATGTTATTAAATATTTTTAACATTTATTATGTTTATTATTTAAAATGAACACTGATATTCTTCACGTGGGTTAAAACTAGTGATACAAAATGTCAAAACCTGATAAATTTGCATTCACAACTATGCCTTCATTTTGCTGAAAATACCTGGTGTCTGACATATATTCGGACATGGTATTGTGATATCACCCTTTGCAAATACATGGAAAAACTTATAAAAGATAATACATACCTACGTTGAATACATACTCAAAGCCAAGTTTGAGTAAACATAGATCATGGAAACTATTAGTACAAGCAAAGTTTTCATGAGATCTGCAGCAAAACCATTAAACTAGATTGCTAATGCATGATGATTTCCTAATGCCACTAAAAATCTAATACCCCATCAACTTGGACCCCCCTAAAATTACACTCACGAAAGCTATGGACTTTGCTGCAGACTCCACCACCGTCTCCAATTCTCATGAAGCTTCACGTAGTTGGACTGAATTGCCATCATAAATACTAGAATTGTTGCAGAAGTTCCACTACAGGTATGGTTTGATTATCAACTCGCATCAAGTTACCAAAATTTAAATGAGAGAGTGAGAAGATTGTTGGACGTTATTCTCATGAAGCCGTCTAATCAACTCAGAACCTTACGGATTTCGTTAGCCATTTGTTTCCTACTTGATGGCTCCATCTGCGTTGGATTAAAACATTCATTTTCAGTTCTGATATAGACAAGAATGCTATAAAAGCAAGAAGGGATATTTTAGAAGGGAAGCAAGATGGTTTACCTTACTTAGAAGGGCAGCAAGGCCTCGGGGTAGAGCTTGCATATCCAAAGCTGAACTGCCAATATTTGTAAGCTGAAGCAATACCTTTTGGACGCGAAGCTCTTGTAGCTTCTCGTTGTAGTTTCTCGTATCATCCTTCCATGAAAAGAAAGCTTCATCATTAACCCAAGCATCCTCTCTTCCCTTTGCAACATTGGAATCAAAAAACCATCTCTTGATCAAGTCCATTGCAGATTTATATGACAGTTGGTCACCGGCTGCATCGTTTACAGTTTTGACTAGAGAATTCTCAGAAATTCTCCGGCGCAGTCTTCTGTAGAAGAATGAGCGTGAACGGTCCCAGTCAACAACTTCTTTTATTACCCCTTTTGCAGCCATCCTCAAAGAAGTATCGTGAAGTTCAGCAAATTTAGTGGCTATTTGTGTGTACACTGGCAACAGTTGCTTCTCACGTGATTGTATATGCTGCTGCAGAGACTCTGCCTTGGCATGGTCTCCATTGCTCTTGGCCTCGTGAAGTTTTTCGTTCAAACTTATAAGCTGTCGGTCGAGCCTTCCCATGCACTCTATTAGTTCCTTTTTCCTAAACTTGATTTCGATTATTCCTTCCGGCTCAAGGACATTACCTTTAGCAGTGCGCTCGGCATACATTTCTATCTGGTCTGAATTGATCCGACTATCCACAACAACCCATGCCCCACCACGGAGCTCACCCATCATGGGAATGTAAACAAAGACGGGTTGTCCATATGTTCTGAGATTCTCAACAATGGTTGACCCAGCTTGAAGGATGCCCTCAAAAAGATCCCTTTGCCCACCCGAAAAGCCTCTCCAATTGGCAAGGATGAAAAGTGGAAGCTCTTCCCTATTGAAATCCATTATTGCTTGAGCTGTTTTTGTAGCAGAATCCGGAAACCATACCTGTCCAGCTTGAGGGACAACCCTCTCATGTGAATCAAGTTGTCCCGGATCAGCAGGGATAACCTGCATCACTGTCTGAGTCTCGACAGCTACTATTCCTACAGGGATTCCTCCAAGCTTTGCCCTTCCTGTCACAACTGTTCTGGCCCATCCTTCCAGTGTCTCGACAAAGCTATCCCTGTCGAAAATACCCCCCTTCCAGTTCCCATTACTATCTAAAGTACCACAAATAGCAGCACGAGGATCACATGAAGTTTCTGGGAAGTACTCCACAGATCGTTCTGGAGGATCAAAAGGATTTAAAACGGGTATTGGCCCACCTAGATGAGGAGGAATGCAACTTAGCCAGTTCAAAATCGCTGATACCCCTTCAAGGTCATCCGAGACAGTGAGATGTACAACCCCATTTGTTGCCATGATTTTAGGTCCACCAAGTTGCATGTGGGAGCTATAAACCTCACGACCAAGAAGTTTATTCAATGCAGAGAAACCAGTCAAAATAATCGGCTGGTCAAGTCTCTGTATGCATCGCATGCCAAGACGAGCAAGATAAGCACCTATACCCACAGTTCTACCAGTCACATATGTTAAGGTAAAGGTTTCCTTGTATGCCCTTGAGTATGCACTTGCAATGGCCCCACTACCCGATAAGTTCTCGACCCCCAAACCATCCTCCTTACCCACAATAGCATCAATCACCCACCTGGTCTTTCCACTGGCTAGCCTCATCTCATGTGCAATGACAGATGATCCAATCCTTGCATAATCCTCAGGGGTCAAGTAAACATATTGAAAACCGTTCTCAGGGCTGGATTCATCGGACCAACCAACTTTAAAGCAGGCTTTGACTTCCTCAGCTACCCCAATACGGGCACCAGAGTTAGCAGCCAAATAAATTAAAGGCAGTTTCTTGTTGCATGCAAGATCGGTCACGGCAAGAAAGAATGCATCCTCTCTTGGGCCAAAAGAACCAGCTTTGAAGGTAACATCATTTGCTACTATCAAAATTGTTCTTCCAGAAGGAAACTCCGGAGTAGACATTTCCATGCTCCAGGCTATCATGCCAACATCATTGAGGCCAGGCTGGCGTTCGATTGGAATAAGAGGAGTGCCCCAGTAACCTTTTTGGTCAGCAAATACAAGTTCCGTGACCTTACAAAGAAGTTTATCTTTGGGTTTTTTAAAACCTGGGAATCGCGATGCAAATGACTGTTCCAATGCCATTTGGAATGCCTGCAAGTAGCTTCATTCTCAGTGATAAAGTTTATCTGCTACGGGTTATTGCGCATAAAAAAGGAAAAGATCAAGCAAAGTAGCCAATATGGACTGCATGCTATAGCACTGTGCTTACCAACGGAAAGTCATAGCAGTAAGTGGTACCATTTTTCCTTGCTAATAGACGTTTCCGGTCAAGAACACCCAAAGGCTTATAGTGGGCATTAACTGGTACACCATGCAAAGGACCCCTTACAGAAAGGGAATGGTATACCGCTTGGTGTTTGCTGGTATTCTCTAGTTCTCGGTATATCTGAAAGTATAACACGGCCATATTAATTTGTTTTACATATATTCATCTAAACTCCATTTTCAATGAGCTTAAGGTTTAGACTAGCTCTAGTCGGATAATAGATATAGTTCTCAATTCTCACACCATTAATCTAGAGTGTGATGGACAATTTTCGAAGCACCACAATTTACAGGATAGAAACTTACATGCACAGTACAGGTCTGACCTGTCACATTTGTCACTACAACTCTCCAAGCACCATTTGCTCGTCCAAAAGATGCTATCCAGAGCTTCACCTCCCACTGACAAACACCTAATTTATGCATTCTTACACCGGCAAACGCATGAATTTCCCGAGCCAGTTCTTCTAAGATCGTCTCCACTGCCTCTTCTTCTTGTCCAGCATCTATGTCAACTCTCCTGGTGCAATAGAAGAAGTTTACCGATCATGCAGAAGTGGAGGAGGAGAAAGGGAACAAAAATAAGAATATAGACTTAATTACTTGGTATAAGGCATGAGATCATTTATCTCTTGCTCTTGTAAGATACAAAGGTACATCTGAGCATGGTCGGGCTTTAGAGTAGCATTGTGCACGTTAAGTTCCAACTCCTCCATAGCAGCCATTATGGACCGAAAAATGCTCTTTGAAGTAAAAGACATTGCCAATTGATTATGCCTCATGTCAACATCATGTCCCAAATATGCTGTAAGCCTATCATTGGATGTAGGCTGCCTGACAAGTGTTCTGAGGAACATCCTCTGGATCGGGTGTGGCTTGTCTAGAACAGTATATAAGTGCCATTGACGGTCACGTGATGGGGTATACCTTATGCCCTCGTAGCCTTTAAACTTATCCTGGATTAAGAATTAACAATCATCAGATCAAAGGTGCATAGAAATATTTTTTTTCTTAGAAGGAAAACAAGTACCAGTTAAAATAACAGACCAATTCGAGGTATATGGATAGAGGAGGTTCTAGATGTCGCAAAAGAGGTTCTTCCTCGTAATATAGATTTTTAGCTGACCAATGAAATGAGTGCCTCATTGGTGTTCGCCCTTCATCCCTCTGTATGATACAGCTAATTACCCCCACACCAGCTGAGCGTAGACTTGACCCTACCTCCTTATCTTGAAGTATTTTCGCTAATTTCTTGATTCTCTCTTGAGCTTGATCCTCATCACCACTGAAAAAAAGTAAAAGTAGAATTTTGATCAAGAAAATCTATGATTTTGTCCTACATTCAAGAAGTTATTTTTAAAAATAAAAAATCAACCACTCCAACTATTATTGGATATACGCTTGCCTTTGGATTTTAATAGGTTGTATAATTTTATATAACTATGGATTTCAATACAAGCAAATTTCAGAGGACCACTCCATATACCTATCTTGAAGTAAACTCATCTGATTGTTTATGCCGACAAGTGCAATATGGATCATATTACCAAAGGTTGTTGGCTCAAGAGATCCATGTGGAGTTGCTTTCTCAAGGTTATGAGTTGTTTCCCTTAATGCGACACTGATAATTGCAGGCAAAAATTGGAGAGATTTAATTATAACCATGGCTCCCCATTTCCTCTCACTATGTTTCTCAACAGACATTTGTTCTTCTGACCCATTCTTTCTCTCGATATGCTCTTCCAAGAACTCCCATGAAGCAATAAGACCAGATCTATGCCACTGCATACGGACACTCTCCTTTACAACATACGGCTGGTGACAAATACAAACCGTTAAACGATGATGTGATGGTCTCGAAATAACATAAGCTGACTTAGCTGAGGCTGTGAAAGTTAAGCCTTAATACCTGGTAAAGCCTCTGAACATATGTCTCTACAACCCGCCTCTGAAGTGTGTGATCACTATGATCAAACAAACCTATGAGAGCATCTTCAACAGCTAAAGGAGCACTAACGAGGTCCTCCATTCTTTCATTAATGGCACTTTTCCTCTTGGGCGTGTCCATACTTTCACCATCCTCAGTAAACATTTCTAATTCAGAAAGGCTTCTAGCAATGGTGGAGCGAAGTTCACTCAATTTGGTTTGTTCCAGTAATTGACTAGCCTTGAGTGCCAACTGTATGCACAAATTCAAAAATAAGCCTTAAAGAGAAAACATCAAATATTGTCCTCCAAGGAATTGAGTTTGGAAAGCCGAAATGATGAATACAAAGAACACGATAGTAAATCATATTATTGTAAGCTATTAAATTAGTAACTTAGTAAAATATCTAACCTCAGAATAACTAGTATGATTTAGTGCAGAGAATCGGATTAGTTGATCCCTATATGCAGCAGGGTTCGGATAAACCAGTTGTTCCAAGAGTCTGAGTATCAGTTTATTTTTATTCTTGACACCCTGCAAGCAAAGCACAAACCGTACAGTATGAGTATGGAATATTTTGGGCTAAAATATTAAAAGATCCCCTGAACTATTCCACTTCTGTTAACTAAGCCCCTAATTTTTATGGTATCCAAATAAACCTGCAACCTTTAATCTGTACCAAATAAGCCCTTATTTCAACTGACGGTTGATAAGGCCTTTTTAGGTATAAGTTAAAAGGCTAAGGGCCTATTTTGGTACAATTAAAGATTAAGGACTTATTTGGGTGCAAAATTAATGGTTAAGGGCTTATTTGGGTTTAATAAAATTATACTTAAGTAAATTGGTAAAGTTCATGGGGGTTTCGCTATTTTAGCCTATATTTTATGATAGGAAAAAGGGCATGAAAGCCAACTATAAAAGGGGCAGTACCTGATGAGAAAGCACAATGTCCACAACCTTTAGTAGATCTTTCTTATACTGAACCCGAAGACGTTCGATCACATCAGCCTGTGATATCGCATTGAAATGACTTGTATAAACATGAAAACAGAATAACAAACATTTGAAAACTTGAAGGCTGTAACAAGATAGGGAAGTGCAAATATGATGTTCAAATTTATGCATTGATGTCTCAACACTTCAAAATAAAGGCAATTCAGATTTGTATTGTCAAAAGAAATAACCATGACAAAGATATATGCACTACAGTAATACCATTATGAAGAATATGTATTTCTTTTCGACAAAGTTACCTGGATGTTGTCACTGAATAACTCTTCAACAGACAGATACTCTTCGAAAAGGGAACGCACAATAACACGAGCATGACTCTCTCTTCCGCCTTCATATGACTTCACAAGGCTCATCAATGGTTCAATATGCCTTTCTAGGGATCCTCTTTCTTTCTCAGAACAAGAGGATAGATGGGACTGCAACCAAAGTAGACGCCCTAAGTGTTTAACTTTCCCAATACAGAAAGTGAACTTCAAGATAAGGATTGTGGGATAAGGAAACTCACGTTGAGGACTCCCTTCAATAGCTTTGCAGGAAAGTCGATATTCTGGGAGCTTGGAATACCTTCAAACCCTTTATACTTCGATTCCAGCTGATACAATGGTAATAATAAAAATAAAATCGGATCAAAAGATACACGTCTAAAGTCACTTCCCGAAGCACCAAAGCGGAGATAAATTCTAGATAACTAATATTTACCTCATTTTTAAGATCTTTGGGAAGCCTGGTTGCCAAAACAGACATGCATTCTTGCCATTGAAGGAAAGGCAGCTCAGGACTGTCAAGGCAATTTAGCAGGCTTTGAACTACCTGTAACATGTGTGAGCCAAATTGATATCATGAATCAAATTTCAAGAATATCTAAGAATGGCTTGGACCTAGGATCCGAGCTTTTTCCATTTACCCTTCATTGAATGTTTTAACTCAGTCTTTGCTCTCTATCTAAAGGCATCACTAAGACCTTTGAACAGTTCATATTCTTTGTTATTCCTTTTTATATTTAATTGACTATTATTTTCAGTAAGCATTATTTAAAGTTTGGCTGATATTGTAGCATTCTGAACTCTTTAGTTCCATTTATTATCCATATATTATATATCACTTGTAAAAACTTTAAGGAATTAAAAGTCGAAATCTTGTAACCCGTGGTTTGAGAGCTAGTTAGTTAAAGGCACTTAAGTTTAAAAGGCAAAAACTACTGTGGGAGAGAATTTTGTGATACCTGGCCTATTTCATCCCCCTGAGATTACTGTGGGATAGAGAAATACTCACTTCATTGATATTATGCTCATAACCAGCGAGAATCATGCAGGCTGCATTTAAACTTGCAGCACATCTCTGATGAACTTTGTCAGAAATTGCAGTGGGCGGCCCCAGTACCGGAAAGTTCCCCTGGAATGGTTCAGCTTTCCTAACAGCTGAGGGGTCATCCAGATCCAACCTAGCAATAAGCTCACCAACCTGCAAGAACAAGGGCTTCCTAAGTTTTCCCAAAAAACTCAACTTTTATATTTCTCATATAGAACATATTACCTGCATTGTTTGACCTTCAGATGATTTTATTTGAATAACTCCTGAAGCAGGTGAAAGAAGAGGCATGCACATTTTCATAACCTCAACCTCAGCATAAGGTGTGTCGGCATCAATATGACTACCATCAGAAACCAAAAATCTAAGCAGTTTGCATGGTGTTTCAGCCACTAATTTTGAAGGATCATGATCTTTCTGGATAAAGGGGGGGAAACAACAAGAAGAAAAACATAAATAATAACCTCACAACTTATTTTCTTGGACCAAAGGAAAACGTGGGGTTGTTTTTTCCTTCAAGTTGGGTCAAGGGGAGGATTCAAAGTGTATGAAAGAAAGGGATATGTTGCACCTGTAGCAGGCAAGTCCTTCCATCAATTAGAAGGCGAGTACCAGCGGCTTCTTCCTCTGCATAAATGACATGACTTTTTCCATCCAACTATAATAAATTGAAAAGTAAGCATCAGAAGGACGATTGTAATACAAAGACCAGCAGTAAGAGGTTCTAATAACTGCGAAAGAAATAAAGAACATAAGCATAAGTAAAACATGTAGTAAAATGCTAGAGGGAAAATGCTTGCCTGCATCAATAAACCACCATCGCGTAATGTATGTATCTCTGCCTCAATCTCCGACTCATTCATTCTCAACCTATAACTTCCTGTTCCCCCTCTAACCATGTCAATCTAAAAACATTTTTTTTTCAAAATGTTAATATGCATGATTCATTAACATGATACCCAAAATCTCTAGAATTTCTTGAGAATTAGAAAAGGAATCCTTAAAATAGTGATACAATGACATAATTGAAAACTCATACCGTATATTTGCTTCCTTCAATGTTCAAAGACACTTGAGAATGCATAAGTGATATGTGCTGAAATCAAGGCCAACAGACATCAGTATGTTAACAAAGACCTACATAAAAGAAGCAACTCGGGCTTACACTGTACCTTGGGAGGAATCTGACCCTTTTCAAGATAACCAATATAATCTGAAACCATAGCTGCACTGCTGGCCGATGCTTTCTGAGATAAATAAACAGTGTAAAATACTTACTCTATAATAAGAACATTGAATGCTGATATATGAGCACTTACATAGAGAGCTCCGGCAACAACTGAAAGATACCACGGAGGCCTTTCTGCTCTAACTCGCATAGCAATTCTACTGTCCAACCAACCAGTGTGGATTTTATTTTCTCGGTAATCTGAAGCCTGTATAGCATTTTAGCTGTTAGTGGTTGGTAGTCCTAAAGTCGTACATTTTTATAACGAAAAACGATGGTTCATTTGATAAACATACATGTAAAAGGTCAATTGTGTAATCAACATTTGTACGAATTTCTCCACGGATTTGAATTTCTTTCAACCCAAGAACCATATTTGCTATAGCAAGAGCTCTGGATTCCCCAAAAGCAAAGACATGTCCTAATGTAAGATTTCACTCTTATCAGAAATAATGATATCTTTGTAAGGAATAACTATATGCAAAGCGGCTATCTTGTCCAAAAACATTCATAGAAAAATCGAAATTTATCAGTGTAATTCTTACCAAATTGAGAATCTGAAAATTCATGAATGCCTCCTCCAGACTGTAAAGTATTATTGCACAATCATTGTATTAAGTTTTAGATTCTGTAAACCAATAATTTTTTTCCAAAAAATAAAGCTTACCTTGACAGAGAAGTAAGCCCACACATTTGGCTTGCTTTTAAAACTCAACTCCTGTACAAAGTCATGGAGCTCAATACAAACTTAAAAAAAAATGAAGCAAAAAAAGCACCAATTGAGATATTTGAAGTACAACTTATTTTTTTGTGAACTTAGTAAGGCTGACCTGTACTTTTCCGCTGGTAGGTTTAAAACCATCATCAGGATCCTCACTTGTCACACGCACAGCTACACAGTGACCTTTAGGCCTTGTTGATTCAGCCTTGTCAAAATCAAAACAAGTGGCAACAATAGAAACTTTTCTCCAAGAATCATAACCTCCACCATGTTCCACTCCATAAAATCTCCGTATTTCTAATCAAATCAAGCACACAGATATCATTTACGTAAATTACATGATCATGTGAAAAAGGGTTTACGAGAAGTATTGAATGTTGGCATCATACCAGGAATTTGCCATAGAGGAATACCCATCCCGACGGCAACCTGAGCAGCTGGCAGATTCACTTCAGCAATCCACTCAGTTACAGGGTGCTCCACCTGTTGCAAAAGCTTTTATTTATTGATTATGTAAGGAAAGTGAGAAGGCAAAAAATCCGTCCGCCAAATAAATCAAAAGATTCTTCTTAACCTCTTTGAACCAAAATAAGTTAAGAATCCACCAACCATGTTGTAGAATAAATCTACACCCTTTGTGATAGTAAAACTGAATGCTTTTATAAATGGTTATTTTAGCTCAATACTGATTCCGAAACCAGCTAGCACTTGTATTTAACATCCTTTCCAAATGAAGATACAATTAATATATTGCAGAACCACACTAAAAAGATAAAACAAACAGAAAAGCAGAAGCACAAAGTTGATTGACCAAATGTGGCACCTAACTCCATATGACATGTTCTAGAACTATGGGTAAAATCGTTATGACATACTTGTAACCGAGGGTTGAGCTCTAGAAAGTAGTACTCGCCAGTGTCCATACTGTAAAGATATTCAACAGTTGCGGCTCCAACATAATTCACACATTTAGCTAACCTTCTAGCTGCCTGCTCCAGCTTTTTTACTGTCTCCGGTGGAGCTACAGTGATTGGACCCTCCTCGATAATCTATTTCACATAAAGAATGCTGATGTCAGATCTTGTTAAGTCTCAAATATGATGCAACTGAAGCATTAAACTCCCTTTGACTGGAATCACTTTTGTTATGGAAGACTAACATTCAAATATAGCCTCAAAGAAACAAACTGACCTTCTGGTGCCGCCTCTGAATACTACAGTCACGGCTATGCAAAGCAGCAACATTCCCATACTGATCACAAAGTAACTGGACCTCTAAATGCCGGCTCTAATTCAGGAAAGAATAGATATACCAAACAGTTTTGTCAGAAAAAAATATCTATATTCCTGCCACTTCTGTGAAATGAATCGTTGCAGAAAATCTCACCTGTGAAGCAACTTTCATTATAAATATAGGTGAACCTGGAACTTCGCCTTGCACTTGCTTGAATAGTGTCCTAACTTCATCATCACTATGAACCTAGAAAACCAAACATCACAAGGCATGCAAAAAATTAAAACCAATTCGAACAATATGAAAAGTGTTTAAATCAATGATAATTTTACCAAAATAAGAGCAGTTACTTCAAAAGGGAACTAGCTAGAGCATTGGATATAAGTAAAAATTGCAATTGTCAGAGAATCAAAAGATTGCATGAATGAATGAACCTTTCTTATGCCTTTACCGCCGCCACCCCAAGATGCCTTAATCATTGCGGGATAACCAACAACTTGACAACTTGCAATTGCTTCTTCTGTCGTATAAACGCATGCTTTACTATATATTTCATCTGGAATAGAAACTAGGCAACTTTCTGCAGGAATTTTCACCTGGAAAACAGGAATGTAGCACTGTGCATGAGAAACTGCCATGGAAAGGACACTTTTTAATATTCAAAAAGAAGATAATTACATGAGAACCACTCCATGGAAGGGTGGGTACATCTGCTGCTTGGGCAATCAATGATGAACCAATCTTATCTCCCAATGCTGCCATAGAAACAGATGGAGGCCCAAGAAAAATGATTCCTTTTGCATTCAGTGCATCAGGCAGCTCAGGGTTTTCTGATGCATGACCCCATCCAGGCCAAACCGCATCAACATGTGTTATCTCTGCCATCTGAGTAACACATGATATGATTTGACAAAAAATATAGAATTTCATCATATAATTAAACATAGTAAGCGGGAACTAACTCCAATGAACCTTTAGTAGCAAGAAAAAGAAACCTTCGTATTGCTTATCAGTTCTCTTACAATGTCCTAGGACTGTACATGCAAACATCTGTTACTGAGCTATTGACATCTATGAAGTCGCATGTATCAGAATCATTTGGATGAAAATCAATTATTTAAAGCAAGGACATCATAAGAGTGGTAAATTTCCTTTGTACTTTAAACTAAAACAAGCTTTTTGAGAGGCAATTCATCAACATAAGAACAATTCGGAAGCAAGCAAATGTTACCGGAGGTCACTATACACACCTCTACAATGAGCTGCACATTGGCGTAGTTATTATTATTTGTCCCCCCGGGAACTTCCACAAACTGGTCGGCAATTCTAATATGCTCTGCATTGATTCTCATGTCCTCAGGAGTAGCCATTGCCACCAACAGGATTGCCTTCTCGGTACCAAATGTTTCATAAGCCCACGTTCTAATACTACGTATAAATTTGACAGCTGCCATTCCATTGTTCGCAATTAAAATGCTATGGATTGGCTTTTTCCCTCCGAGTGCAGAACAGAATTCATCTACTTCACATATTGTAGCCGGGCTCCGGATTGGCGATACCCCATTTACGTATCCATTATTTCCACCAGACACAGCTGACCTTCTTTGGGCCTCAGACATACTGCGTATCATCAAAAACAACCATCATCAATGGGTGCTAGGTTTCAGTAATGGCAGTCTAATTCTGAATTGAGACTTCAAAAGTAACTGTGATTCCTTAAACATATACATGAACCAACATCATGATCAAACAAATTTGAAACCAAACCAAAAAGAAATGCTATGATAAAGCTATTTTTGGTTGTGCATACCAGAAATTGGTATGATCAACACTGTGAACTTTTCCCTTACACTCTTATAGCTTATTTTAGTGAAGATGGTATCAAAAAAATCAAACTTTTAGTGCTAAAGATAATAGTTTATTCATGGTTGATTCCACTTCCAATAACCAAAGATGAAAGATCCCATAAACATTTCATTTCAACAAAAGCATAACTTCAGAAAGCAAAACAGCTCATCATTAAAAACTCTCCAAAAGTTAAAAAATTATTGTTTACCAACCTTACCAAACTGAAACCTCAATCAACAAAATTACAAACCCAACCGGCCTAAAAAAAAGACAACTTTTTTTTTTAACAAACTTGACAAAACAAACAAAATCAATTCAAAAAAAAAGGAAAACAAGATTTTCCCTTCTTGCCTAAAAAAAAAAAGAAAAGAAAACCAATACTCAATTCTGTAAACAACACAAGAATACTAACAAACCTGAAAGAAAGATGAATTTCGTTCTAGGAAAGTTGGGATAAAAACAAAGTGTATCAATTTACGATATGGGTATGAAGCATAACTTCAGTGTGTCTGAAGCATAACTTCAGTGTGTCTTAGTGAATGGAAACAAAAGGAGAGAAAAACAAAGAAGAAATGGTGAATGGGAAGTGTTAAGAGAGATGTACATGCAAAAGAATGTAAGAACAAAGAAATCCTTAAATAAGTAGAGCAGTGATGTGGTAGCATAGAGTTAGGTTAGTGGTAGAAGAAGGTGGGTGTTTTTTTCCGTAGAGGTTTGAAGTAACGGCCCTGTTTAATTAATCGTCAACTTGCACGTGGTATCTGCCCCTTAACTCCTTTATTCTCCCTCATGTTTACCATCATCTGCAGATATTAGATAACCAAAAATATGAACCAAATAAAAAGAATATATAATAATATTGCCAAATATCAATCAAATTATCGTCTCACAATCCACATCTAAAATTTGTATTCCAGGGATTCGTACATTCGTCACTAATATATGAAGCCATGTAAGTAAAAATATATGTATCCCCTTCGTTGATACCTAAGTTGGAAATCCATAACTTTAACATATATATTCAACATTTTTATTTACCTATCTTTCATGTATGTAATATTATCATTTAAATAATTTTGTTCTTTTTTAAAATTACATAATTCAATTTTACTGAAGTTATTTATTAAATTTATAGAATTAAAAAAGGAGGGGTTGATTCTCAAAATATGAACTAAAATATTCATAAATGTCGAATTTTATAATAATAAAATTACCTGATTAGACCGGTTTTTGGAAAATTTATGGGAATAGGTTGATTTTATGAAAACGCTTCCAGTTGTAAAAATAAGGGAGTAATTTTTTGCTTTTCACATGAAAATACTTCTAACTGGAAGCGTTTTCGTTAAAATGACCTAATCTCGTGAATTTTAAAAAATCAGTTTAATTAGATAATTTTTTTAAGAAAATTGAGATTTATGAATATTTTAATCTAAAATATGAAAGGGGAAAAAAATATGTTGGAAGGTTCCATTGCCATTTGCCAGTAGGTTTGATGATAGGAGATGACGTGCCTCGACTCTCCGTTTCATCATGCACAATTTGGTGGTGTTGTCCACCAACCTTCCGCTTATGTTGTTTTCATTCCATTTTATTGCATGAAAAAGTATATAGTAAAATTAAATGAATGATATGAATCAAGTTTCATTTTTCTAATATTATATTGCATACCAATTTTTAACCTTTGAAAATACAGAATTATTAATAATTGAATGTTTGAATTGAGATTAAAAAAAAAAAAAAGTGAGTTTGCATTCAATGAATCATTGTGAAGGATAGGGTGATAAGGCACTGACTAATTAATTGGCCAAAGGATTTGCAGTCTTATAACTACTTTTTGTTTAGAAAATAAATAAAATTGGATGGTTAGCAGTTGCTTGTAACTTTCTACCAAAATCAATTAAATTTCTCAACTGTATGCATATAATAATTGACCTTGCAGTGCACACCTCTTCCATTTCATATCTTTACTTCTTCAACCATAAATTCCTTCCTTCGCCTTTAGTATATATGATCCATAAAAGGCCGGTTTTACTTTTTAGATGTGCCATTTTGCAATTCAACTTTAATTTTTTTTTTCATTTTAAAATAATAAACCCTACTTTTAAAAAAGAAAATGATGGCAAAATAAATTATCTCTGAAACTAAAAAGATTAAGTTGTGCAAAAATAAATGTTGAATTCAAATTATAAAATATTTGATATATTATTTAAAATTTAAATTTGAATATAATTAAATTATTTGATAAAAGATAATATAATCGGCCATGTGATGATAGTGACATGAGTGTGGCTATATCATACAAATCACAGATAATGTATTCCCATGAATTAAAATTAAAATAAACACAAAAATACAACAAATCCAAGGGCTGGTAAATTTCAAACTTAGGTCATGAATATTAAAAAGCGTCAAGCTTGCCAATACGACAAAGATATCATTGACCTTTCGCAATGTCCCAACAATTGTCTCTAATCAGTGTATGTATATTAAGCAATTAAAATAATAATTATAACATTATATAAAATATATTTAAAAAAAAAATTGACGAATATACCTAATGCCCTATAGAAAAAGAATTACATGAAATAATTAGCATGTTAATGAGTACAAAGAAATAAAATAATGGAGAATCCGTTCCTGACAAAGCCATCGGCACCGGAGCAACTTCCACTAGATCAGTTAACGGTGGTGCTTGGGCAGTCGACGGTTCTAAAACAATAAGAACCTTGGGTGAGTATGGAAAGTTACAACAATATAAATCAACATATATTCAAACATAAATAATATGACATATATACATAATTATTAAGCTTCATCTACCGATTATTAACAAAATAAATGTGAGTGTGTATGTCGAAACCGTTTTTTGAAGAAGCGGGGATCGACTTTTGGGTTTTGAAAATGAATAAGAACAGGAGTCGCCACCGACCTTTATTAGGTGTGATCGGATCACCTTTGTTTTAATAAAACATTTCGGTTTACTAAAACGAGGTTTTTGGTCTGCGAACATTCAAGAAAATAGGTTCGGGAGTCGGTTACGTGCGAGGAAGGATTAGCACCCTCACAACGCCCAAAATCGGTACCAAATTGATTAATCAATGCCCTAATGTCGCAAAGCTTGAAAAGGTTTTGAAATTTTATTCTATTTCTTTTATTTTAAACAACTTGATCGAATATCGAGTTTCCCTTGTTTCGAAGGAATAGAGTCTCACATCCAGCACGATTGGACACGAGAATCTAAGTCCTTGAACTCAAGATCATCTCCAAAATTCTCCAAGCACACATTTTTGAAATTTTGGAAAGGGTATTTGCTCATTCGGTCGTACCAAAAAAAACACCCAGCACGATTGGGCACGATCTTTTCGAACTTCCAAACGCACAAATATCACCTTATTTGAAGATAGAAACAAAATTTGAAAGGCTATTCACTTGTTCGGACAAACAAAAAGTCGCACCCAGCACGATTGGGCACAAATTTTTGAATTCCCAAATTCATGAATATTACCTTTGTGAAGCCTCTTTTTTATTATAAAAAAAAAAGAGAAGATATTGAAATGCAATCCAAAAAATGGTGATTTACATGGGATATAACATTAAGATAACAATAATAAATAAAAACTGAAAGATGTTAGTAAATATAATAATATAATAATAATAATGATATACATGATAATAATAAATATAATAATAAAATAGTAATAATAACGATACGAAATATGTACAATACAATAATGTAAATATGGTAATAACAATAATAATAATATTAATACTAATAATAATAATAAATATAATAATAATAATAATAATAATAATAATGATAATGATAATAATAATAATAGTAGTATAATAATAATAATAAAATAATAGTAGTATAGTGATAGGTAATAGTGGTACAAAATATATACAACATAATAATATAAATATAATAAATATAATAATATAGTAAGTATGTATATACAAATAATAGTATAATAATAGTAATAATAATAGAAGTAATAACATACAAGAAAAATGAAGTAAACGAATAATAAAATAATAATGATAATAATAATAAAGTTGGTAATAATGATAATAGTAAATATATATACGGCTAATAATATTACTAATAGTAACTAACAATAATAATAGTGACTAATAATAATAATAATAATAATAATAATAATAATAACACTAATGACATACATATTAATATTACATATAATGAAAGCAATGAATTTAACTAAAAACAATTAAAAATGGCTAAAATCGAATAAAATCAAAATATTTGGGGTAAATTCGAAATAAAATGAGAGGGGAGAATGGTTTATTTGCAACGCGCGCGTAACTTGGAAGGTTTAAAACAGCAATAAACCCCTTCGCTGAAACGGTGCGCTGAATGGGGGTTAATTTGAAATAGTGGAAAATTTTCGGGTCAAAATCGAAATAAAAAAACGATTGCACAGACATGGAAAAGTGGAGGGACTGATAGGGCAATTAGCCCATTTAACGAAAACACGCGGATCTACTCCCTTCGCGGGTCGGGTCGAGTCGGGTTCCCCAAAACGACGCCGTTTCGGCGCCTGGGGAACCCATTGGAACGGCAGCGTTTCAAAGCTGCTATTTGAACCGATTTTCCCCCTTTTTTTTTTATTTTTGCTGCCGCAGTTTTCAGAAAAACAAAAGGGGGAACCCTTTTTCTCTGCTAGGGTTTCGGGTTCCCCTCAGCGCCGTCGTCGGTGCGACGTCGTCGGCAACGACCAATGCGGGCGTGGTCGGACTCTCCCTTAGGTGAGTTTCTTCCCTCTTTTTTTTTTTAATATATGGATATATATGCGTATGTGTCGATTGAGCGATGAAAATAAATAAAGTCAGAACACGAATATGAGGAAAATAAAATGCGAAATCACCTCCGACTACCGTGATCGGATTCTGTTTTCGTGGATTTTCTTGTTATTTCTTATTTTTGCTGTTGTTTCTCTATTGATTGAAGTAAAAAACCCCCAAAAAAAAGCCCCTGATACAATGGTTCTCTTCTGTTTTTATAACCGATTTACGCCGATTCTTTTGTGTTTGTTTCCTTTTTTTATTCTGTTCTTGCGCGTGCTTGGCTTTGCAGGTTTTCAGGTGTTGGTGGAGGGTTCGGTGGATGGCCGACAATGGCTAGTGGAGCGGCGCACCAGAGGGCTTGCGGCACATCATTTTAGGGTTTCCAAAAAAACCTTAAAAGTTTCCTGAGAAACTTAAAGTTTTGGGCTTATTGGGCCTTTTGTTATTGGGCCTTGTCTCTTTTTATTCTTTGATTTGGGCCCGGACATTTTGGGCCGCTTACAGCTGCCCCTCTTTGCTCATTGTCGTGCAACGAGAATAGAGCAAAGACACAAAGAAGGCCCAAATTTGTCGAGACCCACTGGGTTCTGACTTCTTAATGCTCTTTTTCCTCTGGTAGTCTCGTTTTGACCCACCGCAACTGTTTTAATACCACTTCAGTGAGATGAGTTTTGTTCTGATCCACTCTACTGCAACTTCAATCTGTTCCGTATTGCCGAATTTACTATCTTTAGTCTGCCCCTGCGATATCAGGAATGCCAGACTTAATGTCTTCAATCTGCTACTGCAACTTTAGGAATGCCAGACTTGCTATCTTCAATCTGCTCCTGCAACATCAGGAGTGCCAGACTTGATATCTTCAATCTGTTCCCGCAAAGCTCAGGAATGCCAAATCCCCTGTCTTCAATCTGCTTCCTGCAAAGCTCAGGAATGCCAGTTCTTCTGTCTTCAATCTGCTTCCTGCAAAGCTCAGGAATGCCAGATTTGCTGTCTTCAATCTGCTTCCTGCAAAGCTCAGGAATGCCAGATTTGCTGTCTTCAATCTGCTTCCTGCAAAGCTCAGGAATGCCAGATTTGCTGTCTTCAATCTGCTTCCTGCAAAGCTCAGGAATGCCAGATCTTCTGTCTTCAATCTGCTTCCTGCAAAGCTCAGGAATGTCAGATCTTCTGTCTTCAATCTGCTTCCTGCAAAGCTCAGGAATGTCAGATCTCCTGTCTTCAATCTGCTTCCTGCAAAGCTCAGGAATGTCAGATCTTCTGTCTTCAATCTGCTTCCTGCAAAGCTCAGGAATGTCAGATCTTCTGTCTTCAATCTGCTTCCTGCAAAGCTCAAGAATGCCAGATCTTCTGTCTTCAATCTGCTTTCTGCAAAGCTCAGGAACGCCAGTTCTTCTGTCTTCAATCTGCTTCCTGCAAAGCTCAGGAATGTCAGATCTTCTGTCCTCAATCTGCTTCCTACAAAGCTCAGGAATGCCAGATCTTCTGTCTTCAATCTGCTTCCTGCAAAGCTCAGGAACGCCAGATCTTCTGTCTTCAATCTGCTTCCTGTAAAGCTCAGGAATGCCAGTTCTTCTGTCTCCAATCTGCTTCCTGCAAAGCTCAGGAATGCCAGATCTTCTGTCTTCAATCTGCTTCCTACAAAGCTCAGGAATGCCAGATCTTCTGTCTTCAACCTGCTTCCTGCAAAGCTCAGGAATGCCAGATCTTCTGTCTTCAACCTGCTTCCTGCAAAGCTCAGGAATGCCAAATTTGCTGTCTTCAAAATCTTTACTTTACTGCCCTCTTGAGGACAGTACAGTATAATGGGTGCATGCTTATGCCTAATGATTAGGATGTCATGATCAAAGTGAGTCAAATGCTCCTATTTAGACATGTTATGATGCAAATGTGTTATGAGTTTGATTTCTTTTTAAGACGTTATCGCTTATTTATCCTTCAGGGTTTCGTCTTCGTTCACTCGAAGCATCGTTTTTTCGAACACTTGACCCTTGGTAATTTTGGGGTCCGTGAGCTGTAGGTCGTATATCAAATCATCTCTCCTTTGGGAACTACAACATTTTTTGTCTATCATTCGGTTCACAATCGGCCCGCCATACCATGCCCTAAATGACCCGACGGTATGTTTCAATCACAACTGCTGATCTGCTCAAAGGATTCAGTCTTGTCACGTGCTTGGGGAATTTTAAACAACTGTCCTGCTTTGGTTCGCTGTTTTATCTAGAAATTTCCAAAGTAAATTAAAGGACTTCTTTTGTGAAATTATTAGTTCATCACTCATCATTTTAATGAAATATGTAGCAATGAATTGATCTTGAAAGCAAGTCGAATAAATTATCTGAAATACAAGAAAAAACTGTCAAAGAACATGTCTTGAAAAAGTCTCAAAGATAACAAAGGTCAGATGCCCTGGATATCATTGATTGGGCTTCTACATACAAACTTTATGGAGACTATTTTGGGCCTAGCATGTGTTTAGACGACTCAAAGTACTTTGTCGATGCCCCGACTTCTCATCTAGTCCAGTGTAGCAGGACCATTTGAATCCGCGGCGCCCTTCTACCTCGGCTCCTTTTTTTTTTTTTTGAGACCCCAAAGCGCCCTTTGCGGGTTTTCACCTTGGCCTCTTTAAGCATAGTATTTCTTGACTGAATCTGAGTTCACAGGATTAGGTAAGGTTTTTCCATCCATTTCAGCCAGAATCAATGCCCCTCTAGAGAAAGCTTCTTTCACCACATATGGTCCTTCCCAGTTCGGCATCCATTTTCCTCTGAAATCCTTTTGCATGGGAAGGATCTTTTTTAGCACAAGATCTCCTTCTTTAAACTCTCTTGGGCGAATCTTTTTATCATAAGCTCGCATCATTCGTTTTTGGTACATCTGACCATGACGGATAGCCCTTAGCCTCTTTTCTTCGATTAAGTTCAGCTGATCGTATCGAGCCTGGATCCATTCAGCTTCATCCAGTTTTATTTCTGACAAAACCCGAAGAGAAGGTATTTCCACTTCAATAGGTAGGACTGCCTCCATCCCATAAACTAACGAGAAAGGTGTTGCCCCAGTAGAGGTTCTGACTGACGTTCGATAAGCGTAGAGTGCAAATGGTAATTTCTCATGCCAATCCCTATAAGTCTCGGTCATCTTCCCTATTATCTTCTTGATATTTTTATTGGCTGCTTCTACTGCACCATTCATTTTTGGGCGGTAGGGAGACGAGTTGTGGTGTTTGATACCGAATTGGTTGCAAACATCTGCTATGGTGCTGTTGTTCAGGTTCAATGCGTTGTCAGATATAATTCTCTCAGGTATTCCATAACGACATATGATCTCCTTTTTTAAGAATTTACTGACTGCCGATTTTGTGACATTGGCATACGAGGCAGCTTCTACCCACTTGGTGAAGTAATCAATGACTACGAAGATGAATCGATGCCCGTTAGAAGCCTTCGGTGAGATCGGTCCAATAACATCCATGCCCCACATGGAAAAGGGCCATGAGGAAGTCATCACGTGTAAAGGTGACGGAGGCACATGAATTTTATCACCATAAATCTGACATTTATGACACCTCTTAGCGTAGTTGACGCAATCTCCTTCCATGGTGGACCAATAATATCCAAACCTCATGATCTGCCTGGCCATTGTAAAACCATTGGCATATGCTCCACAAACGCCTTCATGAACTTCTTCTAGAATTTTCCTGGCCTCTATAGCATCAACGCATCTCAATAACACCTGATCTTTTCTCCTTTTGTAGAGGATGTCCCCATCTAAGACATAGTCAGAGGCCAATCTCCTGAGCGTCCTTTTCTCATTCTCCGTCGCATGCTCCGGGTATTCACAGTTTTTTATATATTGCAACACATTTTGGTACCAAGGGTGATCATCTCTTTCCTCATCTTCCAGATTACAACAATAGGCTGGGACTTCGAGAATACTCATCTGGATGGGTCTCATATCCTCTGGCCTGTTTACCTTGATCACAGAAGCCAGAGTTGCTAAGGCATCTGCCATCTGGTTTTCATCACGTGGGAGATAATTAAAAGTAATGTCATCAAACTCCTCGATCAATCCCAAAACTATCTTTCGATATTCGATTAGTTTAGGATCTCGGGTCTCCCATTCACCTTTGAGTTGATAAATCACTAGTGTAGAATCTCCATATACTTCTAACACCCTGATCTTCCGCTCTATGGCTGCTCGAATTCCCATGATACAAGCTTCATATTCCGCCATGTTATTTGTACAGTCAAAATCCAATCTGCATGTGAGTGGATGATGATCGCCACTAGAAGACACTAAGATTGCCCCAATTCCATTTCCCACAGCATTAGACGCTCCATCAAAGTTCAACTTCCACGGTATTTCTTCAGCATTTGCCACATACATCAACTCTTCATTGGGGAATTCAAAGCTCAAAGGCTCGTAATCTTCCAAGGCTCTGCTAGCCAGAAATTCCGCTATTGCACTCCCTTTTATGGCCTTTTGATTTACGTAGACTATGTCAAATTCAGATAGCAAAATCTGCTACCTTGCCATTCTCCCATTCAGGGCAGTCGACTCCATCATATATTTCAACGGGTCAAGCTTTGAAATTAACCAGGTCGTATGGTATAACATATACTGCCTTAGCCTTCGGGTTGCCCAGATCAAGGCGCAACATAGTTTTTCGATCGACGAATATCTCATTTCACATTCGGTGAACTTTTTGCTGAGATAGTATATCGCCTTTTCTTTCCTTCCTGACTCATCATGTTGACCAAGTACACATCCCATGGAGTTATCGAACATCGATAGATACAGTATCAATGGTCTATCTGGATTTGGTGGAGATAGCACTGGGGCAGTTGACAGGTATTGCTTGACTTTGTCAAAAGCTCTCTGGCATTCTTTGTCCCATACCCCTTAGTTGTGTTTCTTGAGAAGACGGAATATAGGATCGCATTTCTCGATTAACTGCGAAATGAACCGAGCAATGTAATTTAATCTTCCAAGAAAGCCCCGAATTTCTTTTTGAGTACGTGGTGGAGGCAAATCTTGTATAGCTTTGACCTTGTCCTAGTCAACTTCAATCCCTTTCTCGCTGACCACGAAACCCAGCAGTTTCCTCGACCTAGCTCCAAAAGTGCACTTGGTTGGGTTGAGCTTTAATTGGAACTTCCTTAATCTTAGGAACAATTTCTTCAAAACTTCGATGTGTTCCTTTTCCGTTCGAGATTTGGCGATCATATCGTCAACGTACACTTCAATCTCTTTGTGCATCATGTCGTGGAACAAGACTACCATGGCCCTTTGGTATATTGCCCCTGCATTCTTCAGCCCGAATGGCATTACTTTATAACAGAAGGTGTCCCATAATGTTATGAAGGTGGTCTTCGCCATGTCCTCAGGGTGCATCTTGATCTGATTATATCCGGAAAATCCATCCATAAAAGAAAACCAAGAGTACCCCACCGTGTTATCCACCAACGTGTCAATATAGGGCAAAGGGAAATTGTCTTTTGGGCTGGCTTTATTTAGGTCTCTATAATCTACACACATCCGAACCTTTCCATCCTTTTTTGGGACAGGAACAATATTGGCCACCCACTCTGAGTATTTGACCACCTGTAGAAAACCAGCATCAAACTGTTTCTTCACTTCCTCTTTTATCTTCAATACTATGTCGGGCCTCATCCTCCGTAGTTTTTGCTGCACTGGCTTACATTCTTCCTTTATGGGAAGGCGATGCACTACAATATCAGTACTCAGACCCGGCATGTCTTGATATGACCACGCAAAGACATCTTTGAATTCCCGCAGTAATTCCACCAGATTTTGTTTCGTTTCCTCGGTTATGCGTGCTCCGATTCTCACCACCTTTCCTTCTTCTAAGGATATATTCTCCACTTCCTCGTCATGGGGTAGGATTTGTTTCTCTTCCTGCTGTACCATTCTCAACAGATCCAGGGATAAGTCACCATCTTTGTCACCTTCAAAATCTTGAGATCCTTCTAAACACATGTCTTGCTCAAAATGGGCCTCTAGGTCTGCAGTATCGTTGCTTACATCGTTGATATCTAGGGACTCTGTGGGATTTCTAAAAACTACAGGCAATTCCTCCGCAGTCCAATTGTTCAAAATGCTCCCAAGTTCATAAGGACGAATGCCCGTCAGGTTCCTTTGTCCAGTTTTTTCTTTGTCTATGGCATTGATGTGAGGACCTTCATTCAACAACTCTCACTCGGGGTGAATTATTCCTCCAGATACGAAGGTTTGGGATATATGAGGGAACGTCATTGGTTCCCACATGACCTCTTCCCCATTCAGTCGTGCTCTTCTTCTTTCCTGCTTCTTCTCTATTTCCCTTCTCATATCGCTGGCATTTGGCTTAAAACCCAGCCCAAAACGGTCTCTCTTTTCTTTCAATGATGGCGCGTGAACTTCACCCTGGAGACATCTGCCTAGCCCTCTTCCCTGTAAGGCTCCCTTTTTGACCATCACTTGTAGGCTCATCTTCGTGGTATTGGATATCTTGGGTACCGAAATTTTAGCCCCCTCACGAATAAATGTCGCATTGACGAATTCTAAAGATCGAAAAGAGCATTCAACGGCCTCCTCATTTGCCTCCACATATGGTGCGTCATTGGTAACTGCTGCTATGATGTCTTCTTCCGCGTTAATGGTGACCAATCGACCATCTGCCACCAACTTTAGTTTTTGATGGAGGGATGAGGGTACTGCCCCTGCCGAATGAATCCCGGGTCTTCCCAATAAGCAGCTGTACGAGGGTTTGATATCCATCACCAGAAAATCTACTTCATATGTATTTGGCCCGATTTGTAACGGTATGTCTATCTTTCCCATCACCCTTCTCTCGGTGCCATCAAATGCCCTCACTATGTTCTGGCACGATTTCATTTGAGAACTGTCTATTGGCAACCTTTTCAAAGTCGATAATGGGAGGACATTTAAGGCCGACCCGTTGTCAATTAACACGCTCGGTAGGATAGATCCCCTACAACGAGTAGTTATATGCAAGGCCTTGGTTGATCCCATGCCCCCAGATGGAATTTCATCATCGCTGAAGAAAATGAAGTTATCAGCACTTATGTTGCCAACTAATCGGTCAAGTTTATTAACTGATATATCTTTGGTAACATAAGTTTCGTTTAGTACTTTCATCAATGCATCGCGATGTGCTTCCGAGCTCAATAGTAAAGCTAGCACCGAGATACGGGCCGGTTGCTTATGTAGTTGCTCCACTACGCTGCACTCGCTATGTTTTAAGAATTTCAAAAATTATTTGGCCTCCTCCTCTCTTACGGGTACGTTGACAAGGGTGCTAGGTTCTTCCTCTGGTCCGACTGTCATAGCCTTTAATTTTACCGTATTTATTCTGACGTTTGTTGGGTCATAACGTCTTCCGCGTCGTGTGTGGAACCCTTCCTTTTGGTTTTCATTTACAGTGCTAGTTGAACCTTCTGCCCCGGGTGTTGTCACGTTACAATTATAGCTCCACGGTACCTTCTTATCATCCTTGTAAGGGAAGGATGTTGGTTTCTTGATTATAATCTTAGGCACCGTTTGAGCTCCGCTTTCTGGGTTTCTCGGGCGGGAAATAATGATCTTTGCAAACTTAGCCTTTTGACGGGTCAATTCTCCTTCTGTCGCATGTATGTCCCCTCCCTCTGAGCTTTCTTCATAAAATTCTAACTCTTTACTGTTCATAAAGCCTTGCACCAATAGTCTAAATTCTGTGCAGTCCTGGATCTTATGCCCTTCAGCTCCGTGGAACGCGCAGTAATTTCCAGGTTTTTCGTCTTCTCCTTCGAGACTTGACTTTATCAGCCTCCTTTTTATCATTTCCCTCCATACGATTATTAGCGGGGTCTTCACATCCGAGATGTCTTCCTTGGTCTTTCTTGCTCCATCCTTTTCGATTGCGTTTACCGCTCTATCCCCATGATTGGGTAATGGGTTCCCCGAACCAAGCAGATCGTCGAGCTCTATAATCCCCATCTTGATGAATTTCTCGACTACCTTTTTGAAGGCAATGCAGTTTTCTATCGAGTGGCCTGCTACTCCTGCATGGTACTCGCATTCAGCGTTCGGGTCGTACCATTTGGGGTATGGAGGCTGTAATGGCTTTAGATAATACGGGGCTACGATGTGTGCGTCGAACAGACGTTGATACATCTCCCTGTACGTTATTGGGATTGGCGTAAATTGGGGCCTCTCGAAATTTGGTTTTGGGCCTGGTTCTTGTCCTATCGTCCCTTGTTGCTTGGCAGCCACGACTTTTGGTGAATTAACGGTAACCGCCTTCAAGTATCCTTTATTGTACGTACTCATATTGTTTACTTCGTTATTCCTTTTTCTGGGAACGGATCTCTTAGTAACCTCACACGCTTCTATCCATCCACCTCTTATGGCGTTTTCAATCATCTCCCCCACCATGACTATATCTGTGAAGCTTTGAGTCGTGCTCCCTACCATGTGAGTGATAAACGGGGCCCTTAGTGTACTGATGAAGAGCATGATTCTCTCTTTCTCTAAGAGTGGCGGTTGAACTTGCATTGCCATATCCCTCCATCGTTGGGCATACTGCTTGAAGCTCTCACTTGACTTCTTTTCCATGTTCTGTAGCATGAATCTGTCAGGTGCCGCATCGGTTACATGGCCATATTGTTTTATGAAAACTTGAGCCAAATCTTCCCATGAAGCAATTTGGGTGCGACTCAACTGATTATACCATTTAGCTGCAGATCCAATCAAGCTATCTTGGAAACAATGGATTAACAGTTGGTCATTATGGACGTATCCCGCCATCCTTCGACAGAACATCGTAATATGGGCTTCAGGGCAAGTTGTCCCGTTATATTTTTCGAAGTCTGGCATCTTGAATTTATTGGGTAGTATCAGATCCGGGACTAAACTCAACTCTTTTGCCTTAACACCAGGGCGATGGCCGGCGTTTTTCAAAGCCTTGACTTCCTCCTCCAACCATTTACAATGGTCCTCTAACTGTCTTGAGGATTCAGCTCTTGTCTCTTCCTTCTCTATCATATTGAAATCAGGGACAACCAAGTTAGCAGGGTTATCCCCTGGGTTGGATCCGGAACCTGCTTGAAAATTCGCGGGTGGTCTGATATTATCTTGACCTTGTTGGGGCCTAATCGTGACAGGTGGCCTCGGAAGATATCCTTCAGGTGCGTGTGGTGGGGTAAAACCTGAAGGAGTGCCTTCGTTTTCTTCCCCGGTAATAGCCATAGGGCCTTTTCCTTTCTCCACAAGTCCGTTCAGTAGTTGGGTCATTTGGGCCATTTGAGCCATCAAGTTTCTTTCGGACTCCATCATCTTGTTCGTCATGTCCTGCTTGATCTAGGCCAACTGTTCTTGTGTTTGTGCCATTTCTTTTTGGAGTTGCTCATATCTTTGGTCCATTTTCTTAGACTTAGCTCGCGTGCCGTATGGGTGTTCAGCTTCCAGGTTTCACTTTTCTCTTCCTCTTCTTCTGAAATTTATTTTAATTTATTAGCTTGGGAGGCTCTCTTAAATGCAAATGATATGATGTAAATGCAAATGCATGAATGCAAAGAGAAGAAAGGGAGGCACTGATTATGAATTCGATTTCATTAGAAGAACTTTTCTAGAAAATAAAGCTCTTTACATAAAACGGATTGCATATACGGTTTTGTCCTCATAGTCCAAGCAAAACACCAATCTTTCCTTGGTGACTGAATATCGTGGCCATGTCTTGTGAACTTTCTTCGCAGATACCTCTTCTAGCTCTTTTAGCTTGGTTCGGGCTGTACCCCTTCACACTTGTCCTTCATAAGCTCCGTTAAGAAAATCGAGACGTGATGACTCTTGAATAATCTGTGTTGGCTTGAATCATCGAGCAAGGTCTTACACTCTTCTATGGACTATCGGCCTTCTCTCGTTGTTTATTTGGGCTATATTTGGGCAACCGTATTACAATCCACTTTATCAAGAAATTTATTTCCTTATGAAAAACTCCTCTATTTAGCAATCAAACATTAATCAACACCTTCTTTCTTCGATGATGCAATGCAATGCAATCGTGACAGAAGAAAACACGTTAGCGCAAGAGAAATAAGCAACACAGGACACTTATCTGGGTGACCGCTATGGGGTTTAGCTTGGCACTATTTAGGGTAAGCTCTTAGGTTTCTCTATATGTGGCTCAGTTCTAACGGAAGGGTTCCCGAACCAGCAGATTCCTCGATCTTCACCCATTATAGGCTCATATAGATCGAATTCAGTTCAGGGGAATACATTTCCCTATGGCCATGCGGAGGTGAAAACCTCACGAAAACATAGGTACGGATGTATTCCGGAAGCAGTCCCCTAGCCCATGCGGAGGTGAAAACCTCACGAAGGCGTAGCTTCTCGCTCCCACTTACGGGTGTGACCACAACGGTCATGCAAAAAATGAATGCAGAGACATCCTATGAGACTCAACGTTATTGCAATCATAGTACCAGCAAATGCATCAAAAGAAGCATGGTTTTTTTTTAAAATGATTTTCCAAGTTTTTGACAAAAGGACAAAGAATAATCAATTTTACGGCCTGACTCTCTTTTTGTCCCCAGTGGAGTCGCCAAGCTGTCGAAACCATTTTTTGAAGAAGCGGGGATCGACTTTTGGGTTTTGAAAATGAATAAGAACAGGAGTCGCCACCGACCTTTATTAGGTGTGATCGGATCACCTTTGTTTTAATAAAACATTTTGGTTTACTAAAACGAGGTTTTTGGTCTGCGAACATTCAAGAAAATAGGTTCGGGAGTCGGTTACGTGCGAGGAAGGATTAGCACCCTCACAATGCCTAAAATCGGTACCAAATTGATTAATCAATGCCCTAATGTCGCAAAGCTTGAAAAGGTTTTGAAATTTTATTCTATTTTTTTTATTTTAAACAACTTGATCGAATATCGAGTTTCCCTTGTTTCGAAGGAATAGAGTCTCACATCCAACACGATTGGACACAAGAATCTAAGTCCTTGAACTCAAGATCATCTCCAAAATTCTCCAAGCACACATTTTTGAAATTTTGGAAAGGGTATTTGCTCATTCGGTCGTACAAAAAAAAAACACCCAGCACGATTGGGCACGATCTTTTCGAACTTCCAAACGCACAAATATCACCTTATTTGAAGATAGAAACAAAATTTGAAAGGCTATTCACTTGTTCGGACAAACAAAAAGTCGCACCCAGCACGATTGGGCACAAATTTTTGAATTCCCAAATTCATGAATATTACCTTTGTGAAGCCTCTTTTTTATTATAAAAAAAAAGAAGATATTGAAATGCAATCCAAAAAATGGTGATTTACATGGGATATAACATTAAGATAACAATAATAAATAAAAACTGAAAGATGTTAGTAAATATAATAATAATAATAATAATAATAATAATAATGATATACATGATAATAATAAATATAATAATAAAATAGTAATAATAACGATACGAAATATGTACAATACAATAATGTAAATATGGTAATAACAATAATAATAATATTAATACTAATAATAATAATAAATATAATAATAATAATAATAATAATGATAATGATATAATAATAATAATAGTAGTATAGTAATAATAATAAAATAATAGTAGTATAGTGATAGGTAATAGTGGTACAAAATATATACAACATAATAATATAAATATAATAAATATAATAATATAGTAAGTATGTATATACAAATAATAGTATAATAATAGTAATAATAATAGAAGTAATAACATACAAGAAAAATGAAGTAAACGAATAATAAAAATAATAATGATAATAATAATAAAGTTGGTAATAATGATAATAGTAAATATATATACGGCTAATAATATTACTAATAGTAACTAACAATAATAATAGTGACTAATAATAATAATAATAATAATAATAATAATAATAATAACACTAATGACATACATATTAATATTACATATAATGAAAGCAATGAATTTAACTAAAAACAATTAAAAATGGCTAAAATCGAATAAAATCAAAATGTTTGGGGTAAATTCGAAATAAAATGAGAGGGGAGAAGGGTTTATTTGCAACGCGCGCGTAACTTGGAAGGTTTAAAACAGCAATAAACCCCTTCGCTGAAACGGTGCGCTGAATGGGGGTTAATTTGAAATAGTGGAAAATTTTCGGGTCAAAATCGAAATAAAAAAACGATTGCACAGACATGGAAAAGCGGATCTACTCCCTTCGCGGGTCGGGTCGAGTCGGGTTCCCCAAAACGACGCCGTTTCGGCGCCTGGGGAACCCATTGGAACGGCATCGTTTCAAAGCTGCTATTTGAACCGATTTTCCCCTTTTTTTTTATTTTTGCTGCCGCAGTTTTCAGAAAAACAAAAGGGGGAACCCTTTTTCTCTGCTAGGGTTTCGGGTTGCCCTCAGCGCCGTCGTCGGTGCGACGTCGTCGGCAACGACCAACGCGGGCGTGGTCGGACTCTCCCTTAGGTGAGTTTCTTCCCTCTTTTTTTTTAATATATGGATATATATGCATATGTGTCGATTGAGCGATGAAAATAAATAAAGTCAGAACACGAATATGAGGAAAATAAGACGCGAAATCACCTCCGACTACCCTGATCGGATTCTGTTTCCGTGGATTTTCTTGTTATTTCTTATTTTTGCTGTTGTTTCTCTATTGATTGAAGTAAAAAACCCCCAAAAAAAAAGCCCCTGATACAATGGTTCTCTTCGGTTTTTATAACCGATTTACGCCGATTCTTTTGTGTTTGTTTCCTTTTTTTGTTCTGTTCTTGCGCGTGCTTGGCTTTGCAGGTTTTCAGGTGTTGGTGGAGGGTTCGGTGGATGGCCGACAATGGCTAGTGGAGCGGCGCACCAGAGGGCTTGCGGCGCATCATTTTAGGGTTTCCAAAAAAACCCTAAAAGTTTCCTGAGAAACTTAAAGCTTTGGGCTTATTGGGCCTTTTGTTATTGGGCCTTGTCCCTTTTTATTCTTTGATTTGGGCCCAGACATTTTGGGCCGCTTACAGTGTAAAACAGGAAGAAGCAAGTACCAGGAGCTGCAACAGGCGAAGTAGATAGTACTGCATCAGGAAAACACCAACACTTTGTTATAATAATAATAATAATAATAATAATAATAATAAAGGATAAATAGGTGATTTAATTGTTATTTACCATCTCATTTGTTGATAGGAGAATCAAAAACTTGACAAACAGAAGGCAAAGTAAGGGCTTCCGTAAAATTGAAATCGGCAGTGTTTTTCAAAGCTACACAAATGCAATCGGGGTTAGATTGCACTACTGTTTCAAATCCAAAACAACATGAAGGAATCGGACTGTTATCGGTGCTGCCTTTGATTAAAACCAAAAAGCAATCCGCCATATCATACATGACAGTGCTGCAAATCTCCGAAGGAGCTAATGACGACCACGCGGCTACAAGCTTTGGATTTGGAAAGCATATCATGAAGATGCAAATGACATTAATAATTTTCCTTGCTACGTTTTTCATTTCTTTTTCTCTCATAAAAAAAATTAACTTAAAATTGAATTAAAAAGTGATTTAAACTAGTCTTTGTAAAATTGAATTTAAAAACTCATTTTAAATAAAGTTTGAAGATAAGTTTTTTAATTTAAATATTTATCTTGTGGATTCTGTGCATTATATTATCTTTAATTAAAATAGGTATATTGATGAAAATAAATAAATAAATCCTTAAATCATTTGTAAATTTAAAAAAATATATATATATTTTAAATTAATGTTTTCTCAATTTTTCAATTTACCTTCTTATAAAGTGAAGAGATAAATATCATATTTTGTTTTAATATTTATCACCGAAAATCCTATTTAAAACTTTTAAAGATTTATGTTTGTACTGCATTGAAATTGAATATGTGACAAGACTGAAATAAACTTTTACAAGGACCTGGGTAGTTTTAATAAAATTGATCTAGTTTAACTAGAATTTGCAATCTAATATATATTTGATAATAGCTTATTGAGTCTTAGTTTGATTGGAATAGATATTATTGCCAATATAGGAGGACATAGATTCTAGTGCGCTGAAGTGTATTATCTTCCTATATATGGGTAATTCTAGCATTGTGATAAAAAAAGCACGAAGTCATCTCCATAACTGGCATTTATCTAATAGCTAGGTGAGTTTAAATACAGATGGTTCGGTTAGGTTTAACGAGGGCTTTACAGTAGATGGTGGTTGTGTGAGGGATTATAATGGTGAGTGGATTATTGGGTTGCTAGATATTTAGGTAATTGCATTGTATTAGAGGCAGAGCTTTAGGGGATACTGGACGGGTTGAACCTTATTTTGGATAAGCGTTTCGAGAGGATCTTAATTCAAATAGATAGTATTGAAGCTATTAATATAATCATGAAAGATTCTTCGGGGAACTATAATTCTGCCATAGTCAGGAGAATTCATCATATTCTGAAGAGGGTGAAGCAGTGGAAATTTTAACATATTCTCAAAAAGGTCTTAGCTTTATTTCTTTATTTTGTTCACAAAAAAATATAAATAAAACTTATAGTGAGATTATATATATATATATTTGATTGTTTCATATATGTTAAAGTGATAGTCTCATTTAATGATAAGTTGATGCTCTTATTTAATTAACATGTAATCAAACCATTTAAGTAGCAAAATGTAAAAAAAAAAAAAAAAAAAAGAGTAAGTAAAATTATTATATTTATTTATATTTATTAATTTTAACACTAAAAATTTCCAAAACACATAACATCCTAACATTCTACCTTTTCAATTTTTATATACTTAATTTTTAAATTAAAAATATAAAAGCTATTAACTTTTACCTTCTATTAAAGAGGGTCTCACCTTAATTTTTATTTAAAAAATATCAAATTTAAAATTTAAAAGGTTTTATTAAAATCTTTATCTTGAAATTATATATAACCAATTTAAAATTTTTAAATTATCTTTTAATTATTTTAAAAAGTTAAAAATGAAATATAAAAATTATAACCATTCTTTATTATTTTTAAACTTAAATACTAAAGAAGCCTTTGTAAAATAATTAAAAAATCAATTGAGTCCTAGTCGATAAGTACAATCAATTGAACTCTTAATCGAAAGTTAGCAATCAGTTCAATCTCTATAATATGGTTATCCATCAAAGCCCTAGTGAGTCGTTAAGTGTTGATGTGAGGGAAAATGATGATGTGGCAGTTGACCTAACATTTGATGTGGATAACTTAATTGATTTTTAGGGATTATATAAAAATTCTCAAAAGAATTATAAAAATGATAAAAATTATTAAAACTTTATAAAAAATTATAGAAGTAATTTTTAATTTTCAGTAACTCAGATAAGTTGTTTATAATTTTTAAATTTTTGTAATATTTTAATAATTTCTAATGATTTTTTAAAAGAATTGATAAAAATTACTATTCATTTTTTTCCTTCACACATTGCGCTACATTATACCTCTCATGTTAATCCATTTTTATCAATTTCACCAAAAACATTATTGTTTCT
Organism: Gossypium australe; assembly: GCA_005393395.2. Classification (NCBI taxonomy): domain Eukaryota; kingdom Viridiplantae; phylum Streptophyta; class Magnoliopsida; order Malvales; family Malvaceae; genus Gossypium; species Gossypium australe. The sequence goes on from SMMG02000173.1 coordinate 367,927, forward strand.
CAGATCCCTTAGTCGAGACTCTATACAAGTCCAAGTCCAATAACCATCACAGTTCAAGCTCCCCATTAAAGCCAAATCAAACCTTAAAAATAACAAATTTTCTATAATTTTCTTATATATATATATATATATATTTAATTTTAATATTTTTTATTAATTTTCATCATTTTAATTATTTTTATATAATTTCTATGTTTATATAGGTTAATTTTTTAAAAAATCTGTAATTTCTAAATTTTTATATTATTTTCATAACATGTGAATATTTTGTAATATTAATAGTTTTTTCATTTTTCTAATTTTTCTATATTTATTACATTTTCAAAAAATTTATAATATTTCAATATATTTAAGCTTAAATTATTAAAAAAATCAATTAAACTCTCCACTTCAACATTTTTTCAGGTCAATTATCATGTTAGCTGCCACATCATTATTTTTTACAACAACTATCACGACACGTGCCATGTTAATATTTAATGACTTGTTAAGGGTTTCGAATAAAAAACCATATTTCAATGCTTCGATTAATGCAAACTTTTTTCTGTTTTTTTAAATTATTTTATAGGGGCTTTTTTAGTGTTACCTTTTATTTTTATCAAATTTTATTTCAAGATAAATTAAAATAAACATTTTTCCCACAAATTTTTTGATTATATATCATAAATATTTTTAATCAATTTAAAATTAAAATAATTAATTAATTAAACTTAAAAGTTACCAAAAAATTATATATTATCATATATATATAATAAAGCAGAGTTTTGGCACAAATTTGAAAACTTTCAATTCTTAGATACTTTGCCATGTGTCATATGTTGACACATATGCTGTTGGAATGTCATTAAGTCCAAATTTTGCTCACATATTGAAACAATTAATGTATGGTATTTATGCAATATTTGGCAAGTATATGCCAACAATTTTTTTTCAATGGCAAACTTTTCCATAATATTGTTTTTAATATTTAATTGTAAATTTTGTACGTAATATTTGATTTTATTTTGGTATGTGTCAAGGGAGCAAAACAAGGTTGCGGACTGCATAGCGAAAATATCGACTGAAGATTTAATGTTCGAGTTTTACGGAAGATGATATTCAATAGTTTGGAATAAGAATAGACTCTCAGTAGAGTCGTGTAGTTAGAAGGTTATTCCTATTTCCTTTTAACAAAAAAAATTCTTAATTTACCTTTTTAATAAAGTAATTTTGGTTATGAAATAAATTTTCTTGCAAACTGTTATTTTAGATATGATTTTCTAACATCAAAGAAATTTAGATATGATTTATGTCAAAAAAAAAAAAGAAATTTAGATATGATTTAGGTTAGAAAAGGAAATTTATATAAATAAAAACAAAGAAACTAAACATATCAATTTAGTTATTATAAAATAACATTACTTATTTTAAAATTAGATATCTAAATTTATTTATAAATAATAAATAAATTAACAAAACATTAATTTAAATAAAATAAAAAAACATTAATTTTAAATAAAATTTATTTATAAATAATAAATTAACAAAGTAGTTAAATAAGAATCCAAACAAATTAAACATAACAATTTCACAATAATTTGAATATGTCTGACAAATTAGACATAAATATTCCAAAAAAAATTTATAATTGTATATATTATAATTTTCCGTAAATTTAATTACACGTACATATTATTAATATACAAATGTACTTTATAATAACATAGTTGTATAAAAGGTTAATAATCATTAATAATCTATTTTAATTATATAATGCTAATTGTATATATTATAATCTACCATAAAATTAATTACACATTTAATGTTTAGGTTGCATGTCATTAACAAAAGAACCAACATTATAATAATGTAATTGTATAATAATTATACATTCATTTTGCATATATAACAATTGACATATTTTATGCCCTTAAATGTATATAATACTATTTTTATAATATGTACTAAATATAATAATGTCTGATTATAAAATAAATTTATATTATAAATATTTGTTTTAATTATATAAGTATTAATTAAAAATTGGTTTAAAACATTTTAATTAATTGAGTTGGTCGGGGTATGAAAAATTTAGGGATTCCTATGATTTTATACCATTGTTAAGCTAGATTTACGGATACAGAATATATGATTTAATAAAGGCCGCATGAGATATAAGATAAAAAATATTAAAGAATATATATTTTTCCTAATAAGATTAACATGTTTAAAATATTTACTTTAATTTTATTATTAAGTATTATATTTATTTTTGGAAAATATTTTTATTATGTTTTTGTACGTTATTTATTTATTCGTGTAAACTATAATTAAAGTTTAAGAGAAATATTAATGGTTAAAACATGAATTTATGTAGGGCAAATATACATTCCGGTGCCTAAATTTGACCTCATGATTCAAATTGGTACCTAATGTGTTTTTTTGTCCAATTAGGTGCCTAAACTTGGCCTTAAGGTTCAATTTGAAACTTTAGGTACCAAAATAAACTTTAGGTACCAAAATAAACTTTAGGTACCAAATTGAATCTTAAAGTCAAGTTCAAATACCTACTTAGACAAAAGAAATTTAAATATTAATTTGAATGTTGAAGCCAAATTTAGGTACTAAAATGTATATTTACCCCTTTATGTATCAAAGGTATTGCTTTCAAAACTTTATGAGAAGAACATTTTAAGTCTTTTGTAATTAATATATTTGAATTATCGGCGAGTAATCTAAATTTGCATATAAATTCGGATAATAAATCTATCTATATTCGCAGCATATAATAATTTTAATATGAATATAATCTAAAATTTACAAAATTTATATAAAGTATTTTGCAAACATTCAAATCCTTAAACAGAATTATCATCCTTAACCGCAGCAAATAACCATATGCTCCAAGAATCCTACTCTTAATACTTTCCCTAACCATGTCACAAATAATTGAGCCACAATGTTTAAATGTCTCGTAAAAACCCGTGCATTAAGCCCATCTCTAGCAGGCGCCTTCAGCAATGCCATCCCATTAAATCTTCTGCCTTGCAAGCCTGCGTGATTGGCGTTGGACAAAAGGGATAATGATTTTTTTGTCTTTACAAAAAAAAAAATTTAACATTTTATTTAATTTTTCATTTTTTAATCATTGAATTTATATATTTTATCAAATTACTTCAAAATAGATAAAAATTAATTTTTATTAATTTTACTGATATAACATACATGTAAATTACCATGTAAATAATATGTCAACAGTTAATTAATTTTTAAAATATTAAAAAATATTTAAGTGTCATTCAAGTAAAAGTTTACATCTATGTAATATCTAATTTTTTTATTTATTTTAGATGATTAGATAAAAAATACAAATTTTAAGATGATTTGATAAAGTAATTTTTTTTTATAAAATTAAAAGGTTAAATAAGTAATTATACGTGAAAAATAATGAAAGCAGTAATGCTAATGCCATCCCGCAACTTATGCTTGCTTGCTTTGCAGTTTGCACAACGTTCCTAATGTTAAAAGTGAAACCTGCAATCGATGACGTCCCCACTTGGAGTTGATTCTATCTCCCACCAATAAAACCTCGCCACCTCACCATCCCAGCTCTTTCCATTCACCAAAATACCCTCATGTCCCTTCAGTATTTACCAAATCCTCCATCCACACACACACGATTACACTCTGTTAACGCGTCTTGCCCGGTTATCATTTTCTGTTTCCCACTTTTTGTTTAATTTCCTTATATCACTCCACTTCATCAACACCCTCTTTTTATCCCCCTTTTTTATCTTAACTTTAATCTCCACGCCTTCTTCCCATTACTTCATTACATTCTCAAGAGAAAAACCCAGAGCCAAAAAAATGGCCAAATTATTGCTGTTCATTGCACTATTTGTGGTTCCATGTCTTGTTAGTGCTACACGCATGGTGAAGAACCCGTTGGTGGTTCAAGGTCAAGTTTACTGTGACCATTGCCGTGCTGGGTTTGAAACACCAAAGACTAGAAACATGGCTGGTACTTTCCATCTTTGCCTTTCTTATATGTTTTTTCTATGTTTCCCTATGCCTGTTTTTTAGTGTGTTCTGTTGCTGACATTGTTAGATCTGTTTCTTTTTGTGTGTGCACGTGTAGTTCTGTGTAGTAGTTCAGGGGATTTGATGTTTCATGAGTGAAGAAATTAGGGGTATGTTTGAAACATAAAATATTGGCAAGTTGGACTGGTGGTTAACTGAAACCTGGGAAGTTTCAAATCTGGGGAGAAATGGAGGTATAGTGTAAGCTTTAAGTAGCCTAAAAACATGAAAATTATAGCCTTTTTTACTTAGAATTTGACAACTGAGAGCAGATTGGTTCAAAGTTGTAACTTTTAAGAAAAAGCACGGTTCCAAAAATGATAGCTTTGCTCATAGTTTTGTACTACGTTACTCGGCTTATGACGTGAGTTTCGAACATGGATATAGATATGTTTATGATATTCAAAGTTTTTCTTTGATTTATTTGGAAGTCTTAGGTGGATCGACTCTCATAATCATGCTTAGCTTAATGGAATACAAAAATGGTGGTTCATGGAGATGGAACATAGTATTGTTCTTAACTGATTGCTGTTGATAGATTGGAGATAATTTTCACAAGATTTGAGTATATGCCGTTACCTGTTAGGTTTGATTAATGGTACATTTGGTTTCCTGTCAGGTGCCAAGGTTAAGGTGGTATGTTCCAACCGGAAGACCGGTGATGTCGTGTACGAGAAGGAAGGACACACGGACTCAACCGGACAATACAAGATCGCTGTCTCCGAGGATCATTTGGATGAGATCTGCGACGCTGTTCTCGTTAAGAGCTCGCAGCCGGAGTGCGCTGAAATGTCACCGGGACGTGAACGTGCACGCGTGGTCTTGACCAACTTCAACGGCATTTCATCCAACACTCGTTTTGCCAACGCAATGGGGTTCATGGCCAACAAGGCTGAAGCTGGTTGTGCTGAGGTAATGAAGGTGTACCAGGAGGAAGATGATTAGAGTGGCGGTCTGTGAAGTCTAATTTACTTGCTAGTTTGGCATATATGAATATGAATATGAATATGAATACGATATGCGTGCCTGTTTTCTCTGAATTCTATTGAATTTCTAATATAAAATATGCGATTTATCTTTGTATTTTTTTAATTGTTTATTTGGAAGACCTGTGTTCAATATTTGTATTTGAAAAATATTTGAATATAAATTTAAGATATTATCTTTATTCAAATTAATTTTACTATTTTTTTATTTACCATTTTTCTAGTGATAATGTGGAATCACACTTTCATATAAGGAAAACCATTCTATAAGATCAAATAATATTTTGTATTTACTTATATTACTTGTATTTTCTCGGTTAGGGCTAAAATGAATTTATGTAATTATTTTAAATAAAAAGGGTAAATTACATTAGTATTCATCTAATTATGATTCTTTTGTTATCTAATTATGAAAAATTACAAAATGGTCATTCAATTATTAGTAAATTTTTTTTGGCTACCCAACTATGAAATGTTACAAAATTATCATTCAATTATTCAATTGTCTTTTTTGTCACCTAAATATATTAGGTTTTTAGGTGTTTTCATTGTTACGTTAGCCAGATGGTAACTAGAAAGACAATTAAACAGTTAGGTAACTAAAAAATAAATTTACTAATATTTAAGTGGTTATTTTGTAATTTTTTATAATTGGGTGATAAAAAAAATATAGTTGAATCACCTTATTTTTTGGTATATTTATGGCGAAGAGAAGCAAATGAAAGTCTTGGAAGCACATGTTGCCCACTTCACCGTTTCTCTTCCTAGAATGAGGTTGTCATCTGGCTGTTGTCCAATGGTAATAAATTGGAGGAGGTTATAGATGTCTTTAAATGCTGGTTGAAGTTTTCACCCTACTTTGGTGCATCCAAGAATGATCTTGATCCATTTCTTGTCTTTATTCAATAGCCTACAAGAAGAAATATTACGAGACTTGAAGGGATAAAAGAATTGCACGGAGGATAAAATTCTAGCCTGAATATTGCTGGGAAACATGAAGTTCTGAATGGACAACAGTTGGAGCACATTAGAGTTTTAAACAATAGCTGCTGCTCCAGTCATGTCCTTTTGACGATTTTTAATAATGTAGGAGGATAGAGACCGATGGGAGAAGTGATCACCAAGGCTGAGAGCAGGTTGATTCCTTGAATGAAAAGCCCGAGAAGAATGAGCAAGAATGGAAATATAAAGATATGATATTCTTATAATGGCCCCTATAGGACATGAATTAGAACCTCTAAAGATGATTAATTTCTTGATTTCCATATGATCCAAAGGGTGCAGGTTGAAGCAGTGTAGAAATTTCTTGAATCTTGAGAGTTGATACAATTTCCTTGGAGCCAATGAAAAATCCAACCGGAGATGAATGAGTTGTGAGAGAATCGGAGTGAAGAACAAGAGGGGAGCCGAACCAAACTGCCCTAGCAAAACTGCAATGTAAAAAGAAGTAAGTAGGGGTTTCCCTATCTTCTTAGGAAAGTGGGAAAATATTATCATTGATGGAGAGCCTTCTCGAAAAGAGGTCTTTAGTGGAGAAGTTTAAATTATTGACCTAATATCAATTAGGTACTTTCATTGCAAAAATAATTAATTTAATTGTTAAATTGCACATCAGATCTTACGTAACATGATTTAAAATACAAATTTTAAAGAAAATAAATATTATAAAAATATATGTTATAAGCTTTTATAGATTTTTATCGTTCACTCTTTCTTTAATTTTATTTTAGTTTTTACTTTAAAAAGTAATATGATAATGTTTTACTTTCTTTAAAATTTTGATTTTAAATCAGTCACATAAAATTTAACATATTATTTAATAGTTAAATTAACCGTTTTAATAATAAAATGATCTAATTGATATAATTAAGATGCAATTAAACTTTTATAAGCTAGACAGTTTTTGAGATGCAGTTAAAACTTTTATAACCTAAATGGTTTCTGATGTAATTAAACGAATTAATTTAGGAGTATAATACAGAGACCTAACATATTAAAGTTATTTTTGAAAAAAAGGATAAAAATAAAAACCAACCAATTGAATAGATCTGAAATAGTAAAATTGGACTCCAGTGAATTGAGTTTTCTTCGATATTAGATTGATTTCTTAGATATTAGAAGACTGCAAATATGCTTTTTCTTAAAAACACTGTCACCAGTGTTCATTGCTGTTGCCTGGCTGAGGTGGCTCAAACAGTGAAGATGGTACAAAGTTATGGGGGTAGGTTTACGTGGACTTACTAGTTGCACAAAGCTACAAAGTGGCCCTGAAACAGCTCCGTCAACTTTGTGGATACCTTGCTTTAATGGTGCCAGGTTATGTTTACGTGTGCCCGATGGCGACAGCATTATCGGATAAGATCCAAATACATGGAATGGAATTTGATTCCTTCATAAATCTTCTTTTCCGAGACGATTTCAAATCAATCAACGAATTCAGATGAGCTAATGTGATAAATAAAATTAGCAAAAAAAAATTATATATAAATTTTATGATTACCTTTTCTTTTATAATGCTTTAATATATTAGTAGTATCACCTTCTACATGCTTGTCTCTACCGAAACAAGAATAAAAGATGATCTGTCCCCAGTTTAATATTTAAATTGTCTTTTTATCATATACCTGACAAACACAAGAGACATAACATAAATCCTGGGTACTTGAATTTCAAATCTCTGGATTTTTTTTCTTTTCTTTTTAAGAACAAAGCTTTAGAACATTGTGAAAGAATTCTGTGATTCCACAGGATACTGAACCTGAAGAAGGTGTATGTACAAAGTCAGTTAACATCACAATTCCTATGCTATGAGATTTTCCCTTAAAAACAAATTCTGTACTCTTTTCTTCCTTTTCTATACAGAATTATGGAAGAAAATCACCTAATCTTTGCCGACACAAAACGGCAACAAAGAAAAGAAAGAATATTCAGTTAACTAATCCGTACATTGCGACATCAAAATTTGTCAGTTTACTTGATCTGTGTGTACCGGCTGTGCTTTTCACAACCGTCTCGGTTCTGCATAAACAAATGCATTCAGGAACTGCGGGTCAACTGAATGTTGTGGAGAGAGACACACGACCAAAGGGCCAAAAAACCAGGATGACTGCCCAGATGTATCAAAGACTTTCATCCAGGTCATGCCACAGATTGCAACAATTTGCTCTCAGTAGTCAAGCTAAGTGATGTTGGTTAGGCAGAACCATACTCGATGTCAGCAATCAATTCCTGGATGAAACATCTACAAATATAATTATATGTAAAAGCAACCATAAAGATCACAAGTTGTTTAGTACAAAACTTTGACTTCATGATTTATTTCTTACCTTCGAAGCTTGTGGGTGGATCTAGGTTACAGTTTCATAGATCCTACCCCAAAACCATCCATCTCCTTGCAAGATAGCAGGAAAAAACTTTGCAGAGACAGATTTTTAGCAAAAACAGGCCACGAGCAAAAGCATGTTGGTGCCCACCAGCAAGTATCATACACAAATCAGGCAGTGGTACCAACTTCTTGTAAATTGCGTTGGCTGAACAGATAAATAACTCGAGCTACATCCTTTGTGGAGCCAAGAGCTATTCACGAATTTGAATCACAAGGATCGAAGTTTTGCTCCCAGGATCTTCACTGTGCACAAATATTCTGTAGGCAAATAATCAATGGCTAAGAATCCTTTTTCCACAGAGCACCAGCTGAATTTCGCTTCTGTGTGCCATATTGCCAGGCATCTCTAGATTTATCACCTGCCTGATCAAAGTTATCCAAGGAAGGTTCCATAGGTGGCTTAAATGGCCGATAATTACCATTCCTATAAATCGACTTGCCTGCATCTTCTAGTGGTGTTCCTGACCTGGAGTCCATGTGCATATCTCCTGATCTATGTCTCGGTCCAGCATACCTGAAACTCCTTGTATTAGAAGCCTTACCCTGTGACGGAGGGTAACCAAGTCCCCTGGGCCCAGAAAAATCTTTGGAGACCAAATCTTTTTGGAAGTCCTTGGGGAGAGAATCCATGTCCATATAACAATTCCTAGCTTTGGCATCAGCAATTAAGGCTGCCCAGTCATCAGATTGCACCAGAGCTTTGGCATTACCCATAACCTGTTCAAACATCAATGTTAATTCCTGAAACAAACATGACTTCAAGCAGTTCGGTGATGTTCTGAGCTAGAAAGTGGTACCATAGAATAATAGAAGATAGAAATCATACCAATAAAGCCCTTCTGGCACGAGTAAGAGCAACATTCATTCGCCGAATGTCTGCAACGAAGCCCACCCCATGACTTGAGGCTCGGACACAAGACATAATTATAACATCACGTTCCTGGCCCTGGAATGCATCCACAGTATTGATATATAGATCATTCCCTTCCTCTGATTTTATAACACTCTCAAACTCACGTTGTAGGCATTTTAATTGCAGCTTGTATGGTGTGATTATACCCACTGTGATTTTTGGCACACCCAAAGATTTAATAGTTCTCTGTAGATGCTCATATAAGCGCAAACAAAATACTGCTTCATGCACATTCTGGTATGAAACAGATCCACCTCTATGAGACTCGCGGCCATGGGTAACATCATAGAACATATAAGGTTTAAGTAAAGGGTCCTTGTAGTAAACCTCGTCAGGTAAGTTGGAAACGCTTTCACTATCAGTAAGACGTCCTTGGTAAAAGTACCTAGAAGGAAAATCTCTAATTTGAGGGTGCATCCTATATTGCACAGATAACAACATAGTTGGGCATCCTGCTTGCTGGAACCTTTCGAAAAGGCTTCTACTGTATAAGAGGGTCCCAGCAGCCTTGCTGATGACTGTTGCAGGAAGCTGCTGGGGATCCCCAACAAGTACACATCTTGCTGCACCAAGAGACAGGGGAGGAAGTACCGCAACTTCACTGGCTTGAGCAGCCTCATCAATGACAACCATATCAAAACCATGGCTAAGGCGAGAGAACAACTTGCGGCCACTGCTTGAGACAGTAGTGAAAACAATCTCAGCCTCATTGGCAAAACTGGCCTCAAGGTTAGCACGGGCTTCCTCTAAGTTGAAGTTACTGCCAGCACGGAACCTGGATTCTACAATGAGAAGGCGAGACATCTCAACTAGAACCTTATCTCTGTTTTCAACAACTGCAGCCAGGTTCTGCAACAATACATCCCTGTTCTGATCCCGAGCAACAAGAATATCAGGGTCAACACCAACAGATCCTTGAGACTGAATAGCAGCAGCTGCAGCAAAAAGTTCCCTTTGAAGTGTTGCTATCTGCTGAGATAACATAGCCTCACGAGCCTTTAAAGTGCGCATATGTTGTAAAATTTCATCATAACTCTTGAGCAGAAGTTGTTCGGACCTCCGCTCAACGGAAACTGCCTGAGCAGCCTGTGTTTGAGAGTCTACCCCAACTCGGGCCACATCAGGACGGTAAATTTTCATCTCACCATCAATAAATCCTCGACCAAGAACACGCGCAAGAAGCTCATCAGTTGCAGCATTAGAAGGAGCACAAACTAACATTCTGGGTTTAGGGCAGAGTTTGGGAAGGCTGCGGAAAAGATTCTGGTCCATGTTCTGAAGGACTTCATCAATTGATCCCATCGCAACATTGTCAGGATTGCTCTCATTAGCTTGCTTATAGCTCTCAGGTGCTAATTTCTTGAGCAAAGAAGTATAGTAGTGTTGATATTGAACCAGATGGATGACATTTAGCATCCCCCAGACTGTATGTGTCTTACCTGTTCCTGGAGGCCCTTGAACAAGTGTAAAAGGCCATGGCTCTTGCTTCTTAGCCACCCCACTATTTGTCCCAGCAGCTGTATGCGTAGCTGCCCACTGGATTGCAGCAAGCTGAGGCCCATTAAAGGTCCTATGTAAATAATCAACAAAATTTGGGGTGAAGCATTCAGGCATAGCAGGAGTTTGTTGCTCATATTTTGGAAAGTGATCTGGACTTGGTTTAAGGATGGCAGTTTGCATCTGTGCCCAAGAGAAATTTTGTTAACCATGGTAAGGAAGCATCAAGCGACAAGACCTGCTGCATCTGGCCGCAGGAATCTTTAAAAATGATAATAATGTATGTACCTGGGCATTAAGACGACAAAATGCGTGCAATGCCACATACTCCCGCTGGCTGGTTGCAAGAGATCCGAGAACAGTTAGATACCAAATAGCCCTGGGTTGAAGTTTCCGTAGAATATGATCATCATCAACCTTGCTATAAACATTAATATGTTATTTCAACATTAGAAAACAGAGAAAGAGAAAATTAATGCTTGTGAAATTTTGGCTAAGTTTTTGCAGGAATCAACAGTAGCAACAAAGCATATATAAATAAGTGAGATTTCTCTAATTACCTGCTTGAGTCACAGGAATCCCCAACATAGAAGTGAAGGATTGCACCAAGAGGATCACGAGTATCAAGGGGCCTGTGGCGCCTAACAGTACCAGCCACACGTCCAGTAACCTCGGCCTCCTCATCTTCTTCGATTGAAGAGGTGTTGCTCCACTTGTTTCTAACTGCAAGATATAAGAAATAAACATTGCTAAAATATTTACTTCTTTTTAATTATTCCTAAATAAATCTGAAAAGAAATCTTATTCCAATATCATACCGGAACCAGGCCTTGGAGCAGATAAAACTGCAACATCACCCTCCTTAAATACCCACTTGGACTCAGTAGTGGGAAGAACTATCACATCATACCATCCTAAACCAACAGAAGAAAAATTTCTGCCAATTAATAAACTAGTAGAAAGATAATTCTCTATCCCAAAAATAATGACAGCATTTTTACCCTGGAACCAAAAAGTTAACCAAATTAGAGGTCAAAACCATAATTGTCAAACTTACCAATCCCCCCACCTACAGTAACTACATTATCACTAAGATAATAGACTGCAAAGTTGCAGACTGGTAAGTGTTTTAAGCCACTCTACCTCTTTCACGCCTTTCAATGCTTTTGATACGGACCATTACATGTGTATCTCGTGAAGCTGATTCAGCTAACTCTTCCCATGTACTGTACAGCTGTGCCCGACATTCCTCAAAAAGCAACGGCTCAAATACTCCGACATACTCTTCTGCAGATTCAAACTGCCCGGGAACACACTGGAGTTCACTGTTTTCTGATGTATTAAGTGAAAATTTGTTGTCAAGTACAAGGGCTAAAAGTTCATAAGATATTTAGTACACCAAAAGAAGCAAAAGATAAAAAAAACAAGATAGAGATGAATGGAAATCAAATATAATTAGAGGTCAAGTACAACTGCAATCTAGAAGATGCCAAGCCAAAAAAAACGCAAAATGAAAAAGGACCTTTACTCAATTACCATGATGGGAAGAAAGAAAGAAATAGTTCTGATCATATATTTTACTTCACATTAATTAAATACACCTTTTACGGTATTGTATGTCAATGGCTCCAGAAATTGTACAAATTATTAGGGCTCAGGTAAATATTCTGAGGCTTTACAAATAGTAGAAAAAATAAGCATATTCACCCAAGAAATCTCCTATAGCATGCATGTGCCTAATGAAAAAGTTCCATTAAACAAATAATTATACTTTAAGGAGGGATAAGAGTAAATGAAGAAACCAGCAACTCCAAAGACATGTCACATTAATTGTTTCTACAATGGAAATTCTCATAAATAACCAGATCAAGAGAACAATTGTTAACAGATATTGCAAATAAATCAGTGGAAACAGCACCTTTAAAAGAGAACAAGAATATCTAGATTAAGGAGTCTAAAAGCATTCAACAGCTATCTATAAATCCATAAAAAGAAGGCACACATGCAGACACACACATATATTATTACCTGGGTGGTGCCAAAACTTTTCATTCGTCACCTCTCGTATAAAACGTTCAACAGATGTGTCATGATAAGAGGTAGTAGTGGCAGTTATCTTTTTAGAAGGAAGATGTTTCTTGTTTACCATCTTTGTGTCCATAGCGCTTTGGCTGATTGGAGTTGGTTTCCTATTAGGAAACTGTGAATTCTTAAGTTGCCTTGAATCTATAGGTTGCTTCCATGAACTCTGTTTGGGAATGGTTAGTAAATGAGAAAGATCAGAGCCACTATTTAACCTCCTAGGTCTGGCAAGTAATCCAGAATTCATATCACCATTACATTCAGATTTAGGATCACATGACTCTACTGCAGGATTGCTTCCTTCATTACATGGTACATCAACTTGCTTCTGATCCTCATTTATTGGCCGACCTTGCTTTTCACCAATTCGTTCACCAATGTGATATTCTTTCACAGTGCGAGTAACAACTGGCATTGGAATGTTTTGCTTTCTTGGAGTAGAAGTTTTAATAGGGCCAGCTTGTTTGATATCTTCCAAATTAAGAAACATTGTCTTTCTATTCCGTTTCTTTCCCAGCATTGCTTCTTTCTGTTGATCTATCTTCCTCTTTCCTAGATTATTCGCACACCTAAGTGTGTGACTAGCTTCAATACCTTTAACTTCTCTTTGTTTGGACACTAAGCCAGGTTCTTCCTGACCATCAATGGGTATATCACCTTTTCCACTGCCTTCTGAATTTTGACTACTGTTGCCCATCTGATCATTTAGAAACTGGTCCGGCTTTAATGGAGAATGATTGTTTTCAGTGGCACTAACACTTTGAATAATCATGCCTGAAGCACTAGAATGATCCATCACTTCATTTATAGCTCGCTTTTGTGAAGCTTTAACCTCTTCATGTATACTATTATTTCCAGATGCATCAGCAGAATCCTCAGCATCAGACCATTCACCTTCTTCTCTTTCTGCAGCTTGAGCATTTGTAGAAGCTGAAACAGAGGAAGCTGCTACATGTCCTTTTGTCTCCCTGCTATTATTTGATCTTGACTTTGAAGAAGATGATGCCAAATTGGAATTCTGGTCTTCTGCTCTCTCGAGTTCAATATCTACTTTGGTTAAAGGAGAAGCTTTAGGCTGAATAAATGTTTGAAAACCTAAGTCAGAGGACACATGCAAGAACCCGTCACAATTAACTCTTTGCTGAGAACCTGTTAATGTCACAGATAAGTCGGAAGTATGGGCATTAGCAGATGGAAGTGCCTTTTGTGGCTGGAAGCAGGAAGCAAGATCACTCTCCTCATCGTCTTCAGCTGGGGGTTCATTAAGATCAAATAATGGTCTTCCACGGGAGCCCATTTCATATATAAATGCATACAAGCTATATGATTATTCCAACAAGATCTAACTGGGTATACTAGTCAGCAAAAGATCCACATAGAAAACAAGCTGTACATATAATAAAAAGTTATTAGTTTAACCAAATCCAGTTAAGCAACAAAAGTTTGCACATCCTGTAAGAAACAAAGAAATGTACTTGCTAATTATCTCCTATCATGAAACAACAACCAAATAACAACTAGCTTGACTTCCAAAATTGATACCTCCACATACATACGCACAACTTTAATAATCAATAAATAGTTTCAAAAGTAAAGCATAACAAATCTAAGATTATCATCTATCTACCAAACAGTACGCAATTAAAATAGTTCACACAAACAATCACAATAAGGCGACAAGATTACTTCTGAAGGAGCATTAAATGCAAAATACTCAAACAAAGCAAATAATTAACTTAATTGAATCCAATGTGAACAATTAAAAAAATGAAGAACTTTTCACCCTCAATCTAACTAACTCGAAATTTAGAAAAGAAATCCAATCGGAACTTAATTAGAATCATAAGATCCCTAATTTAGACTTAATCTAAGCTTAATCTCGATAAGCACATAATAGTTTAAACTAATTAACCCTAATATAAGCCCCCAGATCAAATCCTAGGGTTTTAAACGAGCATAAATCTAAACACTTAGCTCCATTGTCATCCACCTTCTTTGAAATCCGCAGATTTCATAAACTAAAACCTTTCGCAGATCAAAATAAATCACTTCCATTAAAACTGTCAAACAAGAATGCGTTAATCCAAAAGGTCAAACCCTCTGTCCTTCGATTCAAAATCTAATCTCATTCCTCCAGCATTTCTCCAAGTTCCAACATATAAATTCAAAATAGAAAGAAAAAAACAAAAGAAATTCAGTTGAGAGAGAGAATTTCCCATTTATTTAATTATTATAATTATCTTTTTTTTTTTCTTTTACCTCTTCAAGAACTGCAGAAGTACCGAGCCAGGATTGAAAAAAGGAGAGAAATTAGGTTATAAAATTAGAGAGGAAAAATAAGAGGATCTTTCTCTAGTTTCCATTAAATGTGCGAATTGTCAAGGGAGAAAACGGGTTTATATAGAAAATAAGGAGCCCAATCTTACCGGCCGGTTTTTTTCTCCGTCACCGTTTAATTATTTCCACGTCATTTTTTCATAAACAAATCCAACCATCTTTTTTTCTTATTTTTATTTATTGTATTTTATCCTTCAAATGAAAATGAATTTACGATAAAACCCTTTAATAGAAAAGGCGAATAAGGGATCCGAAGGGTAACAAAATAGGGGTAATGTTGTGAATTAGAGAAAAAGAGAGGGTTTGGTGATTTAGCGGTGTGGGTTTGATTCGTGTGTGTAAACACTCGCAGGGAAAGAATCCTGTGCTTTTGTGCTTTCATTAAATTGTGTGGGGCCCACGGGATGCCGCGTCATCAATCACAGGGGCAAATTTACAATTGGAGGAATTTGATGATAAGGAGTTCGGATTTATCTTAAATTTGGGGTTAAACCAGAAATTGGAGGGGTTTTTTAATTTATGGGTAAACTATAAAAATAGTCACTTTTTTTTTACCTCATATTACATTTTAGTCACTTATGTTTGAAATGTTATGTTTTAATCACTTAGGTTATCGTCTTGTTGCGAAGTGATTACTCTACTATTAAACTTCGTTTCCTCCCTAACAGCAGTCCTATTATTATAGTTTACCCTTAATTTACTATTGAATCTGATTTAAGATAAAAACGAACTGATGGAATTTATTTAATTATATTTGTTTACTTAATAAAATGAATATAACTTTTGTGTTCAGTTTTAATTATTTATTTTTAAACTCAAATTAAGACTTTTAATATAATTAAAAATAAAAATATATTAAAAATTTTAATTAGACTTTTGAAATATTGGAATCAAGGATTAAAATACTTAAATTCAAATTATATAATAATTTGAGCTGCTAAAATTTAAGTTCGAACTAATAATTACAATGCAAAATTCGAGATTTCTTTTTCTTTTAAAAATTAATAAAATTGGATAACTTAGGAATCAATTTTGGTCAAACAAGTTGTTTGTTTTTAATTTTAATATTTTTAGGAATAATTCCCTCCTTTTTCTAATTAATAATTTTCTGAAATTTGTTGAATTTAAATATCATATCCATTTTAAATAGGTAAACTACAAAAATAGTCACTTTTATTTACCTCAGATTACATTTTAGTCACTTATGTTTGAAATGTTACATTTTAGTTACTTAAGTTATCGTTTTGTTACGAAGTAGTCACTCTACTGTTAAGCTCTGTTACCTCCCTAACGGTGGGCCTATGTGGCAATTCAAATTGGTTTTAAATGTCAACTTGGATGCCCTACATGGCAATCCAAATTAAATTTATTTAATTAAAAACTTATATTCATCTCAATAACTAGATATCCAAGTTAGTATTTAAAACCCATTTGGATTATCACGTAGGACTACCACCTGGGGAGGTAACAAAGTTTAACAGTAGAGTGACCGTTTCATAATAAAATGATAAAGTAAGTGACTAAAATGTAACATTTCAAACATAAACAACTAAAATATAATCTAAGACAAACAAAAGTGACTATTTTTATAGTTTACCCTTTTAAAATCCAAATTGTCCAAAAAAAACCCAAATTCTCACAAATTTTCATACCAAAAGGATCACAATAATATCTACAAACAAATCTTCAATAAGATTAGTTGGAACAATTATTAAGAAAAAACGATAAGATTCAGTCAAACAGATAAAAATAGATTGAAATTTAGGATGAGATAAAAAGGGTTTGAAGATTTACTTATCTCTCAATTCCCTTTATACATTATTGATAAACCGAAATTATTGGATCTTTATACAGCTATTAAAGTAATATTTGAGATATATCTCAACTTAGTTATAATAAATTCTATGAAAATGTTAAAATGTTAAAATAAATAAATATATGTAGAATGTTAAATTTAGTACT
Organism: Gossypium australe; assembly: GCA_005393395.2. Lineage (NCBI taxonomy): Eukaryota > Viridiplantae > Streptophyta > Magnoliopsida > Malvales > Malvaceae > Gossypium > Gossypium australe. The sequence goes on from SMMG02000173.1 coordinate 385,148, forward strand.
TCAACATTTATATATTTTATCAATTTGGCTTTTCTTTAACTAAATCTTACTTCAACTAAAAAAAAAGTTGAACTTGACCAACCTTTCAAAGGTTTAAATTGTTATTTTTTAATGAAAATACTAGTTAAAATATTAAAATTTTAAATACGACAACTTGCATTATAATTCACATTCCATGCTTTTTTTATTAACTTTTTTTAAAAAATTATAAATTATCTGTTGACGTTAACATATAAAACAAATAATGTCATGTCAGCGTAAAGCAGATTTAAACTGTCATATAATTTGCTATCCCAACATTGTGAAAAATATTAATCTTTCTAAGGTGGCTTTTATCATCAGCATCTTGTTCTAGTTGGGATGATTCCCCTTTTATTTCTGTTATTTTGGGTTCGGATTTGGCTACTATTAATTCCAATGTCTCTAAGAAAGTTAGAACCGAGTGAGCCTGATGACTTGAGATGTATATCTCCCTTAATTGCTTATTGGAACATTATTGTTATGTTTGTTTTTCTTATTTAATTTTGTTAATGAAAGCTTTTAGCCTCAAAAAGCAAATTTAATTAACATTTTCGTTAAAAAATAATTAAATTTAATTAAAAATTAAAAATTAAATTAACAAAAAATAAAGGATTAGAGATTAAATTTAAAATTATACCCTAAATATATTATTTATTCTTAGTGGGACATGTACCCGAATTTCATCGCATATTTTACAGGCTAGAAAGTAGAATAAAAATGAACATAGTTTGTTCCTGAAATTTACATGTAGAAATTTATATCTTGGCTTCAAGTCCGACTATTCATTTTCTTCTTCTTCTTATGAAGTATTCGTGTTTAATGCATATCCGGATATGAATATAGGATTATAATCCTCCATATTCGTAGACCAACATCAAAAAGAAAAGAAAAATCGAACATATCCATGTCGGACACAAGTCAAATTATAATGGTGATGGGATGTTTGTCATCTCCTACAACCAAGAAATGCCTTCCTTCTTCCATTACCATTAAACCATATTCATTAGCCCTACTTAAATGCTCACAAGGGCTAACTTCAAACTGAATTTCACCCATTTCCCCTCCACTTAATATCACACTTCGAAATCCAATCAATTGTTTCTTTGGCCTCCCATTTCCATGGTTTCCATGCCTCACATACAACAATACCGGATGCTTACCTGCCAACTCCCCATTATTTTTCACTCCGACATGGACTGTGATCTTCCTTTCATCACAGATTTCAGCACCTACTTCTGAAACTAGCATGTATCGTACAGATTCGGAGGTCTCCTTTGTATGTAAACTCGAAGAATGGTTCAAATAAAGATTGTTTTGGGACACACGGGTGAACGAATACGAATACTTTGAGTAACTAAGGCCATAACCGAATTCAAAAACCGTGTCTCCTTTATAGAATCTGTATGTGCGTCCGGGATAATCCAATGACGATTCAGGTCTCATCCTCATGTCTGTCATCGGCACTTTGGTGAAATCTTGTGGATACCAAGTTACGGGTAATCTCCCTCCTGCATGACAGTATGTAGTGAATCATCATTGATCATATAACATTTTATTGGCAATAGACGGTACAACAGATTGTTACCTGGATTGTGATCACCGAAGATTACTTCCGCGAGTGCATTACCTCCACCTTCTCCTGGATAACCAGCCCAAAAAATGCCACCGATTCTCGGATCATCCTTAGCAAAAGATATATCAATCGGACCTCCGGAAAGAAGCACTAAAACAACTGGTCTCTTTGCAGCTTTTGCAACGCTGATGATGAGTTCTTGTTGCCTCCCGGGAAGAAACAAATCAACCCGATCAAGTGCCTCTCTTTCTTCAGTTTGATCTAATCCCATTATCAACACTACATAATCTGCCCGTTTTGCAATGTCGACTGCTTTGTCCATTGCACCAGTAGAACAAGAAACCGTATCACAACCGGGGTGGTACACGGTGTTCTTAATGTAGCTCTCCAAAGCTTGCAAAGGAGTAACAGACTTGCATGGAGGGCCTGCATAGTTTCCGATAAGTGTTTGTGGCGAATTGGCATTTGGACCTATTACAGCAAGCGACATGGTAGATTTTGGAAGTGGAAGGAGTTTAGCATCATTCTTTAAAAGGACAATGCCATTACGAGCAGCTTCAAGTGCTAGAATCTGGTGCTCGGGGGAGCAGATTTGGTCCATTCCAATATTTCCAAAAGGATTTGGCACTGGATTTCCATTGAAAAGGCCTAATCTCATTCTAACAGCAAACAGATTATGGAGAGCTCGGTCTACTTGAGATTCTGGTAGTTTTTTCTGCAGTACTGCAGATTTGGTATAATTCTGCAAATAGGATCCACAGTTGAGATCCATGCCTGTAAATATTCATCAAACAAAAACATAAGTACATTTATTCGTAAGGTAAAATCGAATTTGCTGACATTATAAATCATCTTATAGAAACAAAAACCATTTAGATTGCAGAAATTACATATGAAATGCATCATCATTTATGTTCCTTTTATGATGCTTGTCATAGAAATGATCAAATATGAATTATCAAATTTGTAATTTTATCTCTTAAAATCCTAGGCCAACATTTTTTCCTTAGAAGAAATTCAATATTTTACTTAAATGCTTCACTTTTCTTGAACACTCGTGTTTGACATCCGTTTCTGTAGTATACCCAAACATGAGTATGCAGATATAACGTAACAGTGAGAAGAAGATACTGGAAGTATGCAGAAACACATGCACACGTTACTTATGATATTTGGACTCTGGTGCAAATTTTGCATATAAACATGTGTCTAACGCATGTATGTAGATTTGAAATGCCTTTAAAAGATCATATTCCGATATCCATATACGACTATGCGATGGTCACACGGTACTTTAAATAAAATCGAAAATTGGAGCTTCATACAACAAGATTACAAGGGGTGAGGATGTGCATACCGGCCTTGAGAACATCAACAACAGCATCTTCAGGTGCTTTGGCATATCCTTGATCGTTATGGATGATTGCAACCGCATCACAGTCCGATGTGACATACCTGAATCAGAATTTTCAACCAGTGTATAATTTATCATTGAGTTGTTGATCTATGTTGTGTCCGATTCTTCATTTATATTTTCGTGAACGTATGATCTTTCATGGCCTCTTATGATGACGATGATGCCCGTCTATAACTCTCCAAATGCATTAAAATTTTTTTTGAATAACATACCCATAGTGATTTTCACAGAGAAATCTGAATTTATTGAAATGAAAAAAATTACCCTTTGAAATCCCATTCGCCTCTCAGAGTCTTGAACAAGAGACTGGAATCAGCACAGCTTGGGACGCCATTAACTCTATTGTAAGCACACATAACTCCACTGGCTCGCCCATCTCGTACGCACTTCTCGAATGGCGGTTGGTATGTGTCGGCTAAATCTTGCACTGTTACCTGCAAATTAATCCAAATTCCAAAACCAAAAAAGTTAAAAATGTACTGTTCTACTTGATATGGTTTTTGACATTAGAGACCAATAAAGTAGCTTTTTACTAAAGCAAGACTAACAACCGCATCTTCACCAACTTGCTTCACATGTTTGTCATCCAACCAGGTATATCTACTTATGTTTTTTTTTTTTTCAAATTATTTCACATATTAAGATATTGAATATAAAGCTAAATAATCATCTTGGAACTTGATTTTTAGATTTTTTTAAAAAAAATTATTTGTGTTTGATATTTATCGAAATTTACCCAAAAAATAAGAACAAACAACATAGAATCAAATTCCAAGATGATAATCTAATGCTACAGTGGCTTGAAAGCTTTTCTTTTTTATTTTCTACTTTTTTTTTCCTTGACTTCCTTGGGAAGGAAAAATTATTATTAAACAATGACCATAAATTAAAGATAAAAAAGCCCAGAAATGTTCTAAATTTCTTATCAAATACTACAAAAAATTCATAAACCAAATCTAAAACTAGAACTACTCTTTGCATGGGAAAATAAAAGGGAACAATGGGTAACACTTACACGAGCATCAAAGAGAAACCGGTTCGTACCCTTCCAATTATCCAAATCATAAGCTGTAAAATGCTTACAACAAGCTGAAGCTTGAAGGTGTCCATGGAGTTTCCCGCCTTGAAAAGTATCTCCTTGAACCCCTCTCACATACGACACAGCATATTTCCCAACCACAAATGGATCTTCCCCTGGTGTTTCTTGCCCTCTTCCCCACCTCGGGTCCCTAAATATGTTAATATTTGGTGCCCAAAATGTCATCCCATTTGCCTCCCCTGCATTATACATAGCTCTCGCTTCTCTTCCAATCGCCTATTTTAACATTACCACCATTAAAAACAAAATTGGGAAGAAAAAAATAACCCAGAGAAATGGCCAACTTACTTGGCCAATGCGGTACCATTGATACGGATCAAAAGAAGCAGCGGTGAGGATGACTTGAGGGAAGCTAGTAGCGGCTTTAATGGTACCGTCGAACTTGACGCCGGGACCAACGTTGGAAACGCCGTGTAAGCCCTCTGACCACCACTCGTATGCCGGGATACCTAGCCGTGGGATAGCCGGAGCTGAGTTAACGAGTTGAGAGATTTTTTCATCTAATGTAAGCCTTGAAACCAGGTCCCTAGCTCTTTGAGTTATGGGTAACTCGGTTTGGCAAAAAAGGTAGTTTTTGGTTTCTGGGTTCGATGAATCACATGCAAATGGCGGTTGGGTTGATCCGCCATGGATGAAAAGGAGAGTGAAACTTAGTAAGGAAACGAAAGAAAGCATCATCTTTGAGAAAGTGAAACTGCCTGAAAAGTGCTTACAGTTCCAGTGAGTCGTACTGAGATGTTGTTAATTATTTGTTAAAAGAGAATGACTTGATTGCCCTTGCATTGTATATTTATGAATGGGGTTTTTGGGTAACACTGAATTTTTCTCGGTGTGAACGTCTCCCATGTAGGGACGGCTTTCAGTTTCAAGGTTGTTTTTTGGGCCCTTTTATTTGATTGGTTGACATGAACGGCGAAGTAAATGTTACAAATTTAAAGTTAGTCTGATACTGAATTATTGAGTTGAGAGTTTAAACTAAATCAAACTCCAAATTTGTAATGTATTCCTTAATTTTTTAATTAGAATTAATTATTATAAATAATGAATTAAACAAATTATTTTAAATAAATTTAAATATAAACTCATTTGTAAATGAGACTAAAACATTCAACTCAAATAATTAATAAAAACAATAGTATTATGCCAAACCTAAAAACCCCAAAAGTTTCTCTTTATTTAGCAGTATCAACTTCTTTCTCATTAACTTCACATGTTTTCTATCTTTTCAGTTTGTAAGTCTATTTTGTGGATATCTTTATTGTTTTCACAAGTTGTGATGGACACATGTTTCTGTTTTGAAAGTATTTCAAAATAATTAATTATTTTACGAGCCGATTTGGACCCGTGTTGTTTTAAATTTTATGTGTTTTTATTGGTTTTTCCATTGGTCTAATAAGTTTTCAGTTTTTGTCTACTCTTGTTGCACGTTTTTTAATCTTGCTTATGCATGTAAATCTTAGTTTTACAAATGATTTTAAGGATGATTTTGTTATCATCGCCTCTAGTTTGGTAGATGCTCGATTCTTTTGTCGATTTTTACTCGCTTTTTTGGACCATTCGAGGTTGATTTCCTTATCGTATTAAGTGCTTGTAATTATTTCAGATATGAAGTACTGAGTTGTGACAAAGTCAATAGTTAAATGCTAAATTTAAAACATTTATTGGGCTGATGGAGCTTATCTTTTATTATTTATGACAAATATTTATTTTTTTTCTTAAATTATATGATTCCTTTCATTGAATAAAGTAACGAATTAACTTTAAAAAAAACTCAAATACTTAATAAACTTAATAATTGATACTTAATATTTCTAAAATAAACTCAAAAATAATAATCAAAGTTAAAATTAAGTAGAACAAAACTTTTAAACTTATTTTTAAATAGATAAACAACTTCAATTAAATAAACTGATATAACTTGATTGAAACTTTAAACTCCATAGGAATCATAACCAATTTTAATGGTTGATTGCACCGTCAAGCGACTGATTTGTGATTTATTTATTTTCTTTAGATTCCTTGTAAGTTGTATGGGTGGTGGTTGGCTGTCATGAGGAAAATAGTCATGGCATGGGTCGCTTTACTTGGTAATGTGTTGAACCTTTGGACCCATGTGCGTACGTACATCATCTAAATTAGTACACACTTGGGAGTTGGGACCAATGTCAACTTATCTTTCAAACTCCAATTAAATGCTTTCTAGCCTTTCTACATTTGCACCCTTTAATAAGAATTAACCCTGATAAACCCCTTCTATTTCTCCTTAATTCAAATTTGTTTTTATCCCATTCATTCTTACACCCCCAATCATCTTGTTCATCAAATATTAAAATAAAAAAACTAATTTTTTTTTAAACAAATTTGAACGCATTTCTCTAGATATTTTATTTAAGGAAATAAAAATTATATATTTTGTTACACCAATATATAATAGCTCGAGTGCCAAGTTTGTGAGCAATATGAGCAAACCCCCACGAACAGTATGTGCAAAACCCTCCCTCCCCCGAGCCCTTGTAAAAACCATTGCAACTTAAAATTTGTCTAAAGTAACCTCACTCATTAATCGTTACATTAGAACTCAACTATCATTTGAAATGAATAATGCTACTTTACTTTGACTTATGGCACTAAATCACTTGGTTACCTACCCCTGACTCACCAATAACGACCCAGCACGTGACACCTCAAGACAAGAGATGACATGTATATAAAGCTAAAAGACTAGAAGCCTAAGGCTGGAGGCAAGAAACTTAAACCTCCTCTACCATCACCTCACTTCAAACTCCATCCTTTCCTCCTGGTATCTCCTACTCTAGCCACTCTAAAAAGGGTGAACCACCCATCACCATCACCATCACCTATTTCTCCTATTTCTCCTTGTATCAACATATTTATATTATTTTATAATTAAATTTAAACACCTTTTTATTTATTAAATAATAATACAAGTAACATCAAAATTAAAATTACAAAATAACTTGTTCAAAATCCAGATTGAAGAAATACTCCAACCCGAACCACGAAAATCCAAACTTATAAAATGTCAATAATTTAGCATAAATGTTTTTTTTTTCAAAGTGTAGAGCATTAATAATCAGAGACTTTATTTCAGTTACCTCATAAAACCATATACGGTATATGAAAATGATAAGAGAATTACAAAATATTTTATCACGGTTGAACTTTATTATAAGCTACAATTCAATCAATTTTAGATTATTAGATATTTTATCATTTCCTCTTAAACCAAAATCGCTTCCATTTCTTTTCTAATTCTTGTTAAAAGATACAAATCATACCATTTGAGTAACGCATAATAAAGGAGTTGATAAATTCAAACTCAAGCTTGGACTCTGTCAATTTCGGTCAGTCTCAAAGACAACTAAGACTCGTAAATGAACTATGAAATCATTCCAATCATATTCATGATTACCAAGAAATCTGACTGAACAGGAATACGTACGGTACATTGCTCCGTGGTCTTCTCGCTTAGTTTGATTTTTCCCCAAGCACCTCTTACCGGAACATGAAGCAGCAGCCCCAATCTTCAACTCAATTTACCAATTTCCATCTTCTTCTTGATTGCTTTTTGACCATGGTATATAAAAGAGTCTAATATTCCCGAAACAGTAAAAACACCTGAATTGAAAAAAAAAAAAATTTGAACAGCTCATCAGGAACTCCAATCCAATCAAGTGCATAGCTATGAGTTAAAATCAATTAACGAAGCCATATTCTTGGACTCAAAAGTTTTTGTTGAATTAAACCAAGAATAAATTGCTAGAATCAAATAAAGACGATTTAAAACTTGCTAAGATATCATCTGTTTTTTATCCGCAAAATAGAAAATCTTCAGGCATAGTTTGTTGACTCAGTTACAGAAAGATGGTCAAGGAACTACCAAACAACATAAACATAAACATGAACTTAAACTTTTCATTCTTTTTTTATATAAAAAAAAGGTGTGGGAAGGGATGAGAATTTAAACTTGTAATGTAACTTTTAGATTTTAGAAGTCGGATCTGGGAGATATTGGGTTCTTGCCTCATATGAAGTCGATGAAATATGAACAAGTTTATTTAGGGGTAAAACACTGCTATTAATTTGTGAAATAAACAGAATGCTGGGGGAAAAATTACCTCCAACTATAGCACAAACATTTGTTAGAAAGTGCAAGAACGAGACATGCTGCTCTGTAAAAGTCACCTAAAAAAATGAAATTCAAAATAAGCTCAGAGAAATAGCAGGAAATAAATAAAAAATTTGAAAAATAGTCTGGACTCGGGCTAGCATTTATAACTATTCTGTAAGAGAACTCATGTCTAATGCTTGACCCCTTAGGCCCCCTCGTATATATAAAAAATAAATAACTAAACTGAACCTAGAAAGTGCTGTGGCATCTCTATGACGTAAAATGTTGATTCGGTCAAAGATACTGCCTAAAAACAAAAGCACGGGAGCAACCAACCTTGATAGGAGAAAGGTCATAAAAGAAGAAAACTCCAGGGAGGGATTGAAGGCGGCCTACTTCTGCACCCTTAAAATGCTCCGTTACAGAAAACTGTCAAAAGCAATCTCTCATGCATTAATCATTTTGACTAAATGAAAAACGAGATAAAATTCGAAATTTTTGCAAGTTTTAACCCCACCTGATTTGACTGGATAGTGTGCCCACTCACATCTGTGTACACGGTAGGGACAACCTACAAGATAGAGAATATATTGAAAACCATCAAACTAAGAAACCCTTTTTTTATTTGAAGCTCATTGAGGAACATGATAAGCTACATGAATCAGAGACAAAAAGCAAGAATCCATGCCCCTGAAGATATGAATGTATGCCATCAAATTACAAAGTTAGTCTGAATGCATGGTATTCAGTTTTCTTGAATTCATAACACATGGTGCTTGGTTTTCTTGAATGTGTTATTCTCTCTTGCTTTCATAGAAGATGAAAGCTGTGGTATTGAGGTTTATATTTGCACAAAAGTTTCAACTGTAGCAAACCATATTCTCAGTAGGTTCTCTGTTTTAGTTTTATTGATCTGTTTGCTGGTATCATTTTGAAATTGGAATTTCCCCCTTAATAAATTCGACAACATTCATCAGTTTAGAACGATTAAGCTAATCAGACAGACTTTTAGCATTCTGTGCCATTTATAAAGTTCAATGAGGGGCAGAATAAGCAAACTTTATCAATATTGTCAAAGCTCTTTTGAAATTAAGTTTTGAACTTTGATATGATATAACATTTATATATGCACAATTAGGAGTGGAAGCGTCACCTGCTGCAAACACTACAAGGCTAATGGAATGAAAAGGGTTACCAGAAGGCAAATAGTCTAGATCCAGGAGTAATATTCTGTCTTCGATTACTAGATAGGTGTCATACCTCTTGGTAGTTATTGGAGAATATGATAATAAAGGAGTAAAAATCAATTCACACAGAAAACTAACCTTGAGAAAGTACTGGTACATCCCACTTGGCTGTTCTTGAGTCCAATGAACACTGAATTTTAGAAGCAAAAACAAACAAGGACAAGATAAAATGTAAAATATGCCAACATCTCTCTCTTGTACATGGCCAAGATAAAAATGATTAAGCAAAAGTTAGCAAGTACCTATCAAGAGGATTCACGACCCCAGGGAAGTAATCTCCGAAAGCTAATCTATTGATCTTGTGACTTAGCTGTATCAAGTATTCATGAAGCGCAATAACATCAGATAACACATGCTAATGTACGCAAAAGATGAAAACAATAAGGCTGCATCTTACATTAAAACTGTCCTTTTGAAAAGCTAGCAAGTCATGTACATGAACATTCGATTGCTGAAAGCTTTTCCCAGGTGCAAAATGAAAGTTCCCCGCCACCTTATTAACTTCTAAAAAGCCATATATATTACACCCCTCACCTTCTTCATCCTTAATCTTCTGAAGAAAGCCCTCTCTCTTGCACTGAACAGAAACAAGCAAGCATAAATCAAAGCATAAGCCAGGGTCACATTAAGTCATGTATGCCAACTGGGTTAAAGACCAATATTGAAGAGGGGAACGAACAAAATCTTTAGATAGGCCGACCAGAAAGCAAAAACTACTACTACACAGACAATAATACACTGTTACCCATTGGGATATTAGGTCAGACAAACTTATATACCTTTTGCGAGTATCAACTATCAACAACAACAACTAAAAGTTTCAAGTATTAAGCAACAAAGACTGTATTGGTAGTTGCCCTGATATAAGATGATATAAATTGTTATCTTAAGATTATTGAGAAATAAAAGGAATCAAGTTTTTTAATGCACCAAGAAGAGGGCAAGCAAGTCCCATGTTAATTACCTAATTATTAGACAAATAACAATTCCCTTGCCACCTTCATAGTTGGCAGTCAAATTAAGCCTCTCTGGGAGTTGGATCTGGAACTGGTCAGTACTCGATGGGAATTCTTGGGAAGGGAAAATAGGCATTCTTATGGAAACAAGAGCAATTAATGACAAGCAAGACTATTGATACCAACGATACTAAAGGCAAACATCACATTTTCCATCCCAGCATATCTGTCTATGTGTGTCTCATTCCAATTAAAGTTGCTTAAAAAATCTGATAGTTTAAGCGCTCTTATGCAGACAGACCTGGTCAATCAAATCTGGGTTCGACAACGCCCAACCTTTCTTTCTGTATGCCTCACGAACATCCTCACAGGAATTGCAACAATCATCATCAGCCTGCAAGATCAAAAGGAAAAAGAATGCTGAAAAAGGAAAAGTACATCAAACCAGTAGCAGAAAGAAACTGGACTGATTTCAATGATCATTCACTACCTAAATACTGGCAACATTAACTGCCTCTTCAACTCCATAATAAAACACAACCAAATCAAAAGAAATTAAGGAAATTGCCAATTGAAAAAAGAATAAAGGAGAATAAATGCCACTAAATCAAATGGGTGTATCATATTTTAGGCAAATGATGACAGAATGAAAATTCTATTAGGATCAAGAAAATAAGGTACTGGGATGGGACCCATAAAACAAGTCAAAGATCCTTCATATTCAGGAAAAACATGCATCCAGCGGATTGATTTATATCACAACAAACTATAAATAAAACATACCGCTTCTGCACCATAACATGAACCACAATAAGTCTCATTGTGCTCAAGTCTGCCACCATGCCTCTGTAAAGGCTTTTCAATCTGTATGAAGTGGAACAATTATGAGCAGAAAGAAAGGCATAGGCAAAACAAAAAGAGCTGAATGTGTGGTTCCTCAGATCCTTTGAGAGAAAAAATGCAACTGAGGAATCAACTTCAAGCAATATCGCCATATATCAAACCTTGGGAGCACCAATTCCATCTGGCCTCGCTTCTATAACATTGCCATGTGCATCTAACCGTTTCTTGATTATGTCATGTTTCTGCAAATTTATAAAAATAAATGTTTAACAGAAACAACTGGACAATTTTAGCAGCAAGCGCAGAAAAAAATAAGTTCTGTGTGAATGCACATAAGTTCGTCTATTTTCATACAAAAACACATCTATGTGCCCATGAAGAGAGAAAGAGAGAGAGAGAGAAGTAGAAAATTCCCTTTACGATACTTGATGTGGGAGAAAAACTAATCAATATAGAATTAAAAAGCATAATTCATCACAATACATACCACATCAAGGTGTTGCTCTCCACTTATATCCATTGCATCAACGCTAACGATTGAGCATGCAAGAGCAGGAAATGTAACATCAAACTGCATTTTTCAAATCCAAAGGAACATTAATAAATTACATATGATAATTACAAAGGATCCACAGCAGTGCTATGAATAAAACTGAAGAAACATTACAAAATGTGTGATATAATGGTTATATTAATTTTGGTGACACAGAATATGCTGATGCAGACAATATAGAAACAGTATACAGTAAAACATGAAAAATGCCAATGGAATTATCTTTAGGAAATCTTGCAAAAGCAAGAAGAATCTTAAGAAAATTTTATGCAAAATTAAAGGCCATAGGGAAAAAGCTAAAAGGGAAAACTTAAATTAAAGATGGATTAGAAGATGATAATACATTGATGCGTAGAGTTTCCCCTCTTGAAGTGTCAACCACGAGTTTTGTTTCGGTTGAAGCATGAAGATATAATCCTGTAACCAAGACAGGTAAAAACAAAAATGTTTATGGAAACAGAACATCTAACTTAGATTATGAATAAGACAAAAAGAAACCTCCTCCCCCCACCCCCCAAACAGGGCAACCCACCCCAACCATACCCCATTCACAAGATGTTAGGAGTTAACAGAACTGAAGAAAACTGATAAAGCATGCACTAAAGAGAAACCAGGTTAAAGGTTAAAGTATCAAAGATAAAGCATATAAACAAGAATATCATCCATCAATAAAGATCTTAATAACCATATTCAAATTTCAAATAAACTCGACACTGGCACAAGGATCATGGTTGAGCAATGAAGATGCGAGTGATTATCAACAAATACAAATTTCCTTGAATGAAGTCCAGAACATATTTGAAATCTCATCGTTATCATTAACATGACTTGTTTACAGTATGGCTTCACTTGAAATGTCTGAAAATACAGACTACTAGCTCTAGAAAAAAGCCGGCAAAGTGTCTTGCACTAAAATCACAAAGAATGTGGGTGGTAACTTATAAGCAAAACATGATAAAGTTAAATGGCTTCATAAATGGATTATCAGTTGTTCGATCTGCAATGGAAAGGCCATCGCTACTAACTCCTCAACCATAATACTGCAATATGTTCAAGAACAAAATGCAAATCTCTCCGTATTCATAAACAACCCGTTAAGAATTGTACACCATAGAAGTCGAACAAATTTTGTCAAAAATGGATGCAAATATATAAATGAAGCTCGGCTTGCATATGACAGCAGCTGACAGCTATCGTTGACATTCATTTTAAATCAAATCAATTCGCAAACAGTCATTGAAAACCACCCCTCTTTACTAAAATCATTAACGATTCCCTACTAATTCCTTATGTTTAAGTTACTAATTCATTAACAAACCTGAGTCACCATCTCGATTCAAATCACAATTCAAATCTAAAAACGCCTAACAAATTTTGAAACAATTCAATTCCAAGATAGATAAAGAAAAAAAGGAACCAGATCGAAATAATTGAGAAGAGAAAAAGGAACTTACGGAGCTCGGAGAAGAAGAGCAAGAACATAACAACGGAGGAGACGACAGTGATAACGCCACCGGAAAGCGTACGGCTGTAGAAATCCTCGTTTATCTTAGGGTATGCATCTAAATTCCTTATCTTATTCATTATTCCATCCATTGATTCTATCTTTTCTTTTCTTTTTCAATTGATTTATAAAACAATTCCTGCTCTTCTTAACCTAAAATCCAAAACAGAAAAACAAATCTAACAAGAAATTAAAAGAACATAAACCAATTGAACAAATTACTTAAACACCTCGTTGATATTAATAGAATATTTATAGTTAAGAGTTTTGAAACGAGGAGTTTAAGATTTCCAGGGAGGAAGTCGTTTTTTCTTCTTTCCTGTGTCTCCTAAGGTTGGAAAATGAGAAAGAAGGCGAAGCTTATTTCTATTTCCCCACCCGGTATTTACGGTAAAGGGGTCTTTCTCCTATAATTTAAGATTTTAATTAGACATAATCTAAACTACAAAAATGGTCATTATTGTTTGGTTAAATCTATGTTTTGGTCATTGTTCCATTTCGATTACTAATATTATCCTTTTGTAAGATTTTAATTAGACATAATCTAAACATGATTTTTTTTTATCTTTTCACTTTTTTTCCTTTTTTTTCTTTCTTTTTTTTTCTTATCATTTTCTAAAAAATAAAAGAAAGACAAACGATTATTCACCTTGAAACATAATCTAATCAAGAACGAAATTAAAGGGGCTAGCAGCCCCTAAAATAGAAAATTTTTTATTTTGGTCTTTAAAAAACTTTTAAATTTTAAATTAGTAAAATAAATTATATTTTGGCTCAAGCTAAAAATATAAAAAATTGATTTATATTTTAAAAATTATAAAATATATAATAAAATTATATTTTATTATTATAAAATTATAATTTAATTTCTACCAGAATTTTTAATTTTCCCCTGAAACAGAGCATATTTTTCAAGATATTGAGCAGTTTGATTACTACTCTTGAAACATGCCTTAACTAAATTACATCAAAATCTAAAGGCTATAGCCAAAACAATGAAAGCCACTATCCACCTTCCCAGACTCGATACCATATGATGGTTACTAGTAAAAGACTTGATCACTAGGAGATGGTCGCTCTCAATTCGACTCGTGGAAAACCAATTCTTGCAGCCATTAGAGAGTAGAGACCTGCCAAAATAGCTTTGGCTTAAAAAAGATAGAAATTAAAAACTTATATGCGGGCAAAATACTCAAATATACTAAAAAAAACTTTATTTACGGAAAAGAGTCGATTTTAAAAATTTTTTACGGAAAAAGGCCATTTCCCCACAAAACGCGTCCACGTCAGTGCGTTTTGTAGGGATGCAGCAGGAAAGCGCGCCCTTGGGAAGCGCTTTTGTCATATCAACACAAAACGCACCGACGAGGACACGCTTTGCTGATGTGGCAAAAACGCTTCCCCATAGACGCGTTTTAGCCCATAATTTTTTTTAAAAAAACTATTCTCAAAATTTTTAAAAATTTACAAGAATAAATCTTTATATTTTTTAAGGTGTCATCAATTAATAAGGAAATATAACTTACAAAGAAATTTTTATATAAACCCAAAGTCTCATTTCCCTTGTTTTCTTGAGTAAAGTGGGACATGAGATATGTGGATATATAGACTCATGAATAGTTTTGCAGCTTGTTCCTAAACAATATGAGATTCCTTCCTCTTTTAACTAATAACATGAGATGACATGCTACACTATATTTGATTTTTTTTACAAAACAATTTCTCTTTTTTTATATTTTGTTAACATTTTCTTATATATAAAATTATCTTTGAGATCTTTAATCTTGTTGCATTTTAGAATTGTTAACATAACAAAAAAACTATTAAAAAAAAGAGAACAAATTGCACATATGAAATTTGTACATGCAATAATCTTCTATTCAATTTTAAATGTTAGAAG